>CM070874.1:220978726-221579083 GCA_036365515.1 Torymus aiolomorphi
ACAAGGGGCAAAAGCCTAGCCCGCCGCCAACCAGAAAACCTAAGAAGAAGGGTAACTGGGAAAATAGGCGGCGGGAGGGCGGGCAAATAACAAACCAGCCTAGTCGGGGTAGTAGCTCGACCCACCAGGCTAGGCCGCAAAGTCCGAAAAATAACTGACCTCCACAAAGGCCAGAGTACCGAAGAGAACCCGGATATGAGCAAAAGGGAGGCAACAAGCCCAATGCTGCGGGAAACCAACAGGGAAACGGCCAGGGGGGCAGGTAAATACGACCACACACCCGCTGCCAGCTCTCTCACCATAGACCGAGGGTAACACGGTCCAATCGTCTGGAGTGGAGAGCGAAGAAGTGCCCATGATTCAACCGAATGAAGTCAACCAAGAAACTTGCTCGCGATGGTGACTTCAAGTAGGTGTAGCCGGTTACAGGCTACAAGCACTATTCGATACAGGAGCTTCCTGGACTGGGATGAATTCCATCGGCCTACAGCACGCTACGGCCTGTGGAAAAGAGTGAATCCCAGCCAGCGGCCTAACGGCATGGGTGGCAAACGGGCAAAACATAGCAGTGGTTGTCTATGTGTTTCTGCCCAAGGTCGTGGCTGGCGTGTGCAAAGACGTACGCGTCGCAATAATGCCAGATCTAGACATGGGGTGCTACTTGGGGGTAAACTTCATTAAGAAGTTTCGTGCCGTCTTAGACCCCACAGATAATACGCTGCATCTCAAGGATGACGATGCAAGCGTAAAGTTAGAAGTAACCGCCATAACCGCAAACAACACCGTGTCCGTATCAGCTATAGGGTTGGCGGACCCAACAGAGGAACAGCGCAAAGAGGTAGAAGCTTTAGTGGCTTAGCTGATCGGTAATAGCCTGGCACCACTAGGGTGTACTTCGTGGATCGAGCATGCAATAGACCTCGGACCTACAAGACCCATTAAACAGAAGTACTTCCCTGTATCTCAAAAACTCGAGGAAGAGATGCACTAACAGGTGGAGAAAATGCCAGTCGCGGGAATAATAGAACCCTCGACAAGTGGCTGGTCAAGTCCAGTGGTAATGGTACGCAAGTCCAACGGGAAGTTCCGTTTCTGCGTGGACGTCAGAAAAATTAACGCAGCGTCAAGGCCAGACGCGTACCCGTTACCATACATGGAATTTATCTTGTGCAAACTGCAGAAAGCGCGATACATCTCCACGTTGGATTTAAGCAGTGCGTACCACCAGATACCACTTAGTCCGGAGTCCGAAGAGACTACGGCCTTCACCGTGCCAGGCAAAGGGCTTTTCCAATTTACGAGAATGCCCTACGGTCTTTCGTATGCCGGAGCGTTCTACCAGAGGCTGATTGACAAGGTCATCGGCCCCGAACTCGAACCTTTTGCTTACTCGTATCTCGACGATATAATAATAGTCACAGAGACATTCGAGGAGCATAAAGAGGCTCTGAAAAGAGTTCTGAATAGGATACAGGACGCGGGCCTCACAATAAATCGCGAGAAGAGCGTCTTCTGTCGCGATGAGGTCCAATATCTCGGGGTCATAGTAAATAGAGATGGTTTTAAGCCAGACCCCGAGAAAATAAAGCCCATTATGGAATATCTGGTACCGAAAAACCTCCGTCAGCTGAGACGCTTCTTAGGAATGGCCTCGTGGGATAGAAAGTTTTTATCGAACTTCGCCATAATTGCTGAACCACTGACCGAATTAACGAAAAAGGATCGGAAATATGAGTGGCCAACAGCACAAAAAGAGGCCTTTCAAAAGCTAAAAGCGCTAGTAGCTTCTGCACCGATTCTACACAGACCGGTATCTAACGTGCAGTTCGTGGTGCAAACTGACCCGAGCGATACAAGTTTGGGAGCGGTGCTATACCAAATAATTGACGGCGATGAAAGAGGCCTAGAGTTCGCGAGTCGAACTCTGAGCGCAGCCTAGAGGAATTATAGCGTGACGGAACGAGAGTGTCTAGCAATTCTCTGGGCAATTAAAAAGTTCCGTCCGTATATAGAGGCCTACGACTTCAAGGTTATCACGGACCATAGCAGCTTGAAGTGGCTCCGTGACCTTCAAAACCCGACCGGCAGGTTAGCTAGGTGGGCTTTGGAGCTGCAGAACCACAGTTTCATGGTCGAACATCGAAAGGGCTCGTTGAACAGTGTCCCAGATGCCCTTTCACCGATGTTCAAGGAAGAAGAGCCAGCGGTCGCCGCGTTAGAGCTCGAGCGCGATACAAACGATCACTGGTACCTCAAGATCGTGAAAGAGGTTCAACAAAAGCGCGAGACTTCCCAACGTTCAAGCTGGCGGGGGGAGGCTGTACAAGTGCAACTCTAATGAAGTCATAGACGAATCTCTCGGCGACGACGATTCATGGAAGTTAACAGTTCCTCATGAAAAGCGACGCGAAGTACTGAGAGAATGCCATGACTTTCCAACTGCTGGGCAGTTGGGCCGCGAGAAAACTCTAGAGAGAGTAAGGCGGAAGTATTATTGGCCACACATGTCTCTAGATGTGGCCAGATACGTGAACCAGTGCCAAATTGGCCAGCAGTGCAAAGTCGAACAGCGCGCTCCAGCAGGATTCATGGAACGTCGTATAACACAGCGTCCATGGCAAATCGTCGCCAGCGACATGATGGGACCCCTCCCTAAAACCAAGCACGGCCACGAATACATTCTCATATTCCAGGACCTGTTCACACGCTGGATCGAAGTAATTCCGATAAAAAGGGCAGATGGCAAATCGGTGATAAAAGGGCTCAACGAACGAGTATGTCTGCGGTTCGGAGTCCCCGAGGTGTCTCTCTCCGATAATGGGACTGAATTTAAGAATGCACCCTTGGACGCATTCTTAACCTTTTAGCTGCGGGGCTGGTCCATATATGGACCAACAGTCAGGTCAGCGACTCTATCTGAAATATCCAGTGATATTATGTATACAATTTACATATTCTGAGAGGTCAATTTGTACAGAAATTTCCCCGCAGCCTAAAGGTTAAAGGAGAGAAACGTGCATCACACGTTTACACCCATATCACACCCAAACCAATCCTGTCGAGCGTGTGAACCGAACGGCGAAGACCATAATCATGCCTTACGTTGAGGAGAATCACCAGTCCTGGGATGAGCATCTGAACGAGCTGGCGTTCGCGTATAATACGGCCGAACACAGCTCTACCAAGATAAGTCTTGCCATGCTCATTTACGGCCGACAGCCTGACCCACTGAAGACACTAAGGCAGGAGGAATACAGGTTAGCCGAAGAGCAAGGGCAGCAAGAGACGATAAATAATTGGGTGGCGCGCGTGGACAAGCTCTGCGAATTGTACGTTCGGGCGGCGGCAGACGCGCAAGCAGAGCAGGCGAGACAAGCCAAATATTATGACGCTCATCGTCGACCTCCAGAATTCTGTCTAGGCGATCGTGTATGGAGAGAGAATAAGGTACTATCCTCTGCAGCTGAGGGTATTTCTGCCAAATTAGCCCCGAAGTACGCGGAGACGTACACGATTGTGAATATTCTAGTCGAAAACACCTATGAGATCCAAGGTGAGGATGGTCGACCGATAAGTCCCGTCCATGCGCAGCAACTCAAGCGATACGTCTTCGCAGAAGAGCCCAATGACTACTTAGACGAAAGTAGTCCGGAAGTAGCCCAATTGCTACCACCGAGAGACTGTTCAGTCGAACGTGCCGCACCAGCGGATGATAGAGGTAGCCAGGGGAATGTACAGCCTCGGGCGACGGCTAAGAGGCGCGGTTCACCTCGTAAGACCGCGCTATTGGTTAGGCCAGGAAAGCGTGCGAGCGACGGCCGACCTACGCGTGTAGTCAATCCAACAGAATCCAAGCGAGGCCCAGGGAGGCCGAAGGGCTCGAAGAAGAAGCCTACACCTACTGCTGTCGGGCCAATTAGCCCCCGTCGAACCCGAGCGTCCAAAAAGCGCTAACTGTGCTGTCCAAGAATTGTGCCGTACGTACTAACCCGTATTCGTCCTTGTTTTCCGATCCTCATACTCACCTCTTTCCGGGATCAATTTGCCTGTTGCAGGACATGCCAGTCCTGACTCCAGATGTAGCGGAGACGGCGAAGCGGGTGATCGCAGGATTAATCCAGTGTCAACCTGACCCCGCCGTCATCGACTTCCTGGAGCAGGTGGTGGAGGGGATTGATGCGGTGACGCAGAAACCTCCACCAGTGGAAGAACTATCCACCCTCATGATTGAGGAGATAGAGGCACCGGAGCCAAGAAGGGGACCTTCGAGGCCGACCGACACAGGCGCCGGTCCGTCCCCGCTCCGGCGACCTCATCCCCCGAAGGCAGCGAGAGGAGACCGGGACCGGGCCTGAAGAAGTGGCACCAGCCGAGCCGACTGGTGCTTGCCGAGTCCCCGGAGAGGAGGCGGCCTGAGCCCATCATTGTGCGCCGGAAGTTGACGCAGGCGCGGCTCGGGCCGCAAAAGGAAAAGAAGAAGACGCTCCGACCCAGGCCCCAAAAGGAGCACCGACCGATGAAGTCGGTGCGGCCTGGGTACCAGTGGAGCAGGCCCTTGAGGAGGCGCGGCGCCTGAGCAAGTCCTCGCACGCTGCGGAGAACGCTGCCCTGACCGCACTGGAAGATTTTCTCCAGTGCCACGGTAAGGCCGGCGAGCAGCAAGCCGGCAGATAGGTGTGGATGTCCCGAGGCCAGCGTGAAGAGCTCGCGGCCGCCGCAGAGGCCAGGGCTATCAGGCTGCGCCGCGCCGCATTGCGAAAGGTGGAAGAGGCTCGTCTGGCTCGTGCGCAGGAGTGCATGGAAGAGGCCAGGCGAGTCAGAGAAGAGGCGGAGGGGACGGCGCGCAGGGCTAAAGAAGATGCCCAGCGCCGTCTCCAGGAAGAAGAGGAGTGCCTCCGGAAGGCTCTCAAGGAGGAGATGGCTGTCCGGGAGGAATTAGACACATAGGCGCTCCCCCGGTGCTTCATGTGTGGCGAGCTTGGGGTAAAGAAGTCGAAGCACTGCCCTAACCAAGTCGCCACAAGGGGCGCCGAACTTACTCCCGGGCCAGCTGAAGAGGGCTAAGCCCCGAAGAGATTTTTATGTTTTTTTAATAAAAATTAAAAAAAAAATCCAGTGACTCCAATTCTTCCTATTCCCTTTTCGAACCTCCTTCTCTTAAAACCTTACCACCATACGTATGGGTACGATGACGGCCATGGATGGCAGAGATGCTCATAGGTCCCCTAAACAGCGTCTGGCGGGGGGGTGTAACGCGTGCGCGAGTTAGGTAATTCGAGATTCGAATTACCCGCGCCGAGCAGTCGTGCTCACTGGAGGCGCGAGCGCGCGAGCATTCTGACCGGATTAGAACGGTCTCGCGACGCGTAATATGCCCGTCGCGTACCCGCGAAGCTGTTACGGCTTTATGCGAGTCACGGCAGCCATCTTCGTGCCAGCGATCGTGCCGTGAAATTTTTCTTCCAAACCATAGTTCTTAAAATTATTTTAAAAAAGCGCTGCTAACTGCTTTAGCAGAATGCTTTCTCAAAGAGAATTGATAAATTACATCAAATAATCTTTTTAAATGTATATTTTAATATAAAATTTCATTGTTTCTGCATATCTGATTTTCCGTAAATTTAATATTCAAAATAATCAAAAAAATTATATTTAAAACAGTTATTTCGTAATTATTAAATTGCAAATTAAAAAGTTTAAGGTATTATCACATGCTATTTATTGAATTTATACATTAATTACGTTTTTTCTAAATTTCTTCGGCGTTTTCTTACTAGTGCAAATCGAACCTTGATATTTAATTATTCAATATCATTACAAAATACTTTATTTTGTAAAATGCAAATACTGTTGATAGTCGTAAGAGATTACAATTTTTCTTACTTGAAGTTGTTAAATTTTACCATTGATACAAAAAATGAATGTTTTGATAATTATTCTCTCATGAATTTTGCGAATGTTTTGATAATTATTCTGTATTGAATTTTGTATAATTATACAGAAAATGTATTTTATATAAAATATATTTAACTTTTTATTGAACTTCTTATATTGTTACATTTTATTAATAATCGCACTGAAAACTATGGATATTTTAGAAGGTATGATTATCTTTTCGCAGATTTATCTAGTGTGAATATTGTATTAATTTATAACCAGTCCTTCAAATTTTGTTAAAGCTGCTTTCTGATTCAAAATCGAGATAACTCCCTTAAGGGGGCTAGACACTTTTTTTCTCTGAAATAAGAAATCACATTTTAATACATAAATGGAAACTAATTATTTCATACTTTTTACATATAAAAGTGGGTATATTTACCTTACCTTAAAACTTTCTCCGATGGGCCTTTTATATGGTCCAGAACCATAGTCATCGATGAAACAAGTTTTTTCACTAACCGTAAGCTTTGAAATTTTCCTGTGGATGGATTGACTCCAGATTTGAACTAAATTACTCCTGAATAGTATAATTCTCATATGAGTGTAGGGATTTGGGATTAAATGTCGGAAGAAATTTTTACATCAGAGAAATTATGAAAAAATATAAAAAATTTTAAAAAATTAAAAAAAAAACTCTTGAAAAACAGCAAAATTTTTTTTTCTCATTAGATCAAAAATCCCTACACTCATATGAGAATTATACTATTCAGGAGTAATTTAGTTCAAATCTGGAGTCAATCCATCCACAGGAAAATTTCAAAGCTTACGGTTAGTGAAAAAACTTGTTTCATCGATGACTATGGTTCTGGACCATATAAAAGGCCCATTGGAGAAAGTTTTAAGGTAAGGTAAATATACCCACTTTTATATGTAAAAAGTATGAAATAATTAGTTTCCATTTATGTATTAAAATGTGACTTCTTATTTCAGAGAAAAAAGGTGTCTAGCCCCCTTAACCCTTACGAAAAGATGCTGTAGTTATTACTACACAAACGCTGTAGTAACAGTTCTGTAGTAGTTACTATACAATGACTACTGAAAAATACTGTAGTAATTTCGGACTGTAGTTATGACCACACAAAATTACTACAGGAATTGTGTAGTGACTACTACAGGTATTTTGTAGTTACTACTACAGGAATTTTGTAGTTACTACTACAGGAATGTTGTAGTTACTACTACAGACAATTTTCGTGAAAACATCTTATAGAAGTTTAGCATCTTATTTAGCGCTGTGTCATTGCACAGCAGAGTCAGTGGCAAACAATCCTAGGTAAGGAGTTGTACCCGGGGGACTGCCGTACATGACTGTCGGCACCTTATCGATTAAGCCTAGTGAGCTCAGATATCAAAATCAAGGTAATCCTTGTCATATTGACTCTCCGTAAAGAGTCGTTCGAACGGTTGAATCTCACGGCTTTACATACCCTCGCGGTTCGAATGTGTTTGTGAGAGTTCCGACTGCTGCGCTGTTCTGCAGCATGCGGCAGAAGCTTGCTTGTCCAGAGCCTCGTTTATGTATGTTCGCTGCTATGCCGCTATGGAGCGCAGCAGCCGGGACTCTCATAAACACATTGGAACCGCGAGGGTATGTAAAGCCGTGAGATTCAACCGTTCGAACGACTCTTTACGGAGAGTCAATGTGACAAGGATTACCTTGACTTTGATATCTGAGCTCACCGGGCTTAATCGGTAAGGTGCCGACTGTCGTGCATAGCAGGCTCGGGTGCAACTCCTTACCTAAGACTGTTTGTCACTGACTCTGCTGTGTGATGGCACAGCGCCAAATAAGATGCTAAACCTCTATTAGATGTTTTCACGAAAATTGTCTGTAGTAGTAACTACAACATTCCTGTAGTAGTAACTACACAATTCCTGTAGTAGTAACTACAAAACACCTGTAGCAGTAACTCCAAAATTCCTGTAGTAATTTTGTGTGGTCATAACTACAGTCCGAAATTACTACAGTATTTTTCAGTAGTTATTGTATAGTAACTACTACAGAACTGTTACTACAGCGTTTGTGTAGTAATAACCACAGCATCTTTTCGTAAGGGAAGCTATTCCTTAAACGATTATTTGTAATATATTTTAATAGGAGAAGTGGTTATGTAGGGCTATTGGCGAAGGATACCACTTTAAATAAAAATGAAACGCATATGTTAATAGTACATCAAAGATGACGTTAGAAACTTTTTTAACATTTCAATAAAAAAAAAGAAGATTTGTAAGCTTCTCTTAAACGTTTTATCGAAGGTGGGGGTTGACGAGCGGAGCGAGTAGGGGCGTACCCCCCTAGTATATATAAGGTAAAAGTACCAATAAGTAACACGTTAAGGTTGCTGAGAGGTTTTATACTGAATTTTTATGGATAAATCGCATGTAAATTAAAAATTTCTTTTGTATTTCATAAATAGTTGCAATAGTTTATGAATAACAGTGGAAATTGGTTCGATTTTCTTACTAAAATTTATAAAAAAAATGAAAATAATGAAGAGTGCGTTTGTTCCAATAAATAACTAATCAAAGGCACTTGACCCATAGTACGTATTCTTGTGTCCCAATAAATAACTACTTGTTTCACAACTTTTAATTATGGTTTTTAAGCTTCATTTCGTATAGGCAAAGTCATTATTAATAGCATAATCTAATTAAATTAAAGTAAATTTGATAGAAAAGCTTACTTACATAAATATTACTTCAATGACACAAAAATATTTAATGTAATTACACTCGATTATTAAAAATGTTTTAGTTCTTACAGAAAAGCATAATGATGCTAACACTTAAATCTAAGAAACAAAAAATCGCTGAGAAAGTAATTATCCGTTTGGACGGACAAAAATATGTATAGATAGGTAATTTCAATACCTTTAAGAAAATATGACTACTTGCGACCGACATCAAAATCCAACGCCGTAAAAAAATACTTTCGATTTTTCCATATTTTTCTATATTTTTTTAACCGACTTAATATTATCCGATCAGGTGAAAAAAATATGGATAGATAGGTAATTTCAAGACCTTTAAGAAAATATGACTACTTCCGACCAATATCTAAACCCCCCTAACCCCTAACGCCATCAAAAAATATTTTCGATTTTTTTATATTTTTCTTTATTTTTTTTAATCAATTTAATATTATCCGATTAGGCCAACAAAAATATGGATTGATAGGAAATTTCAAGATCTTTAAGAAAATGTGACAACTTCCGACCGATATCTAAACCCAACGCCGTAAAAAAATATTTTATATTTTTCCATATTGTTCTTTATTTTTTTAACTGACTTAATATTATTCTATCGGGCCAAAAAAAGTATGGATTGATAGGTAATTTCAAGACCTTTAAGAAAATATTATTACTTGCGATCGATATCTAAACCGATCGCCGTAAAAAAATATTTTCGATTTTTCGATATTTCCCTTTATTTTTTTTAACCTACTTAATATTACCCGATCGGTCTGACAAAAATATGGATTGATAGGTAATTTCAATTCCTTTAAAAAAATGAGCTTACATCCGACCGATATCCAAACCCGGCGACGAAAAACAAAAATTTCGATTTTGCAATATTTTTATTTTTTATTTTTTTAATATTTATTATTATCCAATCAACTATTTAATTGAACTTGGACAACTTCAAAATGAACTTTAGATATCTGCCAAAGATAAACTTGATACCTCTGTCCATTCTCGAGTTATGCCGCGGACAAATTTATTACACACACACGCACACACACACACACACACACGCACACGCACGTACGCACGCACGCACGCACGCACGCACGCACGCACGCATAGGCATTTTCTAGAAAATGCATATTTCGACTCAGGGAGCTCAGAAATATCGAAAATCATCAAAATCTCGGGGTCGAAAAATTTCACCGTTACCAAGCTTTCTCTTTGAGAAAGCAAAAACAAATCGTATTGGAAAATCGACATTCAGGCTTAAGACAGATAGCACAAGAGCTAAACATTTTCCACGAGTCAGTTCGTACAATTTTGGTGGATGTTTTGGGCATGAAACGCGTCGCCGCTCAACTTGTTCCAAAAGAGCTGAATTTTCTTCAGAAAGAGTACCGCAGACAGATCTCTTTGGACATGCTGGATCGTGCTAATTCCGATCCTACATTCATGGAACGCATTATAACTGGAGATGAGACATGGGTCTACGAGTTTGACATGCAAACAAGTCAACAGGCATCTCAATGGCAAACAAAAGACGAGCCAAAACCGAAAAAACCACGCCAAAGTCGATCAAAAGTGAAAGTCATGCTGACTATTTTCTTTGATATTCATGGTTTGGTGCATCATGAATTCCTACCAGAGGGACAGACGGTCAATAAACAATATTATTTGAGCGTTTTGAAGCGTTTGCGTGAAAAAATCCGTCAAGAACGGCCAGAATTGTGGAAGAACAATTCGTGGATTTTGCACGACGATAATGCACCACCGCATAGAGCCGCAGTTGTAACCGAATTTAAGGCCAAATCTCAATAAATACAATCGAGCAACCATCGTATACACCAGATTTGGCCCCATGTGACTTTTTTCTGTTCCTGAAACTAAAATTACCTCCCGTGGAAAACGTTTGGAAGCGATCGAAGCCATAAAACAAAATTCGTTGAGAGAACTGAAGGCCATCCCAGAAAACGCTTATAAAAAATGTTTTGATGATTGAAAAAATCGTTGGCACATGTGTGTTGATCAAATGATGCCTACTTTGAAGGCGACAAAATAAATATTGATAAATAATTGAATATTGTGTGTTTTATTTAAAAATTCCGGGTGGTTTTTTGAGAGATAGTATAAAAGCTTTAATATCCCGCTTGAGTCACTTTGGTCCGTGAAAAATTCACTTGAAGCGGGCAAAATACAGGTAGAAGTGGATTTGGGACCACTGTGCGTCAACGAGCCACACCTCCGCCCGATCGTCCGCCGCCGTACTCCAGGATGTGCTGGAACTGCTGGGCGTTCGAGCACGGATGCACTGCTTGCCCCGAGCGGCGTCGCCGATTTTGCAGAGGATGCGGCTATATCGACCGCACTCTAGCAAACTGCCCAAAATGCGCCGGAAAGTATTTCGAGCGCCAAGGAAGAAAAGGGAAAATGGACCCAGTAAAGGGCCCCAAGGATGCCGCCGGATTATCGCGGTCGTACCAGGCGTACTTTAGGGATTACCCCAAATAATGTTGCGGTATCGGCATTTCCTTCGTTTTGTTGCCTTTGTGGCGTACTAATGATCCTTATCTGCCTTTTCGGCGTGTTTTGCTTATAATTTTTGCGTTGCCATTCAGACATAATTTTTAATAAATCAAAGTTTTAGTTTTAAATTGCCGTCAGGCGTAACACATTTTTTTCTGATAGGCGTTGCCACAAATTTATGTTTAGTTTTTTTTGTTGCCTACGGGCGTTTATAAAATTTTCGCCTTAGGGGCCTGTATGATTTGCCTTCGGGGCGTAAATAAAGTTTGTTATGTTTTATGTACTCTAGACATTATTATTTTTATTTCACTGCCTAGTGCACCTTTACAAAATAAGCTAATTTTAATTTTTTGTTTTACAGCATTTTGAGTACCCAGCTACGTGGAGGTATGAAGGTATTCTGGCTGCCATATTTAATACGCGATATAGTGTAAACCAAGCCCTGCCATTTCCAATTAACGAATGAAAACCCCCATGCCTTGTTTAACGGAGGGTGTTGTAACGTGGTGGGATTTTCTACGTTACTGACGCGCTATGGAGAGCGGATTTGTAAAATGAAATCCCCTTTAAGTGGCAGCCAGGAGGAGAATCCTTCACCTAAGCGTCAGGGTCACTCGTATTTTAGTATTATTTGCTTAATTTTTTTTTTGTCATCTTTTTGTTTTCATGCGAGAAAAAAATTACACGGCGAGCAAAAAGGGCGACGAGGTACTAATTTTCAGCTAGCACCTTTTCCGTTGGCCCTCAGCATCCGTCGTCTTATCATCGGCCGTCTCGACACCGTCTCTACGCGGCATCCAACACCAGCTGATGGTCATCGCCTCCAGCCGGGAACCATTGCCGAAGCTACGTATATTTTTCAGTTCTGCCTTAGCGAGTTACTCATTAATTAATTATAAATTAATTTATTATTTATTTAACTTCGCATCAATTTTATCTCTCTCAATTCATTTAATGCATTAAATATTCGTGCCTGATAAGATGCTTTTACATCTTCCACGCTTTAATAAAAATGCCGAGTCAAGCAGTATGTAAAATTCTCGAATAAAATTGTCTACCTGTAAATATCATGGAAAATTCCATTTCTACAGGCACAACAGAATTCTGCTGGACTCATCAACGAAGAGACAGGGAGAGAAAGAACGACAACATACACGGCTTTCGACGCATCTTCTCGGCTGAGGTGATCTACGCTCAACCAATCAGCGACGTCCGCGTCGACGACTGTCGAGGCACCGGCGAGCAGGAAGACGCGGCGCTCGCGGAATTCTTCTCCTGGCCACCGACGAGGAACGACGTGGAAGAAGATAGCCCACACTGAAAAAAATTTGGCACTCCAGCTGACCCGATAAGTACATACGCTATGCCGAAAGTAGGGTCGAATGTTGTACCGCGGTTCGGCACATCTCCTGCCCCGTACTGGCACAGCTCCTGTCCCGTAAAAGCATCGCGCGCCCCGTACTGGCACATCTCCTCTACCGTCAGGGACAAACGCTGTACCAAAAGTGGGTAGTCTGACACACGCAGCGAAGGGGGCGCTGATAAACTGTGATGGAAACAGACACCGTGCCAAATTTTTTTCAGTGCAGCAGTATCGTCATCCGTGCCGCGTGTTATTTTTCTCTTAAACTGCCGTATAGGAACTTATCCCGCTAGTGCCTCTACTCTAGCGTTAATAATAAATTAGAGATTTGTTTTGTAAAATATTACCTAATTACCTCAGAATAGCTGCCGCGCACCGCGAAGCGTATTATCCTGCTTCTGGGGGAGAACCAAGTCTAAACTGAAAGAGGTAAGGCTTGCTAAAGTTGGAAACGGTTTGGTAATTTGTTTTCCGTATAAAAGGCTATATATTAGTTTGCGCCCGGATGCCTTCATCCCTGCGCGTTACTTATTTCACCTAAAATCTAAAATCAGGCTATATTGTTTTGTCGCGCTGTTTATTCCTACTATAATTTTATGTTGTACACGAGTGACTCGCGAATAGATTAAACTTAATATAAAGGTGGATTAGCTATAAAAAAAAAAGAAAAATTCGTAGTGAAAGTTTGTAAAGAAGCGTAAAATTCCTTCAAATTATTTACTTCCTCGCCACCAGCATTTTATAGTAGTTTTGCCTTGGCGGGGCTGATTTACTGATTGAAAATTCACTCACAAGAATTACAGATATACCAATTAATCACTTGTACCTTTACCTGTATATGGGCCATGTAATAAATTTACAGAACTATCCAAATTAAAAATATTAGCCTAAGTATTACATATACCAAACTACTCTCGTTCTTATTTCTATTTGTTGTACGCAATTCTCTAAGTGTGAGGTGTTTTGTCTTTGTATTGGTTTCGAACGTGAGAAGTAAAATACTCCGGCCGTCTGAACTCGCCCCTCTGCCGCGGAGCTGTCAAGCAACCACTAAGATTTTGTAAGTAATTATCTCTAATTGATATTGCGTATAGTGAGAGGCACTGCTCACTTTATTTATCCGTAAATTTGATTATTTACAGTGCCTGGCGCCCAGAATGTCGTAATATGCCATCTGTATTACGACTTACAAGGAGGGACCAAGGAGTGCGGGTCCTGGATTTTCATGACACCAGGTCTAAGAGGCTTCTTTTATCATAAAAAGAGGCTGTGTTAAGGGTTTTAGGCCAATGGGCTTCCTGTGAAAAGATACAGCTATGGGAAGTTTCAAATTTTAGCTGTTTTTGCTTATTTTATGATTTCACACCGATGATTGCATTCAAACATATGCCCATCACTTTATATTTATCTACTCACTCTCTTGCCACCTTAAATATGATAAATACATGTTGTTTTATCAACTACAACTGTTTTATAAATCGCTTTTTATTTATTAACAGGAATTTAACATCCAGTTCCAGTTAAAAATGGAAATATATACATATCTCATCACAACCGTCTACTTTTCCCAAATAATCTTTAATCAACATAGGAATCACTTTTTTATGTTATTCTATCTCTTTATAATTACATCTAGTTATAGATAATATGCCACTTTAATATTAATGATTTGATATAGGAATAAATAATTCATTTTTTCGATAAAGTACAGAAGTTGGAAACTATCCATTAAAATTAGCATTCAGAAAGCTACATATACATTATCCTAATTGACATTATAATTGAATAATTACTTGAAAATTATTTTACTTACATTATTTGTCTCACATTCACCTTTTGGAAATAAAATATATCTCACAGACGTAGTCCAATAAATATTTTACTACATGATATTAATTATTTTCACTTGAATAACTTTTCAGATTCATAAGTCATATTATATATCTTTTTAATATATTTGAATAACATTACTTCTATCATATTCATCTCTTATGATTTAATATTACTTTAGGTCTTTAAACCAATATTGATGAAGTCCGCAATGAATTATATATTTATTCCTTCTCATGGCTCATTTGTACACCTGAAATAAGATAATCGTAAACAAAGCTTAATTCTTAATTTTTTAAATACTGCTACTTATATAATTTTGAATGGGTTTGAAGTTTGCAAAGTTGCGATCCAACGAAAATTCGATTTTCGAAAAACCACTTTTTCCCACATGGATGTTATAATGTACTACAAATAATGGAAGAATACAACAAAATTGATTAAAATAAATCAATTCCAAACTACCCCCCGCCCGTAACACGGAATCCGTAAGATGACCTAAGAGAAAAAAATTCTCTCTTCGCGGCGTTTGGTATTTCCAAACATTTTATTGCTGGAATTATTTTCTGAGGATACAAAATATCAGCAAAAAAAATTAGGAACCAAATCGACTCCCCGAAACACCCCCAAAAAGGCGATTATATAGGGATAGTAACGGAAAAAAAATTCTCTCTCCGTGGCATTTGGTATTTCCAAACTTTTTATTGCTGGAATTATTTTCTGAGGATACAAAATACCCGCAAAAAATTAGGAACCAAATCGACTCACGGAACACCCCCAAAAAGCTGATTATACGTATAGGGGTAGTAACGGAAAAAAAATTCTCTCTTCATGGCATTTGGTATTTCCAAACTTTTTATTGCTGGAATTATTTTCTGAGGATACAGAATACCCGCAAAAAAATTAGGAACCAAATCGACTCCTCGAAACACCACCAAAATGCTGATTATATAGGGGTAGTAACAGAAAAAAATTTCTTTCTCCGCGGCGTTTGGTATTTCCAAACTTTTTATTGCTGGAATTATTTTCTGAGGATAGAAAATACACGCAAAAAAATTAGGAACCAAATCGACTCCCCGGAACACCCCCAAAAAGCTGATTATATAGGGGTAGTAACGGAAAAAAAAAATTCTCTCTCCGCGTCGTTTGGTATTTCCAAACTTTTTATTGCTGGAATTATTTTATGAGCACATAAACTACTCGTAAAAAATTACGAACCAACTCCACTTCCCGGAAAACCCCAAACATCAGATTATATAGGAGTCGTGACGGAAAAAAAATTCTCTCTCCGCGGCGTTTGGTATTTACAAAATTTTTATTGCTAGAATTATTTTATGAGCACACAAACTACTCGTAAAAAAATTACGAACCAAATCCACTCCCTGGAACACCCCCAAAAAGCTGATTATATAGGGGTAGTAAGGGAAAAAAATTCTCTCTCCGCGGCGATTGGTATTTCCAAACTTTTTATTGCTGGGATTATTTACTGAGGATACAAAATACCCGCAAAAAAATTCGGAACCAAATCGGCTCTCCGGAACACCCCCAAAAAGCTGATTATATAGGGGTAGTAACGGAAAAAAAATTCTCTCTCGGCTGCGTATGGCATTTCCAAACTTTTTATTGCTGGAATTATTTTCTGAGGATACAAAATACCCGCAAAAAAATTAGAAACCAAATCGACTCCCCGGAACACCCCCAAAAAGCTGATTATATAGGAGTAGTAACGGAAAAAAATTCTCTCCGCGGCGTTTGGTATTTCCAAACTCTTTATTGCTGGAATTATTTTCTGAGGATACAAAATACCCGCAAAAAAATTAGGAACCAAGTGGACTCCCCGGAACACCCCCAAAAAGCTGATTATAGAGGGGTAGTAACGGAAAAAAATCTCTCTCCGCGGCGTTTGGTATTTCCAAACTTTTTATTGCTGGAATTATTTTCTGAGAATGCAAAATACCTGCAAAAAAATTAGGAACCAAATCGACTCCCCGGAACAACACAAAACGCTGATTATATAGGGATAGTGACGGAAAAAAATTCTCTCTCCGCGGCGTTTGGTATTTCCAAATACTTTATTGCTGGAATTATTTTCTGAGGATACATAATACCCGCAAAAAAATTAGGAACCAAATGGACTCCCCGGAACACCCCCAAAAAGCTGATTATATAGGGGTAGTAACGGAAAAAAAATTCTCTCTCCGCGGCGGATGAATCCAACTGTATTTTAAAGTTGAAGTAATGTACAATGTATAATCTATGTATAATCTAAATATAAAACTTTCTACGAAAGTATAAAATAAGGCAAGTATAGACGTTTTTTCTGTATAATATACTCTTCTTCTCTCTCTTCCCCCGCCCTCTCTCACCCTCTCTCCCCCCTCCCCTTTCTTCCTCTCTCTCTCTTAACATCCGTCAAACTCTGTACCAAAAACTTTAATCACAGCTTAAATATTTTTGTTTAATACAATCAACATGTTTAAAAAAAAAAATAATTCCTTAAGTACGTTACGTACGTTAATTAAACACAAGAAAGTACTGAAATCAATTATATTGTAGACAAGTACCCATAACTTAACTTGACTGACATAATACAACTTTTCGTACCTACTCAAAAATATTCAGCTAGCGGGCATGAAGTACTATTTAACACCCAAGAGGCGTAATAGCTCTCATACTCCTACAAAACTTTATAGAACCTACGCACTTTACGTCCGTGTGGGCAAAAATTATTTAAATTATATATAACTATCTTTTACTTCGTCGAGTAAATGTATACTGAACAAATTATATGTATGTAGATTCAAATTCTTCATTGCAAATCAAACAAACGAAAGTTGTGAAATCAATTACCGATAGTCAAGTAATGCAAACAACTCTCCGAAACAACTGTATGACTGATCTCAGAAATATATTATTCTAATTTGTTCATTCTTCTATACAAATTAAACACAAGAAAGTACTGAAATCAATTTATTGTAGTCAAGTATACCCATAAGTTAACTTGACTGAGATAATAGAACTTTTAGTACCTTGCGTGTAAAATTACATTTCACGCCCACGTTGTAACTTCAAAAATATTCACCCAGCAGGCATAAAGTACTACTTAACGCCTAATAAGCGGAATAGCTCACATATTCCTACAACACTTTATAGAACCTACGCACTTTACTCCCGGGTAGACGAAAATTATTAATTAATTAATATTATGCCTTCTTTTTATTTCTAAAATTAATAAGAATTTTATCAGATATTTACGAAGTCAATGCCTATATAAAAAAATTACATAGGTACCAACACATCCCCATTTTTCATTATTTTTTCTCAATTTTGAAATTTCTATAATATTACGCATCTTGGGAGGACACGAGAAGTCTAGAGCTGCTCTAGCAGGGGTGGTCGTCCAATCTTCCATACATACTTGGCGGGCCCGACGGTTTGCAGTTTACCGGTGAGCTTTGTAAATGTAGAATACTAGATTTTTGCATATACCTATAAGTCCACCATAAATACCGTTTAAATATAATATCCCTACATGTACGGTGTGCATAATAAAATATTTTTCCTTGTGTTCGTCTTTTTTTATATGGGAATGAAATAAAAAGATACATATAAATTCATAGTCTATTCAAAAGAGCTTTAAATTTTACTAACTATTTTATGAGCCACCAATTTTTATCCTTTTCCCGCGTGTAAATATCATATGAGATCTTATATGAGTATTTCGGACATCAGATCAGATAAGACATCATGTTATGAGTATTTCGGACATGACATCAGATAAGACTCATATATGTTATGTCATCTGCAATTTTATATATTATGGGACCTCATATGTGATCTCATATGGGATCTGATGTCCGATATTCTCATATGAGATCTCATATGAAATTTTCATCTGTGTTTGGACTTTTCTATTTAAAAAGAGTAATATATTCACGGATCAGTATTTAATATCTAGAAGCAATTGATTTATACATTTTATCTGATCTTTAAACGTATGAATATTCATATGAAAATGACAATGTCTACACCTTAAACTGCAAACCGTCGGGCCCGCCAAGTATGTATGGAAGATTGGACGACCACCCCTGCTAGAGCAGCTCTAGACTTCTCGTGTCCTCCCAAGATGCGTAATATTATAGAAATTTCAAAATTGAGAAAAAATAATGAAAAATGGGGATGTGTTGGTAACTATGTAATTTTTTTATATAGGCATTGACTTCGTAAATATCTGATAAAATTCTTATTAATTTTAGAAATAAAAAGAAGGCATAATAGTAATTAATTAATAATTTTCGTCTACCCGGGAGTAAAGTGCGTAGGTTCTATAAAGTGTTGTAGGAATATGTGAGCTATTCCGCTTATTAGGCGTTAAGTAGTACTTTATGCCTGCTGGGTGAATATTTTTGAAGTTACAACGTGGGCGTGAAATGTAATTTTACACGCAAGGTACTAAAAGTTCTATTATCTCAGTCAAGTTAACTTATGGGTATACTTGACTACAATAAATTGATTTCAGTACTTTCTTGTGTTTAATTTGTATAGAAGAATGAACAAATTAGAATAATATATTTCTGAGATCAGTCATACAGTTGTTTCGGAGAGTTGTTTGCATTACTTGACTATCGGTAATTGATTTCACAACTTTCGTTTGTTTGATTTGCAATGAAGAATTTGAATCTACATACATATAATTTGTTCAGTATACATTTACTCGACGAAGTAAAAGATAGTTATATATAATTTAAATAATTTTTGCCCACACGGACGTAAAGTGCGTAGGTTCTATAAAGTTTTGTAGGAGTATGAGAGCTATTACGCCTCTTGGGTGTTAAATAGTACTTCATGCCCGCTAGCTGAATATTTTTGAGTAGGTACGAAAAGTTGTATTATGTCAGTCAAGTTAAGTTATGGGTACTTGACTACAATATAATTGATTTCAGTACTTTCTTGTGTTTAATTAACGTACGTAACGTACTTAAGGAATTATTTTTTTTTTAAACATGTTGATTGTATTAAACAAAAATATTTAAGCTGTGATTAAAGTTTTTGGTACAGAGTTTGACGGATGTTAAGAGAGAGAGGAAGAAAGGGGAGGGGGGAGAGAGGGTGAGAGAGGGCGGGGGAAGAGAGAGAGGAAGAGTATATTATACAGAAAAAACGTCTATACTTGCCTTATTTTATACTTTCGTAGAAAGTTTTATATTTAGATTATACATAGATTATACAGAAAAAACTTCTATACTTGCCTTATTTTACACTTTCGTAGAAAGTTTTAAATATCAACACTATTATTATTAGTACAGTCATGAAAAAATTATTACCATTTGTAGAGAGTGCTTATTGAATAGATGAGACTAGAAAAAATAAAAAGACTAGACAAATTGTGTTGTTACATTAATAATACTATTTGTTTTGCTGATTGTTTTAAAAAAATATTTAGGTTTTCATTAAAGTTCTTGGTTCAGAGTGTGACAGATGTTGATTAATTATACAGAGAAAACTCATACATTTGCCTTAGCCACTATTTGTTTTACTGATTGTTTAAAAAAAATATTTAGGCTCTCATTAAAGTTCTTGGTACAGAGTTTGACATATGTTGAGGGAGAGAAAGAGAGGGGAGCGGGAGAGAGTTATAAAATAAATACATTGTAACTAGCCACACTACTGCAACACAATCCGCTAGCAAATTAAAATATTGGTTGCAGATAAAAAAGTAGCCATTACAGTAATTTATATATTATGGTTTCATATACGGTAATTCACAGAACAGGTAGCTACTCTGAAACATTTGGCGCCCATCACCATAAGCCAATCACTATATAATAATTACATTATATTTTCAACTCTTAGATTCGTTGAAATTTTAACTAGAAACCAGTTGAATTAATAACCAATCAGACACATCTTGCAAAATTAAACACAAAAGTTTATGAACTAAGAATCATTGAGAGAAAAAAGCTTTCTCCATTCTTTTAAAATATAAAACATCTTGAAACATCTTGAATTTCTGATAATAAAAGCTTCCGTAACATTCTTGTATACTTTTTGAAATAATTATCTGAATCTTGTGTAGAAAAATATTTACTGAGAACTCCTCTGAAACATTTTGACGTCTCCCACCGTGAGAAAATTATAAAATTAGATTAACTGAGCACTTTTATCCGTAGACATTTTCACAATATTTACTGAGAACTCTTCTGAAACATTTTGACGTCTCCCACCATGAGAAAATTATAAAATTAGATTAACTGAGCACTTTTATTCACAACAATAACACATCATATTTTCTTTTTTCTCTATTTTATTGTTCACTTAACATAATCTTTTAATTGATGTTTAAGTAAATAAATATGCACAGCGCCAATATCAACAAAGTTTCTTGAAGTATAGACAAAAAATGTTTTTTTTTAACCAAGGCTCTGACCAATATTTTAAATACTGATTTTAAGTAGAGGTTAGAAATTTGTTATCAACACTTCATTTAACACATCATACCGATACTTTATTTTATTTATAGGCACCCATTGCCATAAGCCAATCACTATATAATTACATTATATTCGACACTTAGATTCGTTTAAATTTTAACTAGAAACCACTTGAATTAATAAGCAATCAGATACATCTTGCAAAATTAAAAACAAAAGTTTATGAACTAAGAATCATTGGGAAAAGAAAGCTTTCTCGACATTCTTTTATAGTAGAAACTCATGATTGCCACACATCTTGTATCAGTTTATGAACTAAGAATTTCTGATAATAAAAGCTTCCGTAACATTCTTGTATACTTTTTGAAATAATTATCTGAATCTTGTGTAGAAAAATTACTGAGATCTCCTCTGAAACATTTTGACGTCTCCCACCGTGAGAAAATTATAAAATTAGATTAACTGAGCACTTTTATCTGTAGACATTTTCACAATATTTACTGAGAACTCTTCTGAAACATTTTGACGTCTCCCACCATGAGAAAATTATAAAATTAGATTAACTGAGCACTTTTATTCACAACAATAACACATCATTTTTTCTTTTTCTCTATTTTATTGTTCACTTAACATAATCTTTTAATTGATGTTTAAGTAAATAAATATGCACAGCGCCAATATCAACAAAGTTTCTTGAAGTATAGACAAAAAATGTTTTTTTTTAACCAAGGCTCTGACCAATATTTTAAATTCTGATTTTAAGTAGAGGTTAGAAATTTGTTATCAACACTTCATTTAACACATCATACCGATACTTTATTTTATTTATAGGCACCCATTGCCATAAGCCAATCACTATATAATTACATTATATTTGACACTTAGATTCGTTTAAATTTTAACTAGAAACCACTTGAATTAATAAGCAATCAGATACATCTTGCAAAGTCTTATATATCACTATTTCCGGGTTTTAATAATGCTAGTTTACCTTTAGAAATCATAGGGCCAGTAAAGCATATCCACAATTAAAACACTATAAAGTAGAACGAGGCTTGATCTGCTAGAGCGAATATTATCAGCAACAGTATTTCTATTTTTTCTACTACAGGAGGTTGCATGCTTTGACAGACTTGAACATAATTAATCTTTTGGTGGCCTTAAAATACAAAATAATAATTTTGAACTCTTCTATGTTACATACTATTTAAAGATGATCTACTTGTCAATTATCCTTGTTCTGATATCTCTGTAATAACAAAAAAAAAATATTTCACAAAGTAACAATACTTATATTAATAACATTATTTTTTTTATTTTATAATGATAGTTTGCTACTTATCTGAAAATATATCTGAGATATACCAAGTCCATTTAATATCTATCGAATTTCAATGATGTAAAAAGTCTTGAATATAACTTGTATATAAATGATGATTGTATATGGACCAATGCGTAATATTGAAAGTTTTATGTATACATAAAATAATAAGGTTAGGTTGGTTGACCAGATATATATATATACCATATACGGATTCTCTCTCTCTCTCTCCGTCGCTCTTCTCTTTACCTCTCTCTCTCACTCTACCACGTCACTCACTCTCTCTCTCTCTTTTGCCAGTCGGTCGGACAAAAATGCTATACTATGTACCGGTCGGACAAAAATGTATAGTTTGTGCGTACTGAAGAATATGGAGATTCGGAGATTCGGAAATAGTACATAAAAATATTCAGATCTCTAAATCTTTTGAATGAGACAATCTTTTTAAATGAAACCTTTCGATTTGAGTAGAGCAATGAAATGGCTTTCGATTAATAGGGATATGTTATATAGTTAAAACTAACGCAATAGGTATATAATCGCATTGAATTTCTCGTACATCCATTTCAAAGTATATAATCACGCGGTCGTCCTAAGGCTCTTCTATACTTGCCTTCGGAACGCTCCCGCGTTCCTTGATAAAGGAAAAATAGTCCAGTACTGATCATTTGACCCTGTGACCTTGGAAATGAAAAATGAAAGTCGAATAAATAACGTATTTTCGGCTTTTTCATTGTAGACTTTCTGGCTATCAATTTTTTCGATCAAAAAAATATGTATGCCTGTACTGTTTGAAGCAAGGAATCCGAATTTGATGTCAGAATTGTCTTATCGCACACCAATTTGTTTTTAAATCTGAAAACTCCATAAAAAATACGAAAAATTCACCCTGAAAAAATGGAGCATTATTGAGTAATTTCGACTTCAAATTCGGATTCAGCGAATCACAATACAATGGGTACATAAATACAAGTACACAAATTTGTAGGTGCATATATGAATTATTAAAATTTAAGTGTTTTTAAAAAATGGCATTTTTTACAATATTTTCATGCTCTTTAATAAAATTGTATTAAATACAAGCGTTTGTGTACCCATGTATTATAATAAGCTGAATCCAAATCCGAAGTCGAAATTACTCAATAATATTCCATTTCTCCAGGGTAAATTTATCGTATTTTTTGTGGAGTTTTCAGCTTTAAAAACAAATTCGTGTGCGATAGGATAATTCTGACATCAAATTCGGATTCCTTGCATCAAACGCTACAGGAGTACATATTTTTTTCATCGAAAAAATTGATAGCAACAAAGTCTACAATGAAAAAGCCGAAAATCCGTTATTTATTCGACTTTCATTTTTCATTTCTAAGGTCACAGGTTTAAATGATCAGTACTGTACTATTTTTCCTTTATTGTACATTACTTCAACTTTAAAATGCAGTTAGATTCATCCGGCTATCGATATCTGTTCGCGAGATATTTCATTTTGTCCATTTTTTTTCAAAATAGAACAGTGTGCGCCGCGGAGAGAGAATTTTTTTTCCGTTACTACCCCTATATAATCAGCTTTTTGGGGGTGTTCCGGGGAGTCGATTTGGTTTCTAATTTTTTTTCGGGTATTTTGTATCCTCAGAAAATAATTCCAGCAATAAAAAGTTTGGAAATACCAAACGCCGCGGAGAGAGAATTTTTTTTCCGTCACGACCCTATATAATATGCTGTTTGGGGGTTTTCCGTGGAGTGGATTTGATCCGTAATTTTTTTACGTGTAGTTCGTGTGCTCATAAAATAATTCCAGCAATAAAAAGTTTGGAAATACCAAACGCCGCTGAGAGAGAATTTTTTTCCATTACTACACCTATATAATCAGCTTTTTGGGGGTGTTCCGGGGAGTCGATTTGGTTCCTAATTTTTTAGCGGGTATTTTGTATCCTCAGAAAATAATTCCAGCAATGAAAAGCTTGGAAATAACAAACGCCGCGGAGAGAGAATTTTTTTTCCATCACGACCCCCATATAATATGCTGTTTGGGGGTTTGCCGGGGAGTCGATTTGATTCGTAATTTTTTTACGTGTAGTTCGTGTGCTAATAAAATAATTCCAGCAATAAAAAGTTTGGAAATGCCAGATGCCGCGGAGTGAGAATTATTTTCCGTCACGACCCCTATATAATCAGATTTTTGGGGGTGTTCCGGGGATCCGATTTGGTTCCAAATTTTTTTTGGGTGTATTTTGTATCCTCAGAAAATGATTCCAGTAATAAAAAGTTTGGAAATACCAAACGCCGCGGAGAGAGAATTTTTTTTCCGTTATTAACCCTATATAATCAGCTTTTTGGAGGTGTTCCGGGTAGTGGATATGATTCGTAATTTTCTTACGAGTAGTTTGTGTGCCCATAAAATAATTACAGCAATACAATGTTTGAAAATACCAAACGCCGCGGTGAGAATGTTTTTCCGTCACGACCCCTATATAATCAGCTGTTTGGGGTTTTTCCGGGGAGTGGATTTGATTCGTAATTTTTTTACATGTAGTTTGTGTTCTCAAAAATAATTCCAGCAATAAAAAGTTTGGAAATACGAAACGCCGCGGAGAGAGAATTTTTTTCCCTAACTACCGCTATATAATCAGCTCTTGGGGCGTGTTCCCGGGAGTCGATTTGGATCCTAATTGTTTTGCGGGTATTCTGTATCCTCAGAAAATGACTCCAGCAATAAAAAGTTTGGAAATACCAAACGCCGCGGAGAGAGAATTTTTTTTCTGCTACTACATTTATATAATCAGCTTTTCGGAGGTGTTCCGGGGAGTCGATTTGGTTCTTAATTTTTTTTCGGGAATTTTGTATCCTCAGAAAATAATTCCAGCTATAAAAAGTTTGGAAATACCAAAAGAATTTTTTTTCCGTCACGACCCCTATATAATCAGCTGTTCGGGGTTTTCCGGAGAGTGGATTTGGTTCGTAATTTTTTTAGGAGTAGTTTGTGTGCTCATAAAATAATTCCAGCAATAAAAAGTTTGGAAATACCAAACGCCGCGGAGAGAGAAATTTTTTTCCGTCACGACGCCTCTATAATCAGCTGTTTGGGGGTTTTGCGGGGAGTGGATTTGATTCGTAATTTTTTTACGTGTAGTTTGTGGGCTCATAAAATAATTCCAGGAATAAAAAGTTTGGAAATACGAAACGCCACGGAGAGAGAATTTTTTTTCCCTTACTACCCCTATATAATCAGCTTTTTGGGGGTGTTCCAGGGAGTCGATTTGCTTCCTAATTTTTTTTGCGAGTATTTTGTATCCTCAGAAAATAATTCCAGCAATAAAAAGTTTGGAAATACGAAACGCTACGGAGAGAGAATTCTTTTTCCCTTACAACCCCTATATAATCAGCTTTTGGGGGTGTTCCAGGGAGTCGATTTGCTTCCTGATTTTTTTGCGAGTATTTTGTATCCTCAGAAAATAATTCCAGCAATAAAATGTTTGGAAATACCAAACGTCGCGGCGAGAGAATTTTTTTCCGTTACTACCCCTATATAATCAGCTTTTTGGGGCTTTTCCGGGGAGTCGATTTGGTTCCTAATTTTTTGAGGATATTTTGTATCGTCAGAAAATAATTCCAGCAATAAAAGTTTGAAAATACGAAACGCCAGGGAGAGAGAATTTTTTTTCCCTTACTACCCCTATATAATCAGCTTTTTGGGGTGTTCCAGGGAGTCGATTTGCTTCCTAATTTTTTTTACGAGTGGTTTGTGTGCTCATAAAATAATTCCAGCAATAAAAAGTTTGGAAATACCAACCGCCGCGGATAGAGAATTTTTTTTCCGTTACTACCCCTATATAATCAGATTTTTGGGGGTGTTCCGGGGAGTTGATTTGGTTCCTAATTTTTTTGCGAATATTTTGTATGCTCAGAAAATAATTCCAGCAATAAAAAGTTTGGAAATACCAAACGCCGCGGAGAGAGAATTTTTTCTCCGTTACTACCCCTATATAATCAGCTTTTAGGAGGTGTTCCGGGGAGTGGATTTGGTTCCTAATTTTTTTCGGGTATTTTGTATCCTCTGAAAATAATTCCAGCTATAAAAAGTTTGGAAATACCAAAAGAATTTTTTTTCCGTCACGACCCCTATGTAATCAGCTGTTTGGGGTTTTCCGGATAGTGGATTTGGTTCGTAATTTTTTTACGAGTAGTTTGTGTGCTCAGAAAATAATTCCAGCAATAAAAAGTTTGGAAATGCCAAACGCCGCGGAGAGAGAAATTTTTCTCCGTCACGACCCCTATATATCAGCTGTTTGGGGGTTTTCCGGGGAGTGGATTTGATTCGTAATTTTTTTACGTATAGTTTGTGTGCTCATAAAATAGTTCCAGCAATAAAAAGTTTGGAAATACGAAACGCCACGGAGAGAGAATTTTTTTCCCTTACTACCCCTATATAATCAGCTTTTTGGGGGTGTTCCAAGGAGTCGATTTGCTTCCTAATTTTTTTGCGGGTATTTTGTATCCTCAGAAAATAATTCCAGCAATAAAAAGTTTGGAAATACGAAACGCTACGGAGAGAGAATTTTTTTTCCGTTACTACCCCTATATAATCAGATTTTTGGGGGTGTTCCGGGGAGTTGATTTGGTTCCTAATTTTTTTGCGAATATTTTGTATGCTCAGAAAATAATTCCAGCAATAAAAAGTTTGGAAATACCAAACGCCGCGGAGAGAGAATTTTTTTCCGTTACTACCCCTATATATTCAGCTTTTTGGGGGTGTTCCGGGGAGTCGATTTGGTTCCTAACTTTTTTGAGGGTATTTTGTAACGTCAGAAAATAATTCCAGCAATATAAAGTTTGGAAATACGAATCGCCGCGGAAAGAGAATTTTTTTTCCGTTACTACCCCTATATAATTAGTCTTTTGGGGGTGTTCCGTGGAGTCGATTTGGTTCCTAATTTCCTAATTTTTGTTGGGGTATTTTGTATCATCAGAAAATAATTCCAGCTATAAAAAGTTTGGAAATACCAAACGCCGCGGAAAGAGAATTTTTTGTCCGTCACGGCCCCTATATAATCAGCTGTTTGGGGGTTTTCCGGGAAGTGGATTATATTCGTAATTTTTTTACGTGTAGTTTGTGTGCTCATAAAATAATTCCAGCAATAAAAACTTCGAAAATACCAAACGCCGCGGAGAGAGAATTTTTTTTCCGTTACTACCCCTATATAATCAGCTTTTTGGGGGTGTTCTGGCAAGTCGATTTTGTTCCTAATTTTTTTTCGGGTATTTCGTATCCTCAGAAAATAATTCCAGCAATAAAAAGTTTGGAAATACCAAACGCCGCTGAGAGAGAATTTTTTTCCATTACTACCCCTATATAATCAGCTTTTTGGGGGTGTTCCGGGGAGTCGATTTGGTTCCCAATTTGTTTCGGGTATTTTGTATCCTCAGAAAATAATTCCAGCAAAAAAAGTTTGGAAATACCAAACGCCGCGGAGAGAGCATTTTTTTTTCCAACCCGACCCCTATATAATCAGCTGTTTGGGGGTTTTCCCGGGAGTCGATTTGGTTCGTAATTTTTTTACAGGGAGTTTTTATGCTCAAAAAGTAATTCCAGCTTTAAAAAGTTTGGAAATGCCAGACGCCCCGGAGTGAGAATATTTTTTTCCGTCACGACCCCTATATAATCAGATTTTTGGGGGTGTTCCGGGGAGTCGATTTGGTTCATAATTTTTTTGCGAGTATTTTGTATCCTCAGAAAATAATTCCAACAATAAAAAGTTTGGAAATACCAAACGCCGCGGAGAGAGAATTTTTTTTCCGTTACTACCCCTATATAATAAGCTTTTTGGAGGTGTTCCGGGAAGTGGATTTGATTCGTAATTTTTTTATGTGTAGTTTGTGTGCTCATAAAATAACTCCAGCAAAAAAAGTTTCGAAATACCAAACGCCGCGGAGAGAGAATTTTTTTTCCGTCACGACTCCTACATAATCAACTGTTTGGGGGTTTTCCGGGGAGTGGATTTGATTTGTAATTTTTTTACGTGTACTTTGTGTGCTCATAAAATAATTCCAGCAATAAAAAGTTTGGAAATACCAAACGCCGCGGAGAGAGAAATTTTTTTCCATCACGACCACTATATAATCAGCTGTTTGGGGGTGTTCCAGGCAGTCGATTTGGTTCCTAATTTTTTTTCGGGTATTTTGTATCCTCAGAAAATAATTCCAGCAATAAAAAGTTTGGTAATACCAAACGCCGCGGAGAGAGAATTTTTTTCTCTTAGGTCATCTTACGAATTCCGTGTTAGAGGTGGGGGGTAGTTTGGAATGAATTTATTTTAATCAATTTTGATGTATTCTTCCATTATTTGTAGTACATTATGTCATCCATGTGGAAAAAAGTGGTTTTTCGAAAATCGAATTTTCGTTAGATCGCAACGTTGCAAACTTCAAACCCGTAATTTTGAACAAAAAAAACTTATCTGGCATCTTTCATTCAATAACGTTTTAATGGAATACATTAACCTTTCATCTGTGGACAACATCTCACACTCATCAATCAATTTAGGCATTTGTATAAAAAAGAACCTTTTAAAAATCTTGTAGTAAAAAAACATACACCATATGCAATCTACCTACATACATTATTATGTTATAGTGTTGCTATTGTGGTCAGCTGTTAGGTAAATAGTTATAGATGGGTTTCGTTTTTATAGTTTAAGCTACTTCTACAATGGTTGAGATATTTTTCAAGGGTAATAGAAAAATACGAGTTTTAATTATGTTTTCATACCGCTGTTTTCAATACATTAGAAGTTTTGGTAACATATTTATTCTAATTTCTATCAAAAAAATTTCCAATAGTAAAAGTGTGTTAATACAGGGCATGTACTCTATAAATATAATCCTTGGAAAATTCTTTGAATGATTTTTCATTGGATTTTTTTAGTCAGTCATAATATTTTTTTTAATAATGATAAAAAGTTTAATAATTTTTTAATAGAAAATAACTTATAGACAAGAAAATAAACATGTGAATGAAATTCTTAAATATTAATTTTTCAAATTGATGCATCTATATTTTTATTACTTTTGTTTATTACATTAATAAGTTATTTTCGATTTTTAAAATAAATTTATGAAATTTAATGTGACATATGAATAAATTATGTAGGAAAGAAAACTATTTTATTTACACTAGATTTGTGTTATTATAAAATTATTTACACATTTTTATACATTTTTACTTTTAATCGCAATAATCACAATTTATTCCTAAATATTTGCATATTTCCACATTTAAATTAACGACTGTATTGGGAACAATCTTTTGGGTGGTAGTTATCATAAAAACAATTAAAACATAAATATTGTCTGCATCATGAACATCTTATAAAGCAAATTTTTTGGCAATCGTTTAGTTCACATTTCTTTTCCAAGTATTCAGGAGCAAAACAAACTTGATTAACATTAAAGAAAACTTTCCTTCTTGATATCAATTTAGAAGCATACCAAGCGTACTCCAACATTTCTTGAAAGATTGGGGCTGATAATTGGTCACGAACTAAACTATGAATTTTGACAGCATCAGCTCTTGTATTGATTTTTCGATCTTCTAAAAGTACTGTTGTACAATTTTGAATTTTTTTAATAAAATTTTTAACCAGCCTGAAGAAATACACATCGCAAGGTTGAGCATAAGGAGTACAGCCAGCTGGAATAATTTTAATCTCGTAATTGAAGCCAAATTCATCTAATTTTTCTGGAAGCGTTTTATTACTTTGGCCACCCCAACTATCCACAATAAGGAGAAAATCTTCTTGTACATAAGGTTTCTGAATAGAGTCCAAGTAAACTTTCACTATTTCTGATGTAAGCTTGCAGGACTTTGAACAAGTTACGTACACATTCCCAAATGCATTTACCATCTTGTCAACATCCTCTTGTACCACTGTTCCAAATAATCCTTTAGGTTCTTGTAAACAAATGAATACCTTGGGCAAAAGTTTCCCAGAAGCAGTTATTAAATACTGTACAGTATAACTATGTGTAACCTTCTTTAAATCCCCAATAAAAACATGTATAAGTTTTGAACCTTTGGTACTTAATGTTCTTTGTACGTTCATTCGATACTCATATCCACTTTGATCCGTGTTTATAACAAAATCTAAATTATACTTTGGTATAAGTGAGGCGCATTCAGTTTGAAAATCATTTACTGTTTGGAGCAGGTCTTCTACAGATTTATTTTCTTTTGGCTTTATATATCTTGTTACTTTCCTCATTAAAATTCGATACTTATTTTTAAAATTAATAAGCCATGATCTTGAAGCATTAAATTGAAAATTTTCTGAGAGAAATTGAAGAGCTGCTTGCATTGCCCATACTTGCAAGTCTCTTGTGAAAACAGGGTTTCCACTTTGACGGCTTTCCTTAAATCTCTCATAGGTCCATGTATTGATAAAATTATATTTGTCATATACGGTTCCACCATTCTCTATGTGTTTCTTCCAACGAGTCAAATCATCTAATCTAGTTAGCCGTTGACCTCCATTTTTTGTATTGTTGATAATTTTCAATTAGGATGCTCTCGATGTAAATTACATACTTTTATTTTATAATCAAGTGGAATGTGGTTTATCGCTTGCTGTGGTGACAGTTCATATGAACTTGGAGTAGATTGATCCTCTGAACTGGCATTGGTAATATTACTACCTAAAAATAATGTAAAAGAAATTCTTAAAACTGGAATCATGTTATGCCAACCCAAACTAAAAATTTATTGCTCAAGTTTGTTTGGTTTTGTTTATTTTAGAGCACATAAAAATGAAAATAAAAAATTGTATTTATTTATAAACTTTTATTAAAACTTATAGTAATCTTTCAGAAAAAATTATGAAATTTTAGAATTAATTAAGAGTCTAAATATCTAGTGCTTAAAAAATAATAAACATGACCAAATATAAAAGAATTAATGAAAAAAACAAATATATAAGGATATTTTTATTCATGTTTTGTGATACATAGATAACTAAATAAATAATATTATACAAGACCTATACAAAGGCAACATTATTTGCGTTGGTAGTATTTACATATGTAAGTTTGTAAATTTTCAAAGTGTTATAATATTCTTAGATTTTATTTAATCTTACTTCCAGTTAACTGTTCACTTTCTTGAACATCCATTGTAAGAGCTACTTCATCCGCATCAAGGCTTTCAATGTTCTCTTCAATGTTTTCTTCATGAAGAAATAGCATTTCCTCTTCAATAAATCACATTTCTTTTGACATTTTAATAATAGACTTTGCCAAATAATTTCAAAAAGTCAGAGCTTCTCCTGTAGAATATTTTTCACTGTGCAGTTCATTTATAAAATTAAGACGTTTCAATAATTCTACACGGTTGAATATACTATCTGTTAATAATTGTTTTTGAGTTTGTGATAGCAAATCACAATTATCACCTGGTTCATCCATAATCAATTGATAATTTTTAAAACTTGAATTTCACTATATTTATATTTCACCAAATCTAATGTATAGTACAGAATATACGAACAAGATTCTGTGTTTTGCCTCCGTTTTGTCCCTAATTTATGGTACTCCGGGACACATGGCCAATATGAGAACCAGGGTTGGTTTCACCAAAACTCTACGCTCATAGTTTCTGACTGAAGGATGGGTGGCGCCGCACGACGGCTTAATGAGGAAATTGACGTTCGAAGTCTTTCAGATTTTTTTTAGAAGCGCGATTTCGAGAATTAATTCAGATATTTAAGATTTATAAATTTGAATGATTGTATAAGAGATATACATATATTATTATTAGATATATATTATTAGATATACATGTATTATTGTTTTTATTATGAAATTAATAATATTTTTTCTAATTTTCAATTATAAAGTCGGAAACTAAAGCGAGAATAGTAAGTTGAGCCTGAACGGACATAGAGCAAAGTTAAGTAGACGAAAACTCCTATTCGTAATAACCTGCACTTAAGCACGGTAAACGCTTTACTACAAGCCAGTTAAGGGGACAAGCCATGGTTGAACCTGAAAAAAAAGCTATTGTATTAATTCTTTATTAACAAAGCCAATATATAATTTTAAGAGTTCAAACTTTTTTTTATTATTAAGTTATACAATTACCTATAATTTAAGACTACATCATCCAGGTGTTTAAGATTTTGGTCTTGCAGTCCATTAGATTAAGAAACCCTTCTGGATTAGAAACTGGCATGTCATTGTCGCAGGAAATTTTTTGAACAAAGCAAGGCAGGGGTCTGGTTACTTAGGAGTACCTTTGTAGTTATACCAGTTATAGAAAATGTGAGCTACTTTTTTTTTAAAAAATTTTTAAAATTGTTTTTTAATGAAAAATCTAATTTTTTTACGTTTTTTTTATTAAAATTTCAATATTTTTTGTAATTTTATTTTATAATTTTTTTTCTAAAGCCTTTTTCAAAAAAGTACCTCACATTTTCTATAACCAACACAATTTTAAAGATACTCCTAAATTTCCAAACCTCTAGCTTGCTTTATTTAAAAGAAATCCTGCGGCAAAGTCCCTGTAAATACAAAAAACAAGTTATTCAGAAATTCAATTCAAAGTTTTCGTTTTCTATAACTTTATATAAGTTTCAAAACTACTTACCAAAAATTTTTTTTTCATTCTGTATGATATACTTTAGTGGAAAAATGAAACAGATGCCAATTAGAAGAAAGTAGTCCTGGCTAAATCATTTTAACTGTTGAATAAACCTATAAAAAGAATTCCATTAATCCAACAATATTTTTAAATTTTTTAGATTAATACATAAATGTTGTACTTATTTTTTTTTTCGTACTAGGCTGAAAATATTGTTAGTCATAAATGTTATTGACAGTAAAAATAACCTCAAAATAAATTAATCCTTTTATGAGAGCCAATAACACACCTGTAAAAAGAAAAAAATTAATAAATATTATATTAGCTATTATCGCATAAAAATAACTTTTTACCTACTCTAGTAAGAACCTGGTGCATATGACTCTTCAGGTAAATTCAATTGCAGTCTCCTTCGTTTTCTCCTATTTTCTAAAGTGTTTTCTTCGGCATTCCTCTCAGCATGAAATAATCTGCTGTCATTGCTTTTCTGTGCCCACTCAATTGTAGCTACTCCAGGTTTCACATCAAAGGCTTCCATAATATTCAGAAAACCAACTCTTCCATCGTTGAACCAAGTGGCAGCAATACAAGCACCTGCTGTGAGCACATGTACACGACTGAAGGAGGTCTTGGTTACAATCTTCCAAACTGAATTATTAAAACTCTCATTACTATTTTGGGTGTAACCGCCTAAACATCTGTGAAGCAGCTCCTGTTCAGAGAGATCTTTGTAAATTGGTTTCAACTGCTCCATAATCACTGCAGGAATACTGTCTTTATGATGAAAATCTTTTAGTTTTTTTTGAGCCTTCGCTTTTTGCCACTTGCACCAACTGCTCTGTCCTGGTGGGCATAAATGATGTTGAGGATTCTGGTCTGTGGAAATCTTGTGGTAGTACGTAGCCCATATAGCATTCAGCATTTTTTCTACAGAGTCCGTGTTGTTTCTGATGGTATTACCATAATATGTGGTGAGCTGATCAATTACTTTTGCTGTTAATCGTCCTTGGCCTCCAATGGTTTTTCCATCGTCTAATAACTTTTTTCCAAAATTTTTCTTTAAATTCCTGAGTCTGGTTCCCATTCGTTTCTGGACGTGTCCCACACACTCCTTCTTCTCAACTTTAACTTCATCTCCATACGGTTTGGCCTGGCACAAAGCACTGTACACTTTCGAATCTCCATCTCCAATGTAATGATGGTATTTTACATTATACTTTTCTTGAGATCTTCTAAACATTTCCACAACTCCATCGACTTCTATCTTTCCAGCACTTCCTTCATGGTTTGCTGCACATTTATCTTGATGATCACTGAACCAGTCTTCATATTCTTCTGTGCCTTTTCTATTTTCCCACTTTAAACATGCTTTACAAAAACTGTTCTTGATAAATATGTCAAGAACTTGTTGAGAACGCAAGCCAATCAAACTTGAAATTCCTTGCAATGAAGAAAATCCTCTTTTTCTCCATGACCCATCACCAGATACATCTAGGCCTTGATTTTCAGCTGGTGTTAATGCTGTTTCCTTTTTGACGGCTTCTTGCATAGAATTTTGTACTACCTCTTGAGTCACTTTGCTTAAATCTTCATTGAGATGGTCATAAAAACTATGTGCAACAGGTGGTGGCAAATCCATGATTCCGCAAGAAGTTTGCAATGCAGCATATCCTTGCCCAATTGCTCTTAGTGCAAGAAGACTGCGTCTGTTGGTTTCATAAGCATTGCTTTGAGCTCCAACTTGCTTGCTCGTGCTTATAAATCTTCTCTCTGAACAATTGTTGCACATAATGTTAAATTTGGAGCCAAGTCCTCGAATATCTTCTTCTATAATTTTAACTTGTCCTTTACATGTTGCACATACAAGAAATTTCTCCAGCTGTAAGAACAGAATGTTTATATCTATTATTCTGTTTCTTGTTTGTGACGCTTTTACAGATATATCTTTTATTTTCCCTGAAGTTGTACTTCTTTTCCTTTTGTTCGTGATTTTTTGTTGAACATTCTCTGAATTTTGGTTAAATCCTTTATGTTTTTTTTTTCTTCCAAATTTTCTCTTCTTTCCTGGAGCTCCTGATGTTCTATTTCTCTTGTCAGAATCCATAGTGGCTAATATCTAATCCTCTATAATATTAGTTATTAAAAAACACAAATAAAAGTCACTCACTGAACTCACTAAATTAAAAATATTAACAACACTTTGCACAGTGCAGTTAACCTAAAATCGCTGTCTTCTACACTCTCAGTTAAAAGAGTTCTACACAGCACTTTATTTACAAAAAAATTTTTTGTCAATACTGAATAAATTGCATTGTAAAATGCAGATTGAATTATATTCAAAACACTTTTAGTTTAAATCCCAACGACTATGGCGCTGACAGAACGTAAACAGATGAGATTTTAAACCATCTATATGTATTGTACGTATATACTTTTGTATAAGTAGAGTAAAAGTAAAATACACGAGGTTTATACCTCGAGTTAAGTTTGCCTACTATGTCAATGTACATTTACGTTCTAAATTCAGTATTGTATGCTGTGAAGCATAAAATAATATAAGATTTACAATAGTATATCTAAAATGGATAATTTAAGAAAAATCACTAAATATGCAAAAAAGTGACTTCACGGTTTTAGCTGTATTTTCTAAACGAAATCGAATTTGGAAATGCGGTTGGAAGCATAGTATTCAGCGGAAAATTTGCTATCAAAATAGTACGTAAAAAAAAAATCGATTTTTCGACCACCTAACCATGGCTTGTCCCCTTAATGCATTAAGAATTCGTGAAATTGCACCAATTTCGAACCCAGGGAACTAATGTTGAATTTGTTAACACAGCCTCGAAATGTTGAAAATGCTGATGATATTCCTATTATATAAATAAAAAATATTATTGTTACGAAAAACTAGCATTTATAATACTTGATTTTTTACACTCTCAAAAGTTTTATACCTATTTTACACGAAAATTGTGTAAAATATGAATTCCCCTATTTTAAACAGTCATTCGTGTACAAATAATTGTGTAAAATCGAAACTATAAGCCCATGAATTCATGCAGATTTTACAGAAAATTGGTAACAGTGTATAATGGAAAATCAGAAAAAAATGATTATTTTAACAATAAAAAATATGTATGCATCCTCCTAATCTATTTATCTCGTATACAATCATTGAAATACGTAAATCTGATTGAATTCACGCAATCACGCCTCTAAAAAACAGCTGAAAGAATTCGCGCTTCAATTTCCTCATCAAGCCGTCGTATGGCGCCACCAGTCCTTCAGTCACGAACTATGAGCGTAGAGTTTTAGTGAAACCAACCCTGATGAGAAGGGTTCTAAAGAACTTATAGCTATTGTAGAAACACATCTTTTCAAGGCTTGTCTCCTATTGGATAGTCTTTGTACTTGTATCTGTTTCTTTTCCCTGTAACGGGCCGAGCGTGTCAATCTTCTGCTATGCGTCACGAGTATTCTAGAGCAGAGAGGTCGTAAAAAGATTCTTTCTACGGAACACACAAAGCCCAGAACCTACATAACTCAAGGGTTACAAAAAAAGCCCAGTGCCAGAAGAATAAAGCCCGAAGCCCAGTATGGGAGTATGCAGACAATTTCTCATCCTTGACCAATATTTCAACCATTGTAGAAGTAGGTTAAGCTATAAAAATGAAACCCATCTATAATTATTTACCTAACAGCTGACCATAATAGCAACACTATAACATAATAATGTATGTAGGTAGATTGCATATGGTGTATGTTTTTTACTACAAGATTTTTTAAAAGGTTCTTTTTTATACAAATACCTAAATTGTTTGATGAGTCTGAGATCTTGTCCACGGATGAAAGGTTAATGTATTCCATTAAAACGTTATTGAATGAAAGCTGTCAGATAAGTTTTTCTTTGTTCAAAATATATAAGTAACAGTATTTAAAAAATTAAGAATTAAGCTTTGTGTACGATTATCTTATTTCAGGTATACAAATGAGCCATGAGAAGGAATAAATATATAATTTATTGCGGACTTCATTAATATTGGTTTAAAGACCTAAAGTAATATTAAATCATAAGAGATGAATATGATAGAAGTAATGTTATTCAAATATATTAAAAAGATATATAATATGAATTATGAGTCTGAAAAGTTATTCAAGTGAAAATAATTAATATCACGCCGTAAAATATTTATTGGGCTACGTCTGTGAGATATATTTTATTTCCAAAAGGTGAATGTGAGACAAATAATGTAAGTAAAATAAATTTCAAGTAATTATTCAATTATTATGTCAATTAGGAAAATGTATATGTAGCTTTCTGAACGCTAATTTTAATGGATAGTTTCAAACTTCTGTACTTTATTGGAAAAATTAATTATTTATTCCTACATCAAATCATTAATATTAAAGTGGCATATTATTTATAACTAGATGTAATTATAAAGAGATAGAATAACATAAAGAAATATGATTCCGATGTTGTTTAAAGATCATTTGCCAAAAGTAGACGGTTGTGATGAATTATGTATATATTTCTATTTTTAACTGGATGTGGATGTTAAATTCCTGCTAATAAATAAAAAGCAATTTATAAAACAGTTGTAGTTGATAAAACAACATGTATTTATCATATTTAAGGTGGCAAGAGAGTGAATAGAGAGATATAAAGTGATGGGCATATGTTTGAATGCAATCATCGGTGTAAAATCATAAAATAAGCAAAAACAGCTAAAATTTGAAACTTCCCATAGCTGTATCTTTTCACAGGAAGCCCATTGGCCTAAAAGCCTTGACACAGCCTCTTTTTATGATAAAAGAAGCCGCTTAGACCTGGTGTCATGAAAATCCAGGATCCGCACACCTTGGTCCCTCCTTGTTAGTTAAATCAGTTTATTTTGCCGACTATTTTTAGTCATTGTTGTATTTGCCTTGGACGGCAAATCAATTCAAGTTATTTATCCACCAAATATAACCGGGAGTATTTAGTTGCCATCCACGTGACTAAGACCCCCCGCTATAATATATATATATATATACATACATATATATCATGTAAAAAAAAATAAATATGTAACTTATAATAAAAATAAAAAAAAACCGCTGCCAATTCATTGGCACGTAGCTTCCTCAACCGTAATTTGTTGATTCCTTTAATTAATTTTGAATAACATAATTTATAATTTTTTTAAAAATTTATTGCATAATTATAATTAAATTCATTTATGAATATTAAAAATTGTTAATTTTTAAATTTATTTATTTATTATTTATTTATATCAAATTTATATAAATTTTGAGCTGATAAATAAAGTTATCATTTGAAATAGAAATAAAATATCTATATTTTATAATAAAACAAATAGCTATGACGGTTGTTTTATTATTAACAAAAACGTGTTTTTTTTTTATATTTCATAATTCATATTTTTTAAGAAAAAAAAAAATTTTATAACTATCATTGTTCTTTTGTTATTAACAAAAACGTGGTTTTTTAAAAAAGTTTATAACTCACAAATAAATTATAAAATGTAGAATATAATGCATTCATAATCCATGCATAATTCATAATTATAATAGATTATAATAGATATAATTTTTAAACATTTTAGTTCATTTTATTGGTTGGTTTTTTAAAAATTAAAAAAAATCATCGTATGCCTACTGAATGACGTTTCCTCATTCCACACCACCTAGCGGTAGATATGGTATGGGTAGGTAGCGGTAGCGGAGTTATGAGTTTTTAAAAAAACACGTTTTTGTTTTTGATGATAACTAAAGAACCGTGATAGATAGAAAATTAATTTTTCTTAGAAAATATAAGTATTTTAATTCTCTTTCGAATGTCACCCACCCCATTCAGATACATATAGCCGTTCTCGAGAAATTACGATTTTAAAAAATGTCAAAAAATTTTTAACCTCAAATATCTCTTAAATTTATGGACCAATCATTTTGCCCAAAGAACTCGACCGAGAACTATAAAAAATCTACATCTAAAAGGAATTTTGAAGCCATCAAGCCAATTTTACTCTTGTAATCGTTGGACATACAAAACTGATTTTTTTCATTTTTCAATTTTTTACTCAAAATCTAGCCTATAGAATGTATTCAGATTTTAACAGATTATAGCTATTTATATTCTATATTATCATGATTTTTTTCAAAAAAATTGACCGTTAAGTTTAGAGGTTATAAGCTTCTAAAAAAAACATGTTTTTGTTAATAACAAAAGAACCGTGATAGTTAGAAATTTTTTTTTGTTTAGAAATTATAGGTATTTTAATTCTCTTTCGAACGCTACCCATCAGATTCGAATAACTCGATCCTATCATTAAAAAAAATCAAAAAACAGTTTTGAGAAAATAGAAAAATTGAAAAAAAACAAAAACGCATTGCCCCAATCAAAAAACGGATTTTTGACCCGCCATCACGCAAAAAAGCAAAAAAAATGAGACCTGTCCGGTCAAAATCGACCGAGTAGAAGCTGAGATCCAGGCGTATACACACACATACACACACACACACACACACGCACACACACACACACACACACACAGACACACACACACACACAGACACACACACACACACACACATACACACACACACACACACATCCATACAGACCTTTTTCAAAAACCATGTATTTTGATTCCTAACACCTCGGAATACAATTATAACATGTTTTTACAACAACTCAAAAATTTACTATCACAAAGCTTCCTCTAGGAGGAAGCAATAGATACTTTGTGAAAATTTTTTTTAATATTCAGATTATAGAAATGTCACAGTCTTTAATCTCTGGAACAGAGTCTTATCAAAGGAGCAGCACCAGTAATAATGCCAGTATTGCCAGTAATTTCTCATTACATCGACAAAGTCTTCATAATCAACAAGTAATTCAAGTAATTATTAGACAGACTTTTAGGAGGTGGAATATAAACATGATCTATTGTTACGTTCGAGGATTGTTTTTAATTGTTGAGCTTGTGACGGCAAAAGGGAAAATCTTCTGCTTACTTTTACGCTGGCGAGCGTGTAGCGCAGTTTGGCAGGTTTCTCCAGTTCCTTGGAGGGTGTGCTGGGTCCTCGGGTCGGCGATAACTCCGTTGTGGAGCTCCGTCCTCGGCGCAGTTGCCTGGAGTTGACCCTTAGTATGGAGGCCTGGACACCCACCAATCCTGGTCCCCGCTGTACCCGAGAGTGGCAGTGAGAAGTCCTCCGGTCCTCTTTTTCCTGCGGCCGCTGCTTCCTGGTATTAGTCGTACGAGGAGCGGTTTCGTCCCGCGAGTATGTTTTTTCGTATAACTTTTTATGACTGGATCTTCCGCGATAAAAAGTTCAAAATTACTCGCGATCAAAGAAAAGATCTGTTTGCATAAAAATTGCTGATATTTGGATTTTATAAATTTTCAGACTAAAATAAATTGCAGAAATTTCCAGAATTTGAGACAAGTTAACTTTCGGTATTAGTTTTAGGCCCATGGATGTTTCTGAAGGATGGGTAGGCCAGGTCTTACAGTGACAACGAGTACGAAATGTAGTAAACTTAAAAGTTTATTGTTCGAAAGTTACAGAGTGCGGAGTAAAGATAGAATCGACTGCCTTGCTCGCGTGGTCGTACCCTTCTGCCTCTAAAAAGAAATGCCTCGCTTATCTCAGCTCTCCTACGTCGGCTCCACTTCTTACTCCGCCGAAAATGGGGGGGCTGGCCAGCTGGGGTTACCTTGCTGGTGTTCTAAGGCAAGCCGAATCTGCATTCGGTTGGACCAGTGCGAGCAGGCAAAGGCTTATCGCCCGGAAGTTAATGTTTTGGTTTCAGATAAGATAGAAGGCGGTGATGCAAATGACAATGGAATTTTATTCGCATGGTGTGATTGTTCATATGTGTAATGCTTAAAAAGTATTTCCGCTCGCCATGATATTGATTGATTTTGTATTAGTTTAATTCAAATTGCAAAATTTATTTATTCTAATTTTTGTTTGATTTAACTGCAGTAATCACTATGAAAGGATACAATTGATGCATTTCAATTTCCGAAAATGAATTGCTATGATTTATATAATTTTGACAATATGCGTTGATCAGTTATGGTGATTGTTTATAAAAAAAAAATATATAAACTAAATAGTAACGGTTACAAATATATGGATGGTTAGTGCGAATTCAAATAATGTGACCTTTGAAAAAAAAATTATGTTCAGATAAATTATTCATTTATAATCATATATTCAGGCGTGTGTATGAGTATGTGAGTATTGACCTTGAAAATAAAACATAGAGAGAGAGAGAGAGGGCATGTAAGTGAGTAAGTATATGAGTAAGGCGTGTATATAGTCCAGAGGTATATGGTAATATATATATATTTTTTGCCTAGGGAAGGAAATAGAAAATTTCCTGGACATTACACTATTACAGAAATCTTTGGAGAATTTAGAACTGCGAAATCACAGCTTTGTAGACAGTGCTACTGCATTATACAGGGCAGATTTTGCTGGAAAAGGAGGATTGGCAGGTTGTCAAATGCATTTAGTCAGGTTTCATAGATTATTACTTTGATTAGCTAATGAATTTGGCTGTGCAGTGGTTATCACTAATCAAGTAGTAGCTCAAGTGAATGGTGCAGCTAGTATGTTTGGAGGTGATCGAAAGAAACATATTGGTTACAATATTATTGCCCATGCAAGAATAACTAGACTATTTACGTTTAGATAATCTTGGAGAAAAACTCAGAGAAGCTAGGGGTATAGTTTGCACAAGATACTTTCCATGTATGGTAACGGGTACGCGTCTGGCATTGACACTGCGTTCACTTTTCTGAAGTCCACGCAGAAACGGAACTTCCCGTTTGACTTGCGTACCATTACCACTGGACTTGACCAGCCACTTGTCGAGGATTCTATTATTCCCGCGACTAGCATTTCTTCCACCTATTTGTGCATCTCTTCCTCGAGTTTCTGAGATACAGGGTAGTACTTCTGTTTAATGGGTCTTGTAGATCCGACGTCTATTGCATGCTCGACCCACGAAGTACACCCTAGTGGTGCCAGGCTGCTACCGATCAGCTGAGCTACTAAGGCTTCTACCTCTTTGCGCTGTTCTTCTGTTGGGTCCGCCAACCCTATAGCTGATACGGACACGGTGTTGTTTGCGGTTATTGCGGCTACTTCTAACTTTACGCTTGCATCGTCATCCTTGAGATGCAGCGTGTTATCTGTGGGATCTAAGACAGCGCTAAACTTCTTAATGAAGTTTACCCCCAAGTAGCACTCTGTATCTAGATCTGGCATTATTGCGACGCGTACTTCTTTGCACACGCCTGCCACGACCATGGGCAAGTACACATAGCCAACCACTGCTATGCTTTGCCCGTTTGCCACCAGTGCCGTTAGGCCGCTGGCTGGGATTAACTCTTTTCCACAGGCCGTAGCGAGCTGTAGGCCTATAGAATTCATCCCAGTCCAGGAAGCTCCTGTATCGAAGAGTGCTCGTAGCCTGTAACCGGCTACACCTACTTGAAGCCACCATCGCGAGCACATTTCTTGGTTGACTTCATTCGGTTGAATCACGGGCACTTCTTCGCTCTCCACTCCAGACGATTGGACCGAGTTACCCTCGGTCTCTGGTGAGAGAGCTGGGGGCGGGTATGTGGTCGTGTTTACCTGCCCCCCTGGTCGTTTCCCTGTTCGTTTCCGGCAGAATTGGGCTTGTTGCCTTCCTTTTGCTCATATCCGGGTTCCCTTCGGTACTCTTGCCTTTGTGGAGATCCGTTATTTCTTGGACTTTGCGGCCTGGCCCGGTGGGTCGAGCTACTTCACCCACTAGGCTGGTTCGTAATTTGCCCGCCCTCCCGCCGCCTATTTTCCCAGTTACCCTTCTTCTTAGGTTTTCTGGTTGGCGGCGGGCTAGGCTTTTGCCCCTTGTTCTCGTCGGTGCCTTTCTTTGTCGAGGCCGATAAGCATTCGACCATGACCCGACGGAACATAGCCTCGAGGCTCTCTCGAGGCTCGTGCTGTTGGTGCCCCATCGCCGCCACGCTTGGATTCTGCTTTTTCCGCTGATCCGTGGATGGCTCAGTTGGCACGTAGGCAAATTCTGGTATGTACGTGCGCTCGGGCGGTGGTCGCCAGTGATACACCTTAACTGCCGGGAGCTAATTTAGCTTCCCGGGCCAGGTTCAGAAGCCCTCGGTAATCCGTAATTTGATTTCGCATTACCATCTTTTGCAGTTCTGGCCGCATGTTGCGGTGGAACATGTCTAACTGTTGAGCGATGCTAGGCACCGGAACCAACTTTAGGATCATGGCTTGTAGATTTACTACGTAATCACGCGTAAGTTCATTTCTGCCTTGAGTCCTCGCGTTTATTTCCGCCATGACGCGCTGCTGATGTCCCCTGTCCCCGACATACATGTGCGTTATGGTCTCTATGAAATCTGGCCACGATCGCCATGTGTGGCGGTTACTCCGGTACCAGGTGGCTGCTACCCCAGTTAGGAGCTCTGACAATGACGAAAGCACCTCGTCGTGTGTCAGATTAGCTAGAGTTCTGCATTCCTCTATTCTTGTGAGGAATAACTCGACGCTCTGCCCCTTTGAAGACCCTGAGAACCTGATGTGCCATTTTCGGACTATCTGGCCTACATCACGGTTCGTCTGCTGAGGCAAATACGTATGCCTCTCAGACGTGTCCTGGGTCGCACCATTCCTAGTCTGGCGCTGGGAAGAATTTCTGGTATCATTCCTCCCAGCCTCTGTTGGAGACTGGTGACTCGGGCGGCTGCTGTTAAACTCCGCATACGCGAACGTGTCTTGGAAGTTCACATGCGGTGATCCTCGTCTACGGCCCGTGCTTGGGCGTTGAACTCCCTCCAATTGCGTACTGGAGGTTGGATGTCGATCTCCTTGAAGGATTCGTACATACTCTTTAAGCTCTTCAACCTCTTCGACGAGTGTTTCGATCACGGCGAGTAGCTGCTCCGATAATATATTGTCTCCGACTGCTATCCCAGCGGTTCGCGACTCACGTGGTCGCGGCCACTCCAAGTTTTGCTGCTGTGGCGGATTTCACGATTACTGCCAGAACCCTTGCTGTCCATTTCGTGCCAACAACAACTCTTCTTCATAGTTGCGCTGGTATTGTCGTTGCCTGCGCTGCTCTTCCAGGAGCACTTGCTGCCGCTGCTGCTGCTCCTGCTGTTGTTGCTGTTGCTGCCGTCGCTGCTGCTCCATCTGCTGTTGCTGCCTTTGCTGCTGCTGCCTTTGCTGCTGCTGCAGTTGCTGCTGCTGCATTTGCTGCTGCTGCAGTTGTTGCTGTTGGAGCTGTTGCTGTTGAAGCTGTTCCTTGGATTCGGCTGGAGATGTCCCGGTGGGTGCTGCAGAGCTCAATATCTCTGTCCCGGAACCCTCCTGGCCGTTTGCCTCTTCCGCTGGCTCCACCACTGCATTATGTGCTCATTGCGGAGCGTTCATCCTCCGAGATTCCGAGAGCTTCTGTATCACTATCGGGTCATCAAGGAGCGTTATGAACGGATGCGGGTAGTCTGGGTCAGTATTGGGATCCACAATAGTCGACCCAGATTTGCTCATCAACGTTAAGTCGATGAACGCCCTTCGGGACTGCTCGCGTTTAGCTAACGCTTGCTGCTCCGACAGCTCCGGTTCTGGCACGAAATCGGCGGCACTATAATCGCCCATAAGCCACTTGTTCGCTGTCAGCATATTTACTGACTGCAGATCTGACTGCTGTAGACCAAGGGCTTGGGTGGCCTCGTTTATTTCCTCTTCGGGCTGTGTATAGGCCCAATTGAGTACCGCAGATTCCGCAAATTGCGATGATCAGGCCATGGTGTCAATTAGCTGTGCGCTTCCCCACGAACTTATTTTACTAGCGCGAGTAGTATCTGTATTGATGGCAGAGAGAGTTTGCGAACCGGCAATGCGAACCCGGGTTCTTTTCTAAGAGCTGCGGCTGTTGCTCTTAACCTCGATAACGCACGAGGGTTTCCCGTACGCACACGAACTTCGCTTTCCAACTAATTGGATCGCTGAGTGAAAAGCGCGCGCTCGAAGAGTAAAGCGCGCGGCCGCTATGCTCATATATGAAAACGACCGGCGGAGTCGTTTTCCCGCGGAGGCGGCGGTATCCAGGAGAAGGACAGGTTGTAATGTACAACGCGACGAGTAACTAGATATCACAGTATATTTCAAATCACTAATCTCTACAAGCACAACGCACGTGCTGATTAGAACAATTATGAGTTAGTTCGCGCGCGACCGTTAATATTCAAATGCGCGAACTATACGGCGCAAGGCGAAGCTGCTAATTTCGCGCGCGGTGTTAAAGTACGGCGGGCTGACACACACCCGCACGTACACGGCACAGAAAGCTTGCACGGCCGATTTCCGTGCGAGCCTTTACAATAAACCCGCGATAGGAGAGTAGAAAACTTACGTTAGGAAGGAGCAGCCGGTGCACTCGACTCTCTCTCTCGCTCCCTGTCGCTCGCACAGCAGTAGCGCTCTCTTTCTCTCTCTCTCTCTCTCTTGCTCGCTGTATTGGGTCGGCAGGCGGGCTGGCTGCCGGCTCGTCGCTCGCAGTCTCGTGCGGCTCACGCGGCTCGACTACACTCGCGATAACTATAAAAAGCTAGGACGGCACGGACGAGGTAACTTTTGAGAGACACGCTGGAGAGAAGTTCTTGGCACGATGGCAGATACGAAGATGGCTACCGTGACGCCTATAAAGCCGTAGCAGCTTCGCGGGTACACGACGGGCATATTACGCGTCGCGAGACCGTTCTAATCCGATCAAGATGCTCGCTCGCTCGTTCCCCCTGTGAGCATGCCTGCTCGGCGCGGGTAATTCGAATCTCGACTTACCTACCTCGCGCACGCGTTACAATATACAAGTATTAATCATTAGCAGGACGGCGGAGTAACTTGATTAGTTCAAAGTTTTCTTTGCAAAGAATTGACCAGTTCGGCGCCTCCTTAAGCTTTGTGATAAAATGAATATAGATTGTAAAAATCATTATGCAAAAAAATTCATAGGGAAATGACTGAATGAGAAGCCTATTAAGTCTTTCATCTTTTTTACAAAATGATAGTTGAATTGTACAATAGATATATGTTGGGAGTAATTTTTATTAATTTGCTAGTAAGGAAATATACTGCATTAACTTTTTAAAAGGTATTACCATATACGACATATTGCGTTACATATACTACGATATTAATTGACATATTTTACATTTTTTATTAAATATAAAGTACAAAGTTTAGAATTATGTAAAAAAAACATTATACAAAGATGCATGTATTGTTTAGAATAATCTGACAGTATTTAATAAAAATACAAGTTCGGCTCAGCGCATATATACAAAGCGTCATCGACATCTATAAAAACACAAATTTTTTCAATACTGTTTGTTTCTACAACTATTAAATTAGAAGAAATATTTTCAATTTCTCGTAAAGGCAATGAATCGATGTTAAAAACTGGCTTCGTATTCAACTCATGGCATATCGTATATTCTTTTATTGTCGATTCATCAACAATGAAATCAACAAGTTGAATAAATAATCCATTTTTCGTTACAGCACACGAATTATTCGACCTAATGGATTTTCTTTTAGCTGATCTATACAAGCAACTTTTACCATCTTTCTATACGTTCGACTTTCTACTGATAATTGCAGTTCTGCTAGCCATCTAGGGCTTGTTTTTCGATGTATTCCAAAATATCTTGCATGCGATAACTTATATGTCGTTTTTACTTTTTTATACTGTAAATAAGAAACATAATGAAGAATTTATTAATCACCTTTCATTGCAACATGCTTCTTCAAAATCAACTCACATTGATTCATGGCTGTTATTCTACATATTTGATGAACTACACTTTGAATTTGGCGTACGATTGTACCATTACCATTTTCAAAACCATACCCGGAATGGTTCCAAAGTGGGGCCCAATCAGCTACACTTTGCTCTAAATGTAGCATTTGCTGTATATTATATGTCATGGCAGCTTGTGAGTAAATAAACTGTTTGGACAACAAACATTTTTAATAAATTATCAGCGTAAATTATTTCTTGACGAGTGATAACTTTTTTCAATAAGATGTGCAATGCGGTGGCTAATAATGCCCAGTGTTCTGTATATTTCTTCATATGAGGAAAATACAGGAGAATAGGCAAGCTGTAGTAGAGAATCCAGTTCTCCCGTTCCCTTGATTTCCAATACTTTTTCTCTTGTATAGATCGTGATAAACGTTGTACTTAGTTTGGAACTTTTATGTCTGTCATTATACTATTAATTTTACGAATATATTCAGCAAATAAAGAATAAGCAGAGTTGCTGAATAACCATAGGTCTACAAACTGTTCTGCGATACCTAGACATACACAGTGCATATAGTCCGGTACAAAACCAGTAATGATATTAAAATTATTTAAATTTATTAAACAAGATGGACTTTTTACTCCATAAACTGCTTTTCGATTAGTAAGACTTCGTTGCATATATACTAGGATTTCAATTTCAGTTCTTCTTGGAGGTACTTCGTCTAATAATATGTATTTGACACTTTCTCCTCTATTTGATAAGACATAAGAGCCGGGATGTATGCACCACCCGCAACCAAAATATCCATTGAATTGGACAAAACCCTGCATGGGCGCCCGTGCAACTGAATCTACGCAACTGCATATAGCAAATATTTTTATTCGACGTTTTTCATTCCTAATAGTGCATTTGATTCCACTTTCTGATAATTTATTTATATAAGAAATAAATGGTTTTAAAAAAATATTCATTTCTGGCTTATCTTTACCGAACCAAATACCGCACACCAAAGGTTTCACAGTTCTTACAGCGTAAGGCAATTCATTCAATATCATTTGAATGGGCCAAATTGAACATTTCGACGATTTGAAAACTGGCGATCCGTCTGTATTAAACACACAAGTTTCAAAATTAAATTTATCATTTGGGTGTAATGAATTAACGAATTGTTTATACAGTTCCCCATCTGTTATATCTCCATATTCATTATAATTTTGAACCTGGTCACGTACTACCTGATCATAATACTCATGATTTTCTTCAATTAAATTAGCTATTTCGTTATCTACGTTAATGATAGCGAAAAATTCATTATAAGTTGGATCCTTTAATTGAATTATACTTTCACATTTATTACACCTAATGCGACGATCGCGACGCCGAAATTTACCAACATATTTTTTACATGTTGGACATACTGCATGATATTCTATACCTGATTCTGTATTAAACAGTTGGTCGACAAGATAACGCGTACTTGGTAAAAATGTTACTCCAAAAATGCAATTTAACATTTTAAAAAGGTCGGGTATTGCACTTTGTGATAAGCAATAGGTGAGTGAAAATTTTAAAACTGCTAACAAAATTTCTACTTTACTTATTCGTATGATTGCATCGATTGTTTCATTATTCTCTTCTTTGTTTAACATTTCCTTCAATTTATTAAAACCAATATTTTGTTCGCTACTGTTGGTACTATCAAAGTTATCAAATTGTTGATCATAAGCTGCTTCATCGCTGTCATCATAACTATCACCATAATCATCTTCGTTATCGGAAGGATGTAGTAATTCTTCATAGGCATCATAATTCCATGATTGCTGTAGAAATAAAATGATTTCATAATAAATATTTTTCAATTAAGATATATTAATTATACATGGAAAAAATAAATTTGTTAGAAAACATGTCAGAAATATATATTAAGTATTACAAGTCGAAAACCGCTACCAATTCATTGGCGCGTAGCTTCCTCAAACTTAATTTAGTGATCCCTTTAATTAATTTTTACTTCTAATATTTAAAATTTAATACTTTATCTTGTACGGTTAGACTAACTAGGAGAGGGTCATGGGTCCGGATTCAGCTTAAACTGTGCGTTATATCTTTTTTCGTAATGAACCGATTTTTTTGGGCAACAAACTTGATCTGAAGATATATAAAAGCTAAATCTGTGCCAAATTTCAGGACGATTGGGTAATTTTTGCTATTGTTATCGTGCGACAACGAAAACGCAAATTTTTTCTAAAATAATTTTTTTCTAAAAAACAAATGAAGATAATCTCCTGAAATTTTAACAAAATATAGTCTTCTATAAATTTAATAACTGATTCAAATTTTAAGTCGATAAATCAAGTAATCTCTGACAAAATGTGAGTCAAAAATTTTTAAAAAAATTTTTAACTTCAAATATCTTTTTTCGTAATCGACCGATTTTTTTGGCAACGAACTCGATCTGAAGGTATATAAAAGCTACATCTGTGCCAAATTTCAGGACGATTGGATAATTTTTGCTCTAGTTATCGTGCGACAACGAAAACGCAAATTTTTTCTAAAATAATTTTTTTCTAAAAAAGAAATGAAGATAATCTCTTGAAATTTTAATCACATATAGTCTTCAATTAGTGTAATAACTGGTTAAAATTTCAAGTCGATAAATAACATATCTTTTGAGAAATTAATTTATGAAATATAAAAAAGTTTTCCTTAATAACAAATGACAAAGTGAAGATATTTTAAATTTTGAAAAAGGAAAATATAGGTAATTTAAATACCTTTCAAGAAAAGTTTATTATATTATGTAATAATGACTGTAAGATATGAAAAAATCAAAAAACTAAAAATTAAAAATCGTTTTTTGGTTATAAAACAAAAGAAAATCAATAAAAACTCAAATCCATCAGGGTACCTTTCTTTTCCCGCGGGACAAAGAGAATAAGCTTTACCCGACGAAAATCGGTCGATTCGTTTCGGAGATATGAAGAGTTCAAATACACACACACACACAGACACACACACACACACACACACACACACACACACACACACACACACACACACACACACACACACACTCATACACCCACGAAAACAAAAATGATCAAAATCAACTAATATACACATATATTGTCTTAAAATATCTTTTTGAACATTTTTTTTTCGAAAATTTTTTTCACCGTTACAAAGCATCCTCTATGAGGAAGCAACATTACTTTTAGTAAATTTCTGTATATATATGTATTTGCGTTTATGCGGTTTTTCTGGGAGTTATTCTAAAAAAAAGGAGATACGTGTAGGTTATTCCGGGAAAATATTGAAAATTTTCAACTATATATTTTAAAATAGTTATAGCGTTTTTCATTGTGTGGATTCAAGACAATTAACAAGTGCACTTCCGTAATTTCTGTTACGATTACGTGATAGAGCACTGTTCGAATATAAGGAATAAGCCATAAAACACATTTTCAAAAACACGTTACTAACGTGGTTTTTCCGGGAAGCCACAGATATTTTTTTGATTATAAGGCCTATTTGGTGTTAATATTGCGTTATTGTGAATGATAATACAGTATTAAAACCCGTTGCCAATTTATTGGCTCGTATAGCTTCCTCCAAATTAATTATATAGGTACATACTTTTTATACTCGACAAACTTCTAACACCTTTATAATGATGTTTTTACAGCGATTTAACGAAACTTCAAATTTTGCCATTACAGATCTCTCTCTAGGAGGAAGCAAACACATTTTCAATTATAAAGAAGTATAAAATAATAACATTTTATTTAGAAAATTGATATTCTCTGACAAAAATAAATCACGTAATTTATCATATAATTTGTTTTGCGGTCTATTTTATTAATTTTTTGTCGTGAAGTAGTATCTAAACAGTATCGTTTGATTTTAAGGTTAGTTTTTTATTTTATGTACATTTTTCGATTCGTTAAAATTAACTTATTGATTTTCGGGGGATTTACACATTACATTAAAATAATGTAGAAACGAACACCATGTTTATTATTCAATACGGGGTGACTTCACCAGTGACGGAACGAATAATGAAATTGTAACTTTTGTTATTTAATTAAGAGGTTTAAAAATGGATTAAAAGTAAAACCCTTTTGAAATTTATATTCTAAAATGTTCAAACTTTACGTCGGTGAGCAAATTTTGAATAAAGAATCAAAGTAAAAATTTTATTTAATGAAACTCTGTAAATATCTCCTAAAAACCAGTAAAGGAACACGCAACCTTAGTGTCTAAATACGTGTCACCAGTGCAAGAATACATCGTCAGTGAATAAACACTTAATAGCGGCGATTTTATGATGTTATTCTTAACAAGATAATTTCTTTTATGCAGAATCTTGATATAAAATGAAATAAAAATTTTCAAGGATTCGAAAACTATCGTCATGTTAGATAAACAATACATAGAAAGCTTGATATTTTCATATATATTATATATAAAGAAAATGTTCACTAACTGGTGACTGTTCCAATACTGGTGTAGTCATCCTATGTTACATTTTTCAATTGAACCTTTTCTTTTAAGAAAAGATCACATTAAAAATTTGAAACTATATTGAAATAAAAATATACACAAAATATTTTTCATATAGTTTGCGCATGTATGAAGTTCAATAAAATCAAAGTTTACGAAAATTCAAGGCTTGAAATATGTCAAAGATAACTTGTTTAAAGCGGTCCAATACCTTTAAAACGGCGAAAAATTCAGTTTTTATTTATTTCAATACAGAAACACATGTAGAATATTTTCCAATTTATTTTAAAGCGTTATCTATTTTTGTTCTAAAAATATAGACAAAACACCGATAAATAAGCTTCTAATTTGTTTTTTTTTTTAATTGACTTTTTCTTATTAATTAATAGTAATAATTTCTAGAAATTTTTTTCAAATATATTTGAAATTCTTCCTCTATATCGTGTCTTTAAACAATGATGATGGATTTGTTATCACATCAATTTATTCGTGAAACAATATTTTAACCATTAATATTAATCATCAAAAATCAATATCATCTATGAATTGGATTTTTGACAAAAAGAAAACTAACTTAATTTGAATCTGAAACGGTCTTATGACGTTATGACAGTAAATTTACACCTCTATTCGGACAACCGGCAAAATAGCAACCTAACTTATCGACAGGAACTTTGTAACCTGCCTATATAACATTCTGCTAGCATCAGTGTAAACTAGAGGTGGGCGATATTTTCTAAAATATCGATATTACGTATCGATACGTATCGTACATTCAAGTATCGATATGACTAATATATCGTGCCTAAAATATCGATATTTAAAATATCGATTTCAATCAGCGTTAAAACCAGACAATTATTTAAACAATTTTAAACCGAAGTAGGCGGGGGATATGAGGTCCACGCATATTAGGGAATTACGTAGACGTGCAACAATAAGCAAGACAATTATTTAAACAATTTGTAAACCAAAGTAGGCGGGGGATATGAGGTCCACGCTTATTAGGGAATTACGAGATGCGCAACAATACGCAAGATAATTATTTAAACAATTTTTAAACTCAAGTAGCCGAGGGACGGAAGGTCCACGCATATAAGGGAGTCATGTAGACGTGAAAAAATAAGCAAAACGATTATTTAAATAATTTTTTAACCCAAGTAGCTGGGGGATACGAGGTTCATGCGTATTGCGAAATTACGTAATTATGCATTAATAAGCAAGTAAGCAAGAGAATTATTTGAATAATTTTTAAACCCAAGTAGCCGGGGGAAACGATGTCTCCGTATATTAGAAAATTACATGAAAGTGCTACAAAATAAGCAAAACAATTATTTAAATAATTTTTAAACCAAAGTAAAAGAGTGACAATAAGCAAAACAATTATTTAAATAATTTTTAAACCAAAGTAAAAGGGCGACAATAAGCAAAACAATTATTTAAATAATTTTTAAACCAAAGTAGCCGGGGGTACCAAAGTTCACACATATTAGAGAATAACATAGAGTTACTTTGGTTTAAAAATCATTTAAATAATTGTTTTGCTTATCGTAGCACTTCTATGTTATTCCCTAATATGCGTGGACCTTGTTTCCCCCGGCTACTTTGGTTTCAAAATTATTTAAATAGTTGTTTTGCTTATTGTCGCACTTCTATGTAATTCCCTCACATACGTGGACTTCGTTTCCCCCGGCTACTTTGGTTTACAAATTATTTAAATAATTGTTTTGCGTACTGTCGCACTTTTATGTAATTTCCTAATATGCGTGGACCTTGTTTCCCTCGGCTTTTTGGTTTAAAAATTATTTAAATAATTGTTTTGCTTATTGTCGCACTTCTATGTAATTCCCTCACATACGTGGACCTCGTATCCCCCGGCTACTTTGGTTTAAAAATTATTTAAATAATTGTTTTGCTTATTGTCGCAGTTTTATTTAATATCCTAATATGCGTGGACCTTGTTTCCCCCGGCTACTTTGGTTGAAAAATTATTTAAATAATTGTTTTGCTTATTGTCGCACTTTTATGTAATTTCCTAATATGTGTGGACCTTGTTTCCCCCGGCTACTTGAGTTTAGAAATTATTTAAATCATTGTTTTGCTTATCGTAGCACTTCTATGTTATTCTCTAATATGCGTGGACCTTGTTTCCCCCGGCTACTTTGGTTTAAAAATTATTTAAATAATTGTTTTGCTTTTTTTGTAGCACTTTTATTTAATTTTCTAATATTCCCCAAACGAAAGACGCGTTGCTGCTCGTATCCTGTAACCCGTAATTTAGTCGTTCGCCCCCCGCACACCTATAGGGACCCCGATATTTTTTTCCGAAATTGGAGTAAACGTATCGATACAACCGAGTACCGGGTACGCAAAATATCGATACAAAATATCGATATTTTTCATTGGAAATATCGATATCTCTAAATATCGATAATTATCGCCCACCTCTAGTGTAAACACAGCTGTGTTTTAACAAAACCACTGTGATGTTACTAGTAGCTTGTTTATACAAAGTTTTTGTCTTACATTTTGTATACTATATGGGAATTAAGGTATATTTATAAAAAGTTCTTAAAAGTGTAATACGAGTTTAAAGTGAAAGTTGAATTAGTTTTGAGTAGAAGGTTTTGTAACAGCTTGTACTTGAAATTTTATTAGAAACTTTATCTAATAAAGTTTATACAATACTTACTGTAACAAAAAAATATTTAGTGCATGTCCACATTTATATCAACTTTAGAAGAAAGCGAAAGATATATTACAGAGCACAAGAATATTAGACCTTTGGTTCTGCCAGAAACCTACTGTCGACTGAATCTTACAACAGTTACTAAATCTCTCAACTCTCAAAATAGTTTTGTACTACAATGAATATGAGTCGTGTTCTCTTTATTACGTTATGTTGTTGTGAAATAGAATAATCAAGAAAATGTAAAAAAGCTCATCCCATCAGAGATTATTAACAGAAGATCATAATTAGAAATGTTGCTGCTGTATAAACATTTTTTGAAAGCATTTGGTCATAGCGCTGTTTTAGTAACATGCATTCAGGATTTTAGATTTCCCAATACATTCTACATTTATCTCAGTATAATCTAATGTGTGTGAGAAAGTTTATTAAAAATATCCGGCTACAAAAGCACCAAAGGAACTTGTATATTAAACCACTAAATAATACTTGACTGACTGATGTAGATATGGCTGTTGCTTTTATGAATGAACTAGTGAAAATAAATTCTCCTCAAAACTGTCAAACACGATACCAGACTCAACTTTGAAAGCATTTTTCTAATTATTTTCCCTTTAAAAATTTTATAATAAATACACTAAGAGAAATGTTGTAGGAAAATTTACTATAAATGAATGTAAGAGGAATTACTATAGTCTATAGAAACTTTGGGACAGACTCGAATTATCATAAAATTTACTACAATTTGTAGTAAAAATTGCTGTATACATAATAAAAATTACTCAAAACATAGGAGTTTTTACTATAAATTGTAGTAAATTTTATGATAATTTGAGTCTGTCCCACGGTTACTATAAATATAGTCATTTTTCCTAAACCATTTTTCTCTGTGTCCTTATTTATATATAAATAATTAATACACAATCTAATTGTATAAAAATATTTGTATTGTCACGGCCTGCCGTACCGACGTCGGTAATTAGTAAGTTCCTGGTAGTGAACGCTAGAGGGCGCGTCGATGCAGAATTGGAGCTGCATCGACGAGACGACGAGCGAGCCAGCGCGGGAGACGCGACCGGCATCAATGTGGTTGTTATCATTCGGACAGAAACGCGCGCGGAAGTGAATTCGCGGAGAGATCGCGTTTTCCGCGATAAGTAGTGAAGTATTTCTCTGTTTCAACCTCAGGAATGCAGGCGTGATGCATCCTGAGGCTAATATCATTGTTCTAGAAATGTGTTATACCGTACTTTCGACGGAAACACGAGGAGAGCTCAGAGATAGTACGACAGGCTAGAACTGCCTGTCGTACTCCCGAACCAGCAACATCCTAGTGCAGTAAGCATGTTCGCCTGGCACGAAAGCAGCAGAGAGTATCACGAGAGGCGATACAATGAAGCCAGCCCAGCAGCGAGGATGCTTGCGAAAAACCTAGACCACACCGTATGAATCTAACCTACAATAGCGGTGAGCGTGCACGTATCAACCGCGTCGCGAGTAAGTACGCGTAACCGTTTGTCCAGGCTCGTCGCCACCTGGACAGCGGCCCCGAATAGGCGTTCTTGTGCGGAGAGAGCGAGCGTAGAGAGAGCACAGGCTCGGGTCATCAACCTTAGAAGGTCACCGACAATGATTTAGCTTGCCGGCAGTTTGTAACCGGCAAGTGCGCATAAGAAGTACGCAGACGACATGCGTTAGTAGCCTGTTCTCTCTCAGGCTAAGTTAAGTGTGTGTGTGTGTCGCGACACGCGAGCGCAGCCGCTCTCTCACTCGCGTAGACGATGAGTACGCTACGTATATTACTGTAGACGCGAGGCTTATGTTACCGCGCGTATACTGCGTATATTACCGCGAGCGTGACGTCAGCCCTCGAGACAGCTGACGTCTGAGATAACGTGCTGGCGCACCGTTAGGTAGGGAAATTAACCTATTTCAATGCGACACTTCCACTGTCTAAATTATTAATTATTCATTTAACTTCATCATCTTTTATTGAATAAACAATAGTCTTTTATTATTAACTTTAACTGTTCGAGTTATTATTTCGCGACCTTAGTCATTCCCCGCTCCCCGCCGCCTCCGCAGTCGTTACGTAAGAGAAAACGTATCGTTTCATCTGAGCAGCCGGCACACGAACCAGTGAACGAGAGGAGAGTTCGAGTCACTGGTGAGAAACAAAGCGCAAGTCTTCGAGTTGCGTGTTGCACGGTAATTAACCAGATTAGGTTAACATTGCACGACGTTGTAGCGTCTGTTGCCTAATCTGGCTATTCTATCTCCGGGAGTTGAACCGAGAGATATGGACTTGAACCGCTAAGGTACACAGGTGAAACGTGCCTTAGCCCGAAAATCTACCCCGTGACAGTATCTATTCTTGTACATAAATTAATAAAGTTTATCTCATAATGTACTACACAAAATCATCTTTATATATTAAGTGTATCTATCATTACAAAAGAACGTATGAATAATAAGTTTTTATTACATTTTTTTTTATTAGAATATGACAAAACCTTTGTAGGTCAATTTTGCAAATTTATTTTTCAAATTTAACCGGTACCAATATTTGAAAAATATATATGTATTTAAACTATTACAATGATTCTCAAGAACCTAATGTAAATAACTATTACATATTTGAGTTTATTTTAACACCATTTACTTACTTGAAACCTTCCGTCCTCAGAATCAGTGAAGCCATAAATTAGATTGCCATCTCTTGATATATTCTCAAATATATTTTGTGTCTATAAAATAAAGATTATTATCAAGAATACTATTATTAAGTAGACTTTAAAAAAATAGTTTATAACATTTTTATGAATAATAAATACTTTATCATCACATATGGATATTTATACTGCAATTTGAGACTAAATCATCTTATAAGTCTCTTTTATATTAATAAAATTTATTGTTGTGAGTACAAGCGTATAATCTTACAATTAGTACCTGTTCAGAAGATGATGTTATACTAGACTGTTCCATTGGAGTCGATTGACGTATGTTATTTTGCTCCATAAATATATCTTCTATAGATGAAAATGTGCAATCATGTTGCTCCATAACGAGCATGTTGTCATTAGCTATATGTTCAATTGATGTTTCTGATTCAGTCGTACTTTGATTTAAAGATGAAGAATTATTTACTATTTTCAGAAATATCAGTAGATGATGATGACGTTGATAGGTTGTTACAAATTTGCTATATCAGAATTATAATTTATAATAAATACACATTTTCTATCAAAATAGTAAATTATTATAAATATTAACATATTATTATCATGATTTAGAGCTTTAAAATAAAAATAAATGTATGCAAACTTGAGATGCTATTTAATTATACATTAATTACGTTTTAATTGATTAAATTTGATTTTTAACTATAGTATTCTAAAGTAAAAAATTATTAATCAGATCATAATTTTTTTTTAATTATTAACCTCGAAAAAAACTAGTTATAAACGATTTTTCAATAACATAATTATCTGCCACTGAATATCTTTATAACCGTCACTTGAATCATCATCACTACTACTTATTTCACGACGTCTTCGAAATCTTGTTGTTCTTGACATATTATCAACAGACTTATCGAGAAAACGCTTATATCTCCTCATTATTAAAAACAAAAACTAGCACAAAAAAATCTTTTGTCAATCTTTATAAAAAACGAATGCCCCGTAAGCAAAATATTTATAAAGTTATAATTCTGCAAGCGTCAGTTATGATTTAAACAGTTGAGAAAGAGTCAATTCAAAATGTAACTTTGAATTTCTATCTATACATATACAATAGTATACTTATGGTCGCTCTCTCTCTCCCCTCCCTCCCTCTCTGTTTTAAGTACAATTATACAGCGCACGATTTGTTGAGAAGATATTATAGTACCCACCCTGTTGAAAATATCCATGTGGATTTTACACTGATTTCCACATGGAATCCATATGGAATCCATATGGAATCTATACGGATTCCATATGGATTCCATGTCGATTCCATGTGGAAATCAGTCCCAAATCGTCCTGTGGACTTCCACATGGAATTCCATATAGATTTCCTTATGAATTTTTCTACAAACATTTGTAAAACAAAATCCGTATGGATTTCCATGTAGATTTCCATGGGGAAATCCAGGTAAAACCGACATGATCCATATAGATTTCCACATGGATTTCCATATGGTAATTTTAATGTTTATAAAAATGTTTATTTATAAAATTGTTATATTTTTTTTTACTAGGATACATATTTTTGACAACAAGTACTGTAGAATCTTTTCGAAGAATTACATAAGAGGAAATTATAGTTTATAATTTTTTATGCTTTACTGATATGGTAAAAAACGTATCCCTAGTAAAAAAATTTAAAAATTTTATAAATAAACATTTTTATAAACATTTAAATTACCACATGGAAATCCATATAGAAATCTACATGGATCATATCGTTTTTACCTGGATTTCTCCATGGAAAACTACATGGAAATCCATACGGATTTTGTTTTACAAATGTTTGTAGAAAAATTCATATAGAAATCTATATGGAATTCCATGTGGAAATCCACAGGATGATTTGGGACTGATTTCCACATGGAATCCACGTGGAATCCATATGGAATCCGTATAGATTCCATATGGATTCCATATGGATTCCATGTGGAAATCAATGTAAAATCCACATGGATATTTTCAAGAGGGCAATCAGATAACCCCGTTTTCACTTTTAGTGTGTGTGTGTGTGAGTGTATTTTTTTTTTTTTGGAGGAGGTTAGGAAAAATGCATTTACGCATACGAGATGTTATGTAGGACTCGACCATTTCTGGCAATACCTACTCAAACCCCCTGCTGTTGTTCTATAGCAGGGCCTCCCCCGACTGTAATTCCCACCGCGGAAACCGCCGTTAGGCATTACTTCGCGGAGGGCAGTCGCAGCCTCTACGGCCCTCTACCCCGCCTGGTCCTCTGTGAGACGGTTTTCTCTTCTTTCTTCTTCTAGCCTTATGGAGTTCAATCTGTCCACCACCTCGGTAACGAGACCAATCACAGCATCCCATCCTCTCTGTGAAGAGAGTAAGCATCTCCCGATGCCCTCGGGAGTTAGGGGGCCTTCCCATAAGGCCTGAAACCTTTCTCTCTCTTCCCGAAACCTGGGGCATACGAACAAAGCGTGTCCAACGTCCTCATCACTTTCAGGACATGTTGGGCAATCCGCGCTTTCGTACACTCCAATTCTCTTCAGGTAGCTGCGAAAGCAGCCATGCCCAGTTAGTACCTGGGTGAGATGTAAGGTCACGAGTCCGTGTCTCCTCTCCGTCCACTTCACGACACATGGAATAATGCGATGGGTCCACCGACCTTTATCTGCTATATCCCATCGGCGCTGCCACTCTTCCACAGTCTTCCTGGACCATCGGTGTTGACGTGGTCCCTGATCAAGTTCGCCCTCCTCTCTTATCACTCCTTCACGATACACCTCAGCTCTCTCACATGCCATTAGGTCCAAGGGTGGCAGTCCGGTGACTACTGAGAGAGCGATGTCTGACACGGTACGGTAGGCGCAGGCCAGTCTCAGCGCGATTGTACTGCAGGCCCTTCGGCAAGTTGCACCATAGCTTGGGTTACTACGTATAGCATTAGCCCAGATGGGGGCTCCGCATAGAATTACGGAATAAACCACCGATGAAAGAAGCAACCGTCGTGGCTGCTTCGGCCCTCCTATGTTTGGCATGATGCCTGCGAGTGCTCGAGCCACTTTTGATGCCTTTAATTCTGCGTTCCTAAGGTGGTCTTTGAACGACATCCGCGCATCTATTGTAACTCCTAGGTACTTCATGGTGTCCCTTGTCTTGATCTTCTCGTCGTTGACCGTGAAAGTGGCGTAGATTCTCTTTTTTGTTCTGGCAATGAGCACTGCCTTGGTCTTTTCGGCAGCAAGACTGAGTCCATGGTCGCTCAGCCAATCTCCTACTACCTCGATTGCCGTATCTCCGAGGTATTGCACATCTTCGATGGTTTTCCCAACGATAATGAGAGCAATATCATCTGCGTAAGCTACTATTGACACCCCATGTGAGAGCAGTTGCCTAAGGAATCCGTCGTACATGATGTTCCAGATTGGGGATCCTAGTGCAGAGCCCTCTGGCACGCCTTCTGTGATCTTATAAGAATGAATACCATCCTCGGTATCATAGAGAAGCGTGCGGTCAGCTAGGTAACTCGAGATTACTCTTCGAAGGTACTGTGGCACGCTTAGGTATTCCAATGCGAGCATGATTTTATCCCACCTAGCCGTGTTAAACGTGTTCCGTACATCTAAACCAATTATAGCACACATGCGTTTTGTGCACCGGCTACCACTAACGGCGTTCTCAGCTACTGACACCACCCTATCGATAGCATCGATCGTTGATCGACCCTTCCTAAAGCCGAATTGGTTATCAAACAAGCCGCTGATCTTTTGTATAGCTGCCTCCAGTCTGACGGATATGATACGTTCAAACAATTTTCCGACTTTATCCAACATGCAGAGTGGTCGATACGCGGATGGTTCATCCGGAGGTTTATTTCCCTTAGGAAGGAGTACCAACCTCTGTATCTTCCACTGTGTCGGGAATATTCCTTCACTTAGGCATGCATTGAAAGTGTCCTTGAATATGCAAGGAACTTCCAGAGCTGCAGTCTTTATAGCTAAACCAGAAACGCCGTCCAGTCCTGGGGCCTTTCTTATGGCAATCTTTTTGGCCGCTATCTTCACTTCTGATTCGGTGACTGCTGTTGGCTCGGCTGTACCGATTCTTTCTGTTAGACCAGTGCCATGTTGCCGTTCCTGGTGTTGTGGGAATAAATTTTGGACTACTCTATCAAGAAAGGTTGGACAGGAGGGAGCATTGGTGCCTCTGGGATTGATTTTATTTATGACCGTTTTGTACGGCCGTCCCCACGGGTCACTGTCCACTTCCTCGCAGAAGTCCTGCCAACACTTTCTTTCGGCTGTCTTGATGGCAATTTTCAGCTCTTTCCTCTTTTGCTTATATCTAGTTGTTAATTGATCATACTGCGGTCCACGGACTGCTCTTTGGTGCAGCCTTCTAGCACGAAGACACTCTTTATGTATTACCGCAATCTCCTTGTTCCACCAGTAGACTGGTAAGCGTTCCCGGTGGTTCGTCCTTGTGGACATCGAGGCATCGCATGACGCTGTGATGGTCTCCGAGAGGCTTTGAGCCCTAACCTCAGCTGTTCCTTCGACAGATGCTCCTTCCAAAAAGCAGAGAAAAGCTTCCCTGTCGAAAGTAGCTGGTGCCCATTTCTCTCTCTTCGGCATCCAGATCAATTTGCTGTTTTGCCTGTCGGGTGGAGCTGGTATGTGAGAGCTCGGTGATCGCTGCCAGTGTACCGATCACTGACTTGCCAGTATGAGCCTTCCCGACTTAATCTGGGGTCGACAAAGGTCAGATCTACTATGGAAGACTTTCGCCCTTTAGTGTAGGTCGGCTTTGTCCCTATGTTAGCAATCTCTAGCTCTAGTATCGCGAAGGTCTCAAGCAGTGCGTGGCCGCGGTTGTTCGTTTTCTTGCTTCCCCACTCAATTGCCCAAGCGTTAAAGTCCCCTCCGATTACGACTGGCAGCGTGGAGGTTCTAACACTAGTGACGATAGCATCTAGGGATCTTTCGAACTCTTCTATTGAGTCGCTGGGTGGTAGGTAGCAGCTGTATAATCTTATACCGGATACTTCAACCCAGGTGAATTTGGGCTGAAGGACGTCCATTTTTTTGGATATGTGGAGTTCTCCGCATACCCAGATGGCCGCCCTGCTGGCACGATCCCTTACCCAGTTTGGTTCATTTTTGTCCCGGTACTGCTCACTGATGATTACTATGTCCGCCTTCTCCTCTCGGATCAATTGGAGCAGCAAGTCATGGGCTACTGCACAGTGGTTCATGTTGATTTGAAGCACTTTAGCCATCGTTGTTTGTTGTTACGACCTCCATCGTTACCTGCTCGTTGTTGGTCGGGCAGTTCACTGCCTTGTGACCCTCGGTTTTACACTTGAAGTACAGGGACGACCGGTCAATTACACTCTTACAATTCCGTGCCAGGTGTCCGATTTCATGGCACTTGAAGCAACGCGTCACTGTTTCACGTAACCGCACCCGGCAATTGACCCATCCTATTCTGAGTTTTTTAGTTTCCAGCAGCTTTTCTGTCATTGCTACAGGTAGCATAACGCAGGCTGCTTGAGTGCCACTGTAAGACGCCCGAAGTCTAACATCCCCAGCGGTCATCATTTCGGGGCCGATAATTGAAGTGATCGCCTGTGTTACCTCTTCTGCTGTTGTTGTCTCGTCCAAATCTTTGATTTCGATTGTCTCCTTATGGGACAACGTTTGTACTATCGCTGACCCTGCAAGGGTAGACGAGACCAATGTCTGCAGTACATGCGACAAGATGTTTGGTTTGTCTAGCTCCAAAAGCAACTCTCCTGCCTTGGTGCGCCTGATGCGCGTGACCGTTTCTTGCAGTGCCTTCAACTCAGGTGCCCCTTTAAGAGTTCCTAGGATGTCGGCGTAGGTGGTCTCACCGCACCTTCTTATTTTGAAGGCATCAGATCGAGCTGGCCGCCGCCTAACCGTGGTATGTGCCTGCACTACTTTCTCCTTGCCGTCAGTCTTGAGTCTCTCATATCTTCTGCGTGTTCCTTTACTTACGACGGTTGCCCAGTCGGTCTGTCCTATCTGAGCTTCCGGTTTTTTGCAGGTATCTGTGAGGAAGCCTGTATCTTCGCCTTCTTTTCGTTTGGCTCTGGTGGCAGTGAGGGGCGGTTACGTTCGGTGTGTACTACCGACGCCTTCCCTTTCCGAAAGAGCGGTGATGTTTGGCTTGTTCCGTCCTTGGTAGGTCTGGTAGCTTGTCCAGACTCATGACTTTTTCGACTTTTGACGAATTCTTTTAAGGCTCTTTGGGTAGTCTTCGCCATTGACTTGAGCTCATTGTAAATGTTCTTTTTATCTAGAATAAACTCCACCAGAGCCTCTACCTTTGTTTTTAGGGTTCGGAAGGCAGCTGCGTCTGCGCTATCCTGGCTTACTTCGTCTTCTTCTTCCATCTTATTCCTGGGATAGTGTATGTGGCTCCCCCGAAAATCCGTGGAGCCTGCACCGACCACCGGGGCTTTCACCCGATAGGAATCGGTGGTGGAATTAACCCCTCCATTGAGGGCACCCACTTGGGGTAATGCGTATCTCTCATTCACTACGTCCATGGTTGGTTTGTTATTTGGGGTGCCTTCACCTAGCCAGTATTGGTCCACGCCGGGTATTTTATTTCCCCGGTGCCCTTCATATCTGACGAGCTTTCCCCTATCCGCCACCTGGGGAGGCGTCTGATGCGAGACTAGAAACTCGACACGTATGTTATTTTGCTCCATAAATACGAGGCGTTTCGCCTCAACTCTCCCAGCGCGGCGCGCGAGCGTCACATCATGCTATTTTCAAGTCGTGTTTACGATATCAATATGAATTTCAAAAAATTATATGATAAGCGTTTCCGACGTATTTCTTCCTCAGCTTTCCAATGGTGTAAGTGGTTTTTCCGAAATTTTCCATTTTCACCCTCAAAAAGTATAAAACATACTATATCTCGGAAAGTATATTTTTAATATTTTTTTTTATCATCTAGATCGAAAGCTGAGAATTTTTTACGTCGGAAAGGATTTTTTGCAAAATTTGCTCGAATGTTTTTCTTAGAGAAACAGAATGCGAAAGAGCAGACGCAGCGTCTCCTTCGTGCGCGGTATGCGGCGTGCTGTACAGCGCGTGGACTAGATGTATTTCGCTCTCTAGTAACCTTATTATTTTTATTTATCATTTTTAATTCTTTATGGAATATCTTTTTGCACTTCGAATTTCACTTATATGCACGATTGACATTTTCATAGGTTATTTCGCAAAAAAAAAACCGCTGCCAATTCTTTGGCACTTAGCTTCCTCAAACTAATTCATCGTTTCCTAATTAAAAATTGAAATTCTGAAAATACATTTTTCATAAAAAGGAATGCTAAAGAATTTCAATAATACTTTGAACCGATGCGTCTTATACCAGTTTCTTGCAAAATAGTATACTACGTACCTATTTTAAAAAAAGCTTTGACAGACCACCAAGTTTAAAAAAAATTGAGATTAAAAAGAGATAAAAGAGGGGGCTAAAAATGGCACTATTAATACGTTTTGATATTTTAATTTACTACATTATATAAAAATATTAAAATGATAGTTCTCGAAAATAAATGTATAATATATATTCATATAGATAATCACTTAAAATTGCAACACAATATTGCCACCAACAAGTGTAATAAGTAACAGTTAAAATTTCAAGTCGATAAATAAATTATTTTTTGAGATATTAATTTTTTAAATATAAAAAAGTTTTCATTAATAACAAATGACAGAGTGAAGATATTTTAAATTTTAAATTTTAAAAAAAGAAAATGTAGGTAATTTGAATACCTTTTAAGAGAAGTATATTATTTTATGTAATTAGGGACATAAACCTTCTGACCTAAACGTCCAGGTCTAATAAGTGCTGGATCTATACCACCGATAAGGTTAGTTGCACCAATTACTATTATATGACAGAGTGAAGATATTTTAAATTTTAAATTTTAAAAAAAGAAAATGTAGGTAATTTGAATACCTTTTAAGAGAAGTATATTATTTTATGTAATAATTACTGTAAGATACGAAAAAATAAAAAAAACTAAAAATTCAAAATCGTTTTTTGGTTATAAAACAAAAGAAAATCAATAAAATTCCAAATCCATCAGGGTACTTTCCTTTTGCCGCAAGACGAAGCGAATAAGCTTTACCCGACGAAAATCGGTTGATTAGTTTCGGAGATATTAAGAGTTGAAATATACACACACACACACGCACACACACACATACATACATCCACGAAATCAAAAATCATCAAAATCAAATAATATACACATATACCACCATAAAACATCTTTTTGAAGACTTTTTTTTCGAAAATTTTTTTCACCGTTACAAAGCTTCCTCTTTGAGGAAGCAAAAACATTACAATCAATTTGAAATAGCAGACGCAACGCTTCTCACTTACTTTTTACCCGATAGGTGGCTTGCGTATAGAAAAGTTTTGCCCGACAGTAATTTGTTGTATCCAATTATATAAGTCTGATGAATTTTCGATCTTTGTTATCCTTGAAATTGTTTAAGAATTTTAACGCTGTTTCCGTTATATTTGTGTTCTTCGTGTGTTTGCTGATTAAATCATAATTTATTTTTGGTTTATTTATTGCATTTATTTTCTCGCTACTGAAATGGATCCAGCTTTGAAGCTGAAATGCATAAATCCTTTTAATAAAATTAATCACTCTGTGCGTAAAAATTTGTCGAATTTTCCTTCAATATTTAGGAGTGCGTATCCCCTCGTACCAGAAAACGCGAAAATTTGTTCCAACTGTCAACGTCAACTTTATAAACATAAGTTAGATTTACCTTCATGCGATGCCAAAAAAGCTAAAATTGAATGTACTGATGAATATCATAAAGCAGGCGTGGCAGTTCTCAACCAATTAAAAAAAAAATTTTTAGAATCACCGGGTAAGGAAGATAAAATTCAGCTACTCACGCTTGCTCCTCATTTTTGGTCTCGCAGAGACTTAATCAGAGAGTTCGGTTGTACTGAGTGGGAAGCTCGAGAAGCGAAAAAGTTAGTAACTGAAAGTGGAATTTTTTCAAAACCTGAAAAGAAAAGGGGCAAAATATTTCCAGTTGAAAGTGTAGATTCAGTTAAACGTTTTTATGAGAGGGACGATATTAGTCGTGTAATGCCCGGATTAAAAGATTGTATATCTGTTAAGCAGGATAATGGTAAAAGAGAACATGTACAGAAAAGGTTACTACTTGGTAATTTACGTGAAATTTATTGTTTATTTAAAAAAGAGCATGAATCTGTTAATATTGGCTTCACTAAATTTACTCAATTGAGGCCGCCGCATTGTGTTCTAGCGGGAAGCAGTGGTACGCATAATGTATGCGTATGTGTACACCACGAAAATATCAAGCTGATGTTAAATGCTATTAATTTACAGAGTTTAACTGAAGGTACTCGACTATTTCTTAAAAACTACCACGATTGCATCCAAGCAATCGTATGTAGTAATGCTAGTTCGAAATGTTACTTGGGAGACTGTTTAGATTGCCCCAATATGCCTGTATTACGGAAACATTTGCTTGAATGTTTTGAGAGAAATGATATTTTTCAAATACAGTATGAGTCATGGCTTCAGACAGATCGTTGCACAATAGTATCTACAACTGTAAATGTTTATGAATTCATGAACATACTGAGAGAAAAATTAATAAAATTTAAAACTCATGACTTCTTTGCGAGAGAACAATATCTTTTCTTAAGCGATTTGAAAAAAACCTTCAAAAAGGAGAATTCCTTGTTTGTTGTGATTTTGCAGAAAACTATGCGTTTATAGTGCAAAATTCAACACAATCGTTCCACTGGAACAATAATCAAGCAACGGTTTTTACAACAGTGGTATATTATAACGAAAATCAAGATCTTAAACATATAAGCATTGCTATAATTTCTGATAATTTAAATCACGATACTGTTGCTGTTTATGAATATCAAAAAATTATAATATCGTATTTAAAAAGTAATTTCATAGTCAAGAAAATTTATTACTTAACTGATGGAGCAGATCAGCATTTTAAGAACAAGTCTACCTTCCAAAATCTTCTGTTTCATCAAAAAGATTTTGGAGTTCCTGCTGAATGGCATTTTCATGCAACAGCGCACGGTAAAGGTGCGTGCGATGGTATAGGCGCAAATTTGAAAAGAGGGGCGAAAAGAGCAAGTCTTCAACTCTCTTCGAGTAATCATATTTTAACACCAGAAGACCTTTACAACTGGGCTTTACGTAATTGCAAAGAAACTAAAGTTTTTTACAGCACTAAAGAGACCTATGAAAAAGCCGTTTTGAAACTAAAATCAAGGTTAAGTAAAATTAAATCTATACCGGGAACTTTACAGTACCATGCCGTTATTCCAATGAATAAAACAACATTAATACTAAAAGAAAACGTCAATGAGTTCAGAATATCAAATCTTCCCTAAAAAACCCGTAAAACAAAACAAAATAAAATTATCTACTTAAAAAAAAAAGAATTATTAATATAAATACTAGTTTATTGTTGCTATTATTAAGGAAATCAAAATTTTAAGTGGTTGTTAGAGAGCGAAATGCATCTAGTCCACGCGGTGTACTGCGCGCCGAAAACCGCGCGCGAAGGAGACGCTGCGTCTGCTCTTTCGCGTTCTGTTTCTCTAAGAAAACATTCGAGCAAATTCTGAAAAAAATCCTTTCCGACGTAAAAAATGCTCAGCTTTCGATCTAGGGGGTAAAAAAAAATATTAAAAATATACTTTTCGAGATATAGTATGTTTTATACTTGTTGGGGGGGAAAATGGAAAATTTCGGAAAAACCACCTACGCCATTGGAAAGCTGAGGAAAAAATACGTCGGAAACGCTTATCACATAATTTTTTGAAATGCATATTGATATCGTACACACGACTTGAAAATAGCATGATTTGACGCTAGCGCGCCGCGCTGGGAGAGTTGAGGCGAAACGCCTCATATATCTTCTATAGATGAAAATGTGCAATCATGTTGCTCCATAACGAGCATGTTGTCATTAGCTACATGTTCAATTGATGTTTCTGATTGTGTCGTACTTTGATTTATTTATTTATTTATTTATTTCCAGAAAATATTTACATTACATTATTATATACGAAATATACATAAGTAAGTAAATCCTACTGAGGCAAATATTATTGCCTGTGTGTAGATCTGGTACACAGAAAACTTACAAACTAAAAAAATATTACAAACTACAAAATTCTTAAAAAAACTATATAATGTTATGTGCGTAGTGTTAGTTAACATCGATAAAATCCATTGTAGTACATAAATAACAGTTAAATAATTTGTTAGATATATTGGTTAAGATTTAATTATTATTTTGAAATTATATTGCATCTTTTACTATAAACATTTTTAATTTTTTCTTCATTAATTGTCTACTTAAATTCATAACTTTGAGATCCTTAGATAGCCCATTAAAGACCCTTATAGCTTCATTGTAGCTATTTTTATCACTAATTCTTTTATCACATTTAGGTAATTGAATTGTTTTGTTTCTGGTCTTGCTCGCACTGTTTATATATTTATTTCTTAATGTAGAATAATGTAAGGATATTGACTCTAACTGGAATAATTTTTTTATTTCAAGAGGTGGATTAGTTTGAGAGAATTTATTTTTATTTATGATTTTCAATATTTTGTTTTGTGTTGATTGTATTAGTTTCATATTATTATCGTACGCACCACCCCAGGCAATTACCCCATAATTGATTAGACTATGAAAGAAAGCATAATATATTATCATTAATGTTTTTGTATCCATCATATTTTTTATCTTGGCAAAGACAAAAATTAGGTATTTGGTTTTTTTAATGATATATCTTATATGCTTATCCCATTTCATATTGTAGTCGAAATACAGCCCTAAGTATTTATGACTTTCAACTCTTTTTATTAATTGCGTTCCTATTTTGATGTTTAGTGTGCCAGGTACACTATCACAGTAGTTTCCGAGAGTCATATAGACCGTTTTATCTATATTTAGCGACAGTTTATTTTGTGCAAGCCACTTGGCCACATGATTAAGGTAAGCACACATTTTTTCTTGAGCTGAGGACCACATGTTATCACTTGATATGATAACCGTGTCATCAGCATAGGACATGATTGTGTTATTTTGCATACTTCCTAGTAAGTCATTGACATAAAGTATAAAAAGTAATGGTCCTAATATAGTTCCTTGGGAACACCCGTGGTAAATTCTTTATATTCACTTTTACAGTCTTGAATTTTTACTCTTTGCCGCCTATCTGTGAGATAGCTAGTCATCAGTTTTAAGGCACTACTACCCTTACTCCATATCGTTCAAGCTTATCTAATAGAACTCTATGATTAACAGTGTCAAATGCTTTGGCTAAGTCTAGAAAAGCAACAATTATTGGTTTACTTTTATCTAAGTTTTCGTATATGATATTTGATATATAATTTAATGCGTCAGTAGTTCCCCTATTTTTAACGAAGCCGTATTGTTTTTCTGATATTATGTTATGTTTTTCAAAAAAGTGGTATAATCTATTATAAATTATTTTTTCAAAAATTTTTGCAATGTTCGATATTAAAGAGATTGGTCTGTAATTATTGATATTAGATTTTTGACCAGCCTTGTAGATAGGGACTACCTCAGCATTTTTGAGCGCGTCAGGCCAGATAGATTTCACAATACATAAATTGAAGATATATTCTAAGGGCACACATATATATTCAGAGAGAATTTTCAATGATTTAGCGTTAATATTGTCTACACCTCCAGATTTATTTTTCAATGTATTGATTATTTTGTATATCTCAGCAAAATCTGTCGGACGAAAAAAAATAGATTCAGGATTCCTATCTGGAAGTTTCAGGTTATTATTATTTATATTAGCAAATTGAGCACTCAAATTTGGTCCTATTTTACAAAAATAGGTGTTCATAGCATTTGCTATATCAGTTTTATTTTCGATTTTTTGATTGTTATCGTATATATATTTTATTGGATTATCATGCACACTATTTCTCCCTAATTTAGTTTTAATTATGTTCCATAATTCCTTAGAGTTTCCGCTATTTCGTTTTACCATTTCCTTTTCATATTTAAATTTTGCTTCTTTAATAACTTTGTTCAATATCTTAGTGTAATTTGTATACTCTTTTTTTAGGGCTTCAGAAGTGGGATTGTTTTTCCATAAGATATACAGTGTCTCTTTAGTAGTACACGAGACTATAATGGCACTAGTAATCCAATTTTTTCTCGGAAGTTTATTTTTAAATTGTTTTTTGGTAGTGGACGCATCAATACAATTATTTATCATGTCTATTAATGCGTTAACTGCAAGATTAGGATCCTGCATAGACAATATTGAGTACCAGTTTGAATTATTTGCAACATGTTTTAACTTGTTGTAATTAATTGATTTCATATTGAATTTCTTCGGCTGATTTATTTCTAATTTATCTATAGTTATAAATAATGGGTAGTGATCATTAAATGGATTCGTTATTTTAAATGAATTAATATTTATATTTTTAGTTTTTATATAGAAATTGTCGATGCAGGTACCTCTTTTATTATCAGATGAAGGCCTTGTTATTCCAGTAAAGCATGGCGTAAATTTATATTCCAAGAGATCATTTAAAAATTCTTGTGTTATAAGGTTATCTGTTGAGTCAGTCTTACTAAAATTTTCGTCTAATATATCAATGTTAAAATCCCCGATTATACAATGGTTCTTAGTATTTAATTGATCTCTTAGGAATTTTTTCAGGCTATGTACAAATTCATACTTTTTTATATTGTGTGATCTATAGATCGCTGAGATTCTTACAGTTTCGGTGCCAATTAATTTTATAACCGAGCTTAAGATACGTATGTTGTCGACCACTATAATTTCTGTGTGTTCAGATAGTTCATCCTTTATATACATCATAACTCCATCTGCTTTATTCATTTTACTCTCACTATAGTAACTTTTGTAACCTGATATGTTGTACAATGGAGTATATTGCACATTCCAAGATTCAGTACATATAATGACACTTGGTCTTACGGCTAAACATTCAATAAAAGTTTCAAGTTTTTCAAAGTTTTGTTTTACACTTCTAATATTTACACATAAAATCAAATTTTTACCTTTATCGATACTTTTATTGAGTGTTTGTACATTACCAAAAGCTTGTTCTTTTTGTGAGATAACTTCAAAATTTAGTTGTTGTTGATCCATGTTCAAAATTCAGAAAGTTCAGAAGTTGCTGAGTCTGTTGGGTAATAAATTTGTGATATGGTTCTGTTTAAATTTATTGGTGAGGTTGTGGCCGATAAATTACCAGCTGATGTTGCCGGACTGATAAAAATTCTACTTTGTCTTCTTGGTGTCGTTACGTCCGGTGATTTACCGGCAGCTGTATCAGTGTTTTGTAACTGTGATTGAAACTTTACTTTACCTACATATTTTGGAATGTGCGGTCTCACTGGATAATCTGTTTCAGCAATTAACTTCTTTATCTTGTGCAACATAACCTCGCATTTTTCGGTATCATTTACCACGTGTTTAGTATTATAATTTGTTTTATATTGATGATTACTGTACATACAATTAACACAATTGTGTTCGTTTGGGGTAGTACAGTTGATTGTGTTATGTTTTCCAGCACAATGTAGGCAGATCTTCGTATTCTTACACTTTTTACCACTATGACCAAATCGACCACAGTTAAAACACGGGGTTAAATTCAAGTCATCGAATGCTCTGCAATTTTGATAACCAATATGAACTCTATATTTATTACTCACAATTTGATTATATACTTCCGCTGGTGTTTCAATTAATATAGTGTTAATTTTTGTTTTAATGTTTTCAAATATATGTAACACTTTGCATTTGCTGTTTAGGTGTTTGAAGTTCCTTTTGTTAATATCTTGCTCTATTTCTTTAATCTCCATGTCTTCAAAATTGTCGAAGCCTGTTATTTTCATCTTGGGATTTTTAATAGATTCTCTTGTTATTTTGTAGTAGGCAGAATACTTTTGTTTTAGGATATTCTCAGTTTGTATCAAACTCTCCTCATTTATAAAGCTTATTATTGCTTCATCTTTATTCTTGATTTTTATACTTTTTGCTTGTATAGATGAATTTTTATTTATATAGTGAGCTATATATGGTTTTATATCTGGCACATATATTCCTTTATTATCATTCTGTACTCTTTTCACTATTAGTTTTTGTATCTTCTTTTCTAATTTCTTATCACTTACTACCACTTCTGCAAATGTTTTTTGTTTTTGGTATAGTTTTCTTTGTCTAAAATTTGGTTTAGCATGAGATTATTATTGTGTACTTCTGTACTTATTTGTTTTAATAGATTTTTTTCTTCTTCAGGAAAACTTGTCAATTCTTGATTTCCTTTGATTTCCTTAGCTTTTATTAGTAGCAATTCTTCTTCAGCTTGTTTTAATTTTTGTTCTGTCTGTGCATTGGTTTTTATTAGTATTTCGTTCCTTGTCATTATCAGATCATTTTGGTTTCTCAGATTTTCTAGTTCCCTCCGTAGTAGCACTACTGCAACACGTGGGTCTTTAGAGGTTATGTCCTCTATATTATGTTCTTCACATATTATTTCTATGGCAGATAAGTAGTTTTGTGTTCTTTTTCTGTTATAATCACTTTTATGGTAGACATTGTTACACACTACACATATCACAACTCCCACTGGCGTCCCGGGATGACATTTGTAATAAATTTCTGGCGGAGGGGTCTGCTTAAGCAGCACACCCTCGTCCGCCATCTTGACTTGAATATTTATAATTTAAAGATGAAGAATTATTTACTATTTTCAGAAATATCAGTAGATGATGATGACGTTGATAGGTTGTTACAAATTTGCTATATAAGAATTATAATTTATAATAAATACACATTTTCTATCAAAATAGTAAATTATTATAAATATTAATATATTATTATCATGATTTAGAGCTTTAAAATAAAAATAAATGTATGCAAATTTGAGATGCTATTTAATTATACATTAATTACGTTTTAATTGATTAAATTTGATTTTTAACTATAGTTTTCTAAAGTAAAAAATTATTAATCAGATCATAATTTTTTTTTTAATTATTAACCTCGAAAAAAACTAGTTATAAATGATTTTTCAATAACATAATTATCTGCCACTGAATATCTTTATAACCATCACTTGAATCATCATCAGTACTACTTATTTCACGACGTCTTCGAAATCTTGTTGTTCTTGACATATTATCAACAGACTTATCGAGAAAATGCTTATATCTCCTCATTATTAAAAACAAAAACTAGCACAAAAAAATCTTTTGTCATTCTTTATAAAAAACGAATGCCCCGTAAGCAAGATATTTATAAAGTTATAATTCTGCAAGCGTCAGTTATGATTTAAACAGTTGAGAAAGAGTCAATTCAAAATGTAACTTTGAATTTCTGTCTATACATATACAATAGTATACTTATGGTCTCTCTCTCTCTCTCTCTCTCTCTCTCTCTCTCTCTCTCTCTCTCTCTCCCCCTCCCTCTCTGTTTTAAGTACAATTATACAGCGCACGATTTGTTGAGAAAATATTATAGTACCCAATCAGATAAGCCCGTTTTCACTTTTAGTGTGTGTGTGTGTGTGTGTGTGTGTGTGTGTGTGTGTGTGTGTGTGTGTGTGTGTGTGTAGGATATTATGTATAGGTAATTATCGAATTTTCGATTCTCGATCTCGAACCTTAAGAGAAGTAAAACACAAAAGACGCGTGTTCTACACATTACCTATACTTATACACTCCCCCGTTTTTTCCCGGAGGAACCACCGCGGGCGCGAACAAGCGTATTCATTTCGACAATCGGAAGAGACGATAGACTAGGTGAGTACGTACTTAACATAACATGTCGTGCTTTATGTGGAAAGTCCAAGTGTTTCTTTTCGTCCTTTTTACGAGTGCTATGCAAAACAAAGATGACATTATTGTTATTTGGGTGCATTGTGGTTTGTGGTAACTCAGTCTCGTGGTATACGGAATACGGCACTGGTAATCCTGTAAACGTGCTATAAAGATGCCTGATATACGTACTTTTGTACGAGCGTTTGTGTCCTCATCGACGACTTTAGTCTATAATAGTATAAGAAATTTATACATAAGAAAGGTAATTATAGATATTGAATATATAAGTACATAATCACGAGTGATCATATTATTAATAATTATAATATGATAAACGTGTTGTTTAACCTGTTTCTCAGTAACGTATTGTCATCTTTATTCTCAGTTTTCATGCGTTCGTATTTTTTAAGATAACTAACGAGTGTGTTAAATAAATAAGCACATTCAAAGAAAGTCGTTTAAAAATTAGATGTAGTTTTACTAAAAAGCGTTTTCAAGTTAAAAACTGATATAGCATTGTTCGTCATTTTAGCAATCGTAATGTTTGCTCATGTGCATTAAGTATATTAACTATAATTTCTTTTTTACTGTAGGTAATATGGCTGATAAAGCGAATTTTGCGTTAATTCGTTATTTTAACGATGAGTCAACGCATATAAAAACACATGTAGTGCCAGTAGGAAAAATCAAAGATTTTGTTAAGCTTGAAAAATACGATGATCATCCCTTTTTTGTATGGAGGTATGATATCAAGAAAGAAGAAGACACCTTGTTTGCGGCACAAGTTTTGGAAATTGGAGGTAAATATGGTTAATAAATTGATTATTTTTTTAAATATTCTGAATTATAAAATATTTTTATAGAAACTGAAGATGAGGTCGTACAAAAATCTAAAACCAAACGACATTCATTTAAGAGAAAGCGGTATTCTGATGTAGTTCAGATGATATTAGACAGAGAGACTACAATCGCAGGAGAAGAAAAAGATGATCCCAAGATAAACTTAAAAAATAAAAAGGTAATGATATTAAAGAATAATATAAAATATGAATATCTTTTTCTTATATTCATCAATTTTTACATTTTACAGAAATCCAAGTCAACTACAAAAGGAGCTATTTAAAAAAAAATCCACAGAATTAGAAATGGCTATGGATAGTGACGATTTTAACGTACCAAAAACTAAAAAGAAAAAAGTAAATTAACAGCAGATTTTTGTAGTTTATATTACAGAGTATTCATTACATGTTTTGTAAACTATATGGCTATATTTATAATTTATAATTTTATTTATATTTGAATAGCTGTCACGTAATCCAAAACCAGTTGATGAAAGTGATTTGAAAAAAATAATGGATGAAAAATTATCTACTTTGAATTCTCAATCTCTGATATTTGGAAATGATAACGATGTAGAAAACCCGAAAAAAGATATAATTTGCAATAAAGGAGATTCTAATGTAAAAGAAAGAAAAGATCATTTGGAAAATGAAAATGACATTTATAAAAGTGATTATTTAGAAAAGTTAATAGAACAAAATAAGCTTTTAATCCAAGAGAATACATCTTTAAAACAAGTATTTGGAATTTCACATACAAATAAAGAACTTCTTTGTAAAGGTAAGAAGAAATTTATTATACGTATGCATTTTATTATAACATTTTATTATAATTTTTTATTATATTTACATGTAAATTTGTTTTTTTGTTGTTTACGTAGAACAAAATCTTGATTATCCATTTCCAGCTACTAAAATTCTGAAGAAAAGTCCAATTGATAGCAATATGGAATTTTTTGTATGGAATAAAGATGATTTCATTAATTCTGATATGCCAAAAACTTCACCAGTGAATAGTTTTGATGAGAAATTCAATGATTTAGATACCTTGCCGCTAGGAATGTCATCTCCAAGACAGTATACTGAAATAGATTCAAAACCTAGTTCTAATGAAAAAGAAATGAGTACTGTCAAAACAAAAGATGCAGGGTCATCTGTAAGAAAACAATTGTTTATTGCAGGTAAGATTTAAATATACAAATATATTTTTAGTATATTTAAAATTTTTTAAATATTTTATTACATTTACATTGAATTATTTCTTGTTATTTTTACAGAATGTGAACGTCCTTCATCAGCTGATACCGGTTGTCACAAGAGAAGAAAAATTGTTCAGAGTAATGTTGATGTATCAAACAATGAGAATTTTCCAGAAGAATCAAGTAAAAGGACTCATGATCTAGCGGAACATTTAATAAACAAAGTTAATTGTTTATTATCAGGTTCGAGTAAATCTACTGATTTCAAAAAATCATTGCAACTAGAAATGCCAACTGAGAAAGAGGTTTCACAACCAGGAATGCCAACTGAGAAAGAGGTTTCACAACCAGGAATGCCAACTGAGAAAGAGGTTTCAAATACTAATGGTCCTAAAGATTATTTAAAGCATGATGATAAAGAAAAAAAGAAGGAGAAAAAGAAGAAAAAGAAAAGTAAAAATAACAAGAAAGCTAGGGGTAAAAAGAAATCAAAGAAAGATAAAAAGAATAAAGAAAGAAAAATGAATGTGATTGAAGAACATGAACAAAAATATGGAAATTTAGCAACTCACCCGAATATGAGTACTTGGTATGCTGAAAATGAAAAGACTAAAGAAAACGTAAACAAAAATTCCACATTTAATGAATATTAGAGAGCTGAAAAGAAATTATTAAATAAAAAACATATGATTTTGTTGTAGACGAAGATGCATCATTTATTCTGCGGTGTATCTATTCATTATACTGCATGGAAAGAGGCAAGGGATTCAAAACAGCCAGCAAATTCATACGCAATGCCTCAAGAAGTATGTGGAAATCACATGTTTTAATGAATCGAGCGATAGATGTTGAAGCCTGTAAAGTTAATCGCTTACCAAATCGTTCACCAAGAAAGCCGTGCAGTCCTGTTAAAACCGCTTGTTTGGAAAGTTAGTAGAATAAATTTAGTGCTGTTTTAGGCACGACCGCTTCTCGGGAGAGCCTCATATTTTTTTGTATATAATTTTTATTAATTAAATATGCAAAAGCATGTTGTACTTTTCGATATGAGTGCGGAAAATACTAGTCTCGAACTAGTTTATACCACGAGTGTCGAAAAATCATAAGTTGTGATTTTGAGGTTAGAGTGGTATAAAATATTTAAAAAATGACTTATTACATTGAAAGTATATTGAAATGTTAAAAGGCATGTGATTATTTTCAGAAGCTTACTATGGTTATGTTAGCAACAAATTGCACAGAAAAAACTAAGAAAATTGAAAAACATCGATGGAAATATCATCTTGGTGTTTACATTAACTATCTTATTTCCACTGAGTTGAAAAAAATCAAAGGTAAAATTCTTTATGATTTTTCCAATTCCAAATGATATTAATATAAACATTCCTGATCATTTTCTAACAATAATGTTTTTCTTCAAATATGTTACAGAAGAAGAAATGAAAAAAGAAGATTCAAGCTCGGATAGCTCTTCCAGTCCCTGGCGAGTAAGGAGCGACCGAGTTTGGGTTGCTCTTAGGTTGCTGATTGATATCAGCGAAAATTGTATTGCGCGTAAAAAAAATTGACTCGTGGGCTAAATATAAAACTACCTATGATCTTATTTATCTCAAAAATCATAATATACCACTTATAGAAGTGAAAATACAAAAAGAATGCATAAATGATAAATGCGAGTCCACGGCAGATGGCGCGGGTAATTTATAAGGCGGCAATGTGAACTGGGGAGTGATTTGAAAAACGCAAGAGCCAGAATCGCAGCTCAACAACACGCGCAGACCTAACCCGTCAGTTAACAACAGACGAAAGAAAATTCGATTTTCCAAGGGATTTCTTTTGAAACTCCAAATATAAGAAAGAAGAGGTAAGTGACAAAATATTTAATTCGACAGTTTAGAGTTAAATAACAAGTTAATAGCTTTCACAACTGCAGCGTAGTTGTATGTGAGTACTACTTATTAGGTTGTTGAAGGGCGTTGTTTAGCCTTATTTTTTATTAGTTACATACCTTTTTCGATAAAAAAAGGAAGTTAATACGTGCCCTGTATTAATTGAAATAATAATTTGAATCCATCTCGCTCTTATCGTTGATGGGAATTAACCGAAATGGAAAAATTTAAAGATGTTTTTCTGTGTGATACCCCATCAGATTAATATAATATATAATTATTAAAATAAAGACACATATTGTATTAGTTTGACAAGCTTCTGCATACGCGCGCACTAATATACGGCAATCACGTGAATTCTCAGCCCGATAGACTGTAATACAGTAACCTTATCCTTTATCCGAACATTGTTTGACGGTGCTCAGATAATATTTTTTTATATTGTTGAAATATAAACAATTTTTTTTAAATATCAGTATTAATAAAATTTTATAATTTTTCTAGAAAAAAATAATCTTGTAATGGTTTAAAGCAAATTTTACAAAACTAAGCCATATATCATTTTTATATTATAGAGGTATTAACATGGGTTTGATTTATAAACATAAAATTTTCTACGTTTACATACACAGAAAAAAGATCTGAAATGCGGATGAGATGGGAGAGCAGTGTTTTGTTCGCGCGAGAGCACGTGAGGGTTAGTTTGTCACCGGAAATCGGGAGCTTCCCAATCTTAATGTGACATACGGAGATTCGGGGTACCCGTGCTGTGGATTTTTTTCCATGTCGAGCGAAAATATGTGTGCATAACTCTCGTAATTTAATCATATCAACATTACATGAATTTATAACATAAAATACATTGAACTGTAAATAGATTACTACCGATTATCGCGTATAATCGACATTATTTTATTTTATATTCCACTTTTTTTCCGAAATTACTGTAACTATATAATCACTAGTAGTTATTTCTACTATAGAGTAGAGTTAAAATAAAAAATTATTCAAAATATAAGTAAACACAAAGGAGGGACGATTGTCGGGACGAATTTTTCTCATTCAATTTTGAATTTCAAGAAAAAATTAAAACTAAATGAAAAAAAAACAGATACCTCTAATCGTCGGTAACTGCAGGGTGTAATCATCTCAAGATCAGTAAAATTTATTATTAGACTATAGACTTCGAGACTTTGCAGCATGATATTTTAATTTATCAGTATTAAAACTATATTTTCCTACAATCAATTATAATTAAGCGGTTTTGATAATTTATTAAGTATTGTATCTACGTCATATATAACGACCAAAAGAGTTTATTTGAACGCCCATTAATTTTGCGATTAACGTTCAAAAACAAATATTAGAAACATGATAATATCATTTTAGCCAAAACGTTGTAGCTATTTCCACAAAATCTACACATATCGACGTAATTTCTTGTCTCTAAGGCGTGTTTAGCGGGTCAAAGTTTAGACACAAATATATACGCAATACGCAAAAACACGCCAATTGCGAGCTCCTTAAAGACTCATCAAGGCTTACAAACATCGAAATGTTTATAGGCATGTAAACAGATTCACACATTCGTAAACGTAATAACTCGCTGCATTTGACCTCCTTCGAGAAATGTAAAAGCTTAAAAAAACATAAATTTTTGAGACACGTAAAACGTACATGCGAAAAAACCCCTAAAATCCAACCTCCTTACAGACGCGTAAAGACTCAGTCACAAAATCAAAACATTTTGTCGCGTATGACCTTGTAGCAACGTTAAACCTTCAAGATATAGCTGATTCCATTAAAATTCATGCAGGCCATCACAGATCGAATTATTTTTGCCTAAAAACTATATGAAGATGTGTTTTAGTTTGATTCTTTTGCCTAATTAATATTAGCCATGAAAATAAAGATATAAAATTAAAAATACACCACAAATTTAAAGCTGCTGAAACTTTGTCAATTTTCCACCTTCTGAGCCGATTTTTTAAATGTAAGGAATTTCATATCATTCTAAGCCCAATTCACACCTTGAAGATTGAGATTTATCTTATCGCGCTGTTAACGAAAAACTAACCATTATTTTTTTTAAGTGCGATTTTCTTAAGGTTCTCTAATATATGAAAAAGTGGGTTTCGAAAGTAAGAAAATTCTAGTGTATTCTTTAAAATCTAAAGAATATTTCTCTATTTTTTTAAAATATTGGTTGCCGACCTACTTTATGATAAAAAAATTATTGAAATTAGCCACTTTACAAGGCACGAAAAAACTGGGATAGTCCACAGCTTATGTAAATTGCCACCGGCCCAAGGGGAAACTGCCAGTAGTAACAAAACGGGCCGTTACTGATTCTGTACTGGAAGACATACAATTTTAAGCCAACGCTGGTCCAGTCTTGTCTCATTACTGAATTGTTAAGAATCGTCCGGTATAGAAAACCAGTACTGGCCCGATACATTTGCCATGATTCAGCCAAGATATATACTGGCACAATGCAGACTGCCGGTATTACGTCAGTATAAAACAAAAAACTAGTCATCATAACCTTTTATTTGGTCTCTTAGTTTTGAGAAAAATTATTTTCTTAATAGTTTGGCCAATCGCACCTAAATGCCGTACATTTAAACAGAATTATTAGCAGCATACCTATGTGACGGCACCTTCTACGTCATTTCATAAAAAAAGAAAATTTTTTCCACATATCGACGAAACATGATCATAGCCCTGAACTACTACTAACCTATCGACACTGCTGCACCAAGGGTTGCGGGTGTGACCTGCGCTATGGGGATTTTCCCAAGCTGCCAAAAAAAAACAACGACGCAGTGCATGCAATTAACTGATTATACCCACGACTACGAGTGTAGTAAACTATATTAGAAAAACTGTTACCAAAGATTATTACTTTTTCTTATGTAAAATAAGTAGCTCACTCTAGTAAAAAATGTTCACCAGATATTAATTATTGATTATTAATATAACATAGTCATGTATCAATCCGAATAAGAAAATAATATCTATGTGTCACAAAAATTATAATAATAAAACCTTTAGTTGAATTACAATATTTCTGCAATACAATTTTATTTAGAAATACTTCAGTTGTATTAATGAGTTAGTTATAAATTAGGGTTAATTTTCTACAAGGATATATTTTAAATAATAATTTAAGTACGAATTGTTAAACAAACCCTTGTGCAATAATCACAATTGTAATTCTTCCTTTATACGTTTGACCTAACTAGCAAACCGTTCCAAACGCGAGGTATAAGAGTTTATAAGGTTTTCCATTCACAATCACAAACAAATATAAAATTACAATAACTACTTTAAGACACATTCATGAAAGAATATTTTTCCTACTCAAATAATGAAACTTATTCAACCTTCTGTTTTTCTTCTGCTATAAATAAATAAACTGTTTTATTACATATCACAAATTTAACAAACATTTTTTGGATTTTGAACAATTACATGTGAGTTGGAAATATTCCTTCAAAATGTGGAATTAGCCTTAAGAAGACGATAGCCCTAGCGGATGCGTAATCTTGGGGCTGTAAAACACATGGCCCATACTAAATATAGATACGACGCTTTCCCACGCGGGGACGCGCTTTTCCGAGTTTTGAATACACGACTTATACTATATACTGAAAAGACTATTTTACATTATTAGGCAATATCTCTCTGTTACAGATAAAATTGTTTTAACAATTACAAATAAATAACCACCTGTACTTTTGCAACTACAACTTTTAAGCATGAAATGGATTATAACCAACTAATAATGAATAATAATTATAATAACCACTATATCATGTAAAGTAACAAGCTTATTAACCACTAGCTTAATTTTTACCGACTGTGTTTATTTTTATATATAACTTTATCGAATACAATCTCATTATAATTTAGATTTTTAAGTATTAGTAACTTTTATATCGTAAATAACAGTTTGTTTATCCTTATGTTACCATATAAACACTCATACCAAAAATAAAAAACGATAACTATAATTTTTAATTAACAACATGTATATACAGAATTAATTATTAATAAATAACAATTAATTACTGTAATAGCTATTATATTATATAAATCAACAAGTTTTGATAACAAAATATTTAGGTTTAAGTTTATTTTAGATAATTGACTGTTATTATAAATTATCATATATGATTACATTGTAAATTAGATTATTAAGTTAGTAAAGTTTTGTATTGCGAATAACTATCATTAAAATAGTCGTAGCGTTTTCGTTCAAATTTGTAATGTCTTGCTACATAATTATTTAGTAAGATGAATAATTCAATTCTTGGTAGAATATCTAGATTGTTTATTATAGAAAAAGGCCGAGACAAAGAGGGTGTTTTACCGTTACGAACAGCCCCACACACATGGCTTATCTAAAAATAGATATCGTCAGCCTTATTGCGCGGAGACGCATTTTCCAGCATTTTTTGGGACTCAATGTACCATAGCTTAAGAATATTATTTCCAATTTTAAAACTTATAAAGCTTATATTTATTTAACTATTTTACATTTTTGATTTCTAACAACGCAATTTAACTGCAATAAATTTTCTCTACATTTTCATATAATATTAATCCCTAATCTCAATTTTTAAAACTAATTGTTTATCTATAACTTTATTGGTTTATTAATATTTTTCTTGTGAAATCTTAGTAGCTTTACTCTGATAACAATTTCATTTTCCATAAAATACAAATATTCACATCCAAGCCTTATAGAGATGATTATTTAATTAAACAAAAAAAATATAAAAACAATAAATTTTATGATTGGAAATAATCTGAAACCATATTTGTTATAACCATGAAATGGAATTTTTATGTTTTTGCGCTAACTTTAAATAAAACATCGTAGTTAAATAAATAATAGCGATATCTATCACAATTTTGTAAACACTTTTATAACTTTAAGCTCAACTGTCTAGTATTATCATTTTTAATGAAATTTCGTGTTTGTGTAAAATATATTAATTATTTTTCTGCAAAAAAACTACATATTATATTTTACGATTTTTGTATTCATTGTAACTCTACTTCTAATCAACTTATAACCACCGTTCAAATTTGTAATACCTTGTCACGGAAATATCTACTGAATTAAAATTATAGCTAATTTGTAAAATTGCGATTTGTAATGATTCTACACAATCTGTAGAAAACTGTCAAAAATAGAGTGACAAAATTGAAGAGTGAGGGAGATAGGAATATCTTCTGTCTCTCTCATCTCTCTTTCTCTGTCACTCATATAGCGTTCTCTCTCGCTCTTTAAAGAAGATACGAGCCGCCGGAAAATACCCTAGAGAAGGGATAAGGGACCGCTCTCTACCGCTCTCTGTGTTAAAACATAGGATCTTCCCCACTATCACAGAAATCGACGTTTGGAAGGGATGACGCCCCCACACCATTGGATACCGTCTTCTCACACCACTAGCCTCAATTAACATTACAGGATATATGACTATCAACCGCCGTCACACTTGGCAACCAACGATTCGTTAACGCAAGATGACGCAACTACCCGATTCGACACCGCAGTTTTCCGGCTAAAAAAGGAGGAGGAGCAACACATTTAAATACGCCGAGCACGCACTGTTCGTCAGTCAGATCAACATAAGCCTCACAAGCTTTGCTGACTGTACAGCAGATCGACACAAGCCTCACAAGCTTAAAGACTCTGTACACAAATTCAAACTCTCAAATAAAATATTCAAATTTTTTTTCCAAAATCAAATTTTCGAAATTCATTTTTTCCAAAACTTATAAAAAATTTTAACATACTAATTCCAAAATTATCAAATTAATTATATTCGAAACTACTTTTCTAAACCATAGTTGTTACGACCTTACGGGTAAGCATACTCCTATTGGTTTAGAAAAGAATTAAGTAAACATAACGGCAGTTGTACGACCTTACGGGTAAGCCTCACTGGTTGTGTTTACAAAGAATATTATTAATTATAATAAATTTCATATTACAAGATTCAAAGGAACTTATATTGAAAGAAAAAAATATAAAGAACACAAAAATAAGAAGGTAAATAAAATCTTCAATTAACTGTATTCAGTATTTCTTCTCTAAACCATAGTTGTTACGACCTTACGGGTAAGCATACTCCTATTGGTTTAGAAAAGGATTAAGCAAACATAACGGCAGTTGTACGACCTTACGGGTAAGCCTCACTGGTTGTGTTTGCAAAGAATATAATTAAATTATATTAAATTTTCTCATTACAATAAAGAAAATAATAAAATCTTCAATTAGATATATCCTAAATTACTTCTCTAAACCATAGTTGTTACGACCTTACGGGTAAGCATACTCCTATTGGTTTAGAAAAGAATTAAGTAAACATAACGGCAGTTGTACGACCTTACGGGTAAGCCTCACTGGTTGTGTTTACAAGGAATATTTTAATTTATAAGATTTTTTTTGTTTACAATAAGAAAGTAATAAAATCTTCAATTAGAGATATCCTAAATTACTTCTCTAAACCATAGTTGTTACGACCTTACGGGTAAGCATACTCCTATTGGTTTAGAAAAGAATTAAGTAAACATAACGGCAGTTGTACGACCTTACGGGTAAGCCTCACTGGTTGTGTTTACAAGGAATATTTCAATTTATAAGATTTTTCCAGTTTACAATAAGAAAGTAATAAAATCTTCAATTAGATATATCCTAAATTACTTCTCTAAACCATAGTTGTTACGACCTTACGGGTAAGCATACTCCTATTGGTTTAGAAAAGAATTAAGTAAACATAACGGCAGTTGTACGACCTTACGGGTAAGCCTCACTGGTTGTGTTTACAAGGAATATTTTAATTTATAAGAAATTTCAGATTACAACTCTAAAACAATTTATATTAGAAAAAATTAAGAAACAAGAAAATCGTAGGAAAATTCTAAAGAAATTATCCTTTACTAAGATAAAAATTTATTTATTAAAAAGAAAAATATATATCAATCCCAAGAGGGATAAGTTACATAAATAAAAATTAAATTCACACACGAGCTCTGCTCTTGATAGGGAAGGGCGAATCTGAGAATAACCTGAGACCGGGAAAAGTTATTAGAATCTCAAACTCCAGGTATCCAAAGAAAATCGTGCCCTTATTCCTAGTCCATACGGGGGTACGTGCGGCCAAACGATCTTTACGAGACGTTCGTGCTACTCACCGTTGGTCCTTACGATAACCAAATCCTAAACCAAAAATTAGTCAAACTTAAATCTCAGCGATTAACAGTGAATTTGATATTACACTCCTGTCCATAGCTCGTCCATGGTTTATTAGCTAACGCAGCTACGACCAGAAAAGAGCATAACTCTTAATCGAGTTAAACATCCCAGTCATGTCGTGTCTTAGGACGTGACACCTAAATAAGGATTTAAATACTAATTCACAAATTCGCCGATAAGTCTACATATTGTATCATATTGCGTAAATAAAAAGTGAAGTGTCGGCTGCCGTACTAATTTCTGTAATGGACTAGTACTGATTTCAAGTCTAGATTTCTTCTTATCATTTCTGTGTTGCACCAATAATGGCGCAGTACTTTTTGCCAGTACCGACAATATGGCAAACAGTAATGTGCCAGCATTGGGACGGTAGGGCAATTCCCCCTTGCGGTGCTCTCGGTCAATCTACGGCCAATTAAATACAAGCTGTGGACTGGCTAATTTTCTTCCCGGCGGGCGCAAAAAGATCCTTGTGCATCCGATACTCTAAACTTCCGTAAACTCGCCAAAATTAAACTTAATGCACTATAAATTTGTGAATGCATGTTTTTTATGACTTTTTTTATCCAGTATACTATTTTTATTTAAAAATGAATATCTTCTCATTGGCACAAATTTGTGGCGGATTTTTGATTATTTTTAATAAGTTTTTTTATTATTTATTACTTCTACTATTTCGTTGTCGGATAAAGCAAAAATCAATTTAGCCTTGCCTTTTAGGCTCAAAAACCCCGAAAATCAATACATGAGTCACAAAAAAAACCGCTGCTAACTGCTCAAGCAGAATGCTTTCTCAAAAAAAAATTGATAAATTACATCAAATAGTTTTTTAAATGTATATTTTAATATAAAATTTCATTCTTTCTGCATATTTGATTTTTCATAGATACAATTATTTAAAATGATAAAGAAAATTATTTTTAAAATACCTATGTAGTAATTATTAAATTACAAATTAAAAAGTTTAAGTTATTATCACATGCTATTCTTTTAATATATAAATTAATTGCATTTCTTTGAAATTTCTTCGGTGTTTGCTTCAAAAGCCCACCAACTCAACAAAGACTTCGAAAATCCACCAACTCATATAGTGGTTTCAAAAACCATATAACTCGGCGAAGGTTTCAAATATCCTCTAACTCAGGCGTGTTTTTTCTCGTTAATTTTGTAGTGGTAGCTCTAGGATGTTAAGAGGATGTGGTACTCAAGTACTCTGTTTTACCGGTAGAACACGGTAAATTCTATATTATTAAAATAAATATATCGAATTACGTCTTATAAAGAGATAGTTGCCCTGCGCAATGTAATAATCTACCAGCCTTCGCAGTTTTGAGCTCAAATATCAACGGCATCCTAAAAAATTTTGCGAACAAAAATAACCGAAATTTCGTTCGTAAAATTTTTTAGGGTGCCGTTGATATTTTGGCTCAAAACTGCACAAGCTGGCAGATTATTACATTGCACAGGGCAACTATCTCTTTATAAGACGAAATTCGATATATTTATTTTAATAATATAGAATTTACCGAGTTCTGCCGGTGCATGAGTACCACACCCCCTTAAGGTACAATTTCTGTACAAGCGATGAAAAAATTACTTTCGATTTTTCCATATTTTTCTTTATTTCTTTTTAACCGACTTAATATTATCCGATTGGGCCGACAAAAATATGGATTGATAGGTGATTTCAATATCTTTAAGAACATGTGACCACTTCTGACAGAGATTCAAACCCGGCGACGATAAAGAAAAATTACAATTTTTTCATAATTTTCTTTTTTATTTTTTAAATACTTAACATTATCTGATCAACTATATAATTGAACTTTCACAACTACCTTAAATTTAGGAATTTACAATTTAAAAAATGAGTTATACAATAAATTAAAACTAAATAATTTAAAAAAAAAATTCACGAAAATTTTAAGTTCTCACTAGTCAATCTCGAACCAATTATATCAAATTTAGTAATTGAAGGGCCGGATGCAATAAGGGGGTTAGCGCTCGAAAACCTGTAAAAGTATTGTCCAAGTGACTAAAATTTCAATGTAGCCAAATTAATTTTTAAAAAATATCACCTTGTAGGGAATGAAAAGAAGTATTTTTACCTAGAAGGAATATTTTTTATTCGACTTTCTTTTTAATATAAAAATTAAAAACTGAAAATTTTGTTCATCTATTTTTAATAGCTTTCAAAAACATTAATCGTCCAAACTTGGTCAAATATCATCGAAATATTTTGAAATTTGACAGGGACGTGCAGAATACTCCAGCGTTGCCTATGGGATTGATAACAGGATGTAAATCGATAATTGTTAATAATTATTTAATTGCAAATATATTGCGATCGGTAATTATGTTTTCTTAACTTTAACGGAAAAAAGTATCGAGGGAAGTTGAAGCTAGGAAAAACTTCCAGCGAGACATTTGTTCCTTAATAGTCTAATAAGTTTCTGTCAAAGTTTCAAATTGATTTAATAATAAATGACTTAAATAGAGCATTATTAATAAAGACGCGCGCTAGCAACATCGGCGGCGCAGCGCGGCGTGAGCTAAGCCTGTGTTTACATGTTTTTGCACTGATGTATCACGTTTATAAAAATTAACGAATTATTATGTAACGATATTATGTTTTATATAACGTAAAAACACAGTTTATAAGTCAACGCACTGTACATATAATTACATTTTGTTAGTATGTTAATAAATAAATTTGTACTTTAAAATTTAATATGTTCATTAATACTATCATAAGGATACACACACACACACACACACATACACACACACACACATACACACACACACATACACACACACACATAATAACGTAATAATTCTTTAATTTTTATAAACGTGCTACGCCACTGCGAAAACGTGTGCGACGCAGTCTGAGCTCACGCCGCGCCGCGCCGCCGATGTTGCTAGCGCGCGTCTTTATTAATAACGCTCTATTTAAGTCATTTATTATTAAATCAATTTGAAACTTTGACAGAAACTTATTAGACTATTAAGGAACAAATGTCTCGCTGGAAGTTTTTCCTAGCTTCAACTTCCCTCGATACTTTTTTCCGTTAAAGTTAAGAAAACGTAATTACCGATCGCAATATATTTGCAATTAAATAATTATTAACAATTATCGATTTACATCCTTTTATCAATCCCATAGACAACGCTGGAGTATTCTGCACGTCCCTGCAAATTTCAAAATATTTCGATGATATTTGACCAAGTTTGGAAGATTAATGTTTTTGAAAGCTATTAAAAATAGATGAACAAAATTTTCAGTTTTTAATTTTTCTATTAAAAAGAAAGTCGAATAAAAAAAATTCCTTCTAGGTAAAAATACTTCTTTTCATTCTCTACAAGGTGATATTTTTTAAAAATTAATTTGGCTACATTGAAATTTTAGTCACTTGGACAATACTTTTACGGGTTTTCGAGCGCTAACCCCCTTATTGCATCCGGCCCTTCAATTCACATAACAGTTTGTTTTATAAGATGAGTTAGATAAAAATTACACTCTTTGGATATTGATTAGAAAATTAAACCAATAGCAAGCTATTGAAGTAGACAACAAATATTCTACAAGAAAGCGATTAAAGTAGAAGAAAAGAGCTTCAATTTCACCCGAGTCTGAAATAGCTCTTCTTCCCGTGTTACACACCGTATTTTTTTCAACGAGTGTATGAGAGAGCATTTTTATATGCATGAAAGTTGTATAGAGAATCGTGCATTTCGCATCGTGCACAACCGAATAGTGAATTAATACTGAAGATTAATAATAAACTAAAAATATAATTATAAAAAAATTATAAATAAAAGCCTCATGTAATTACGTTTTATCTATTAATACCGGTCTATAAAAATTTATCATCTTGCAATTTAATCTTTAAAAGTTATTTTATATCATTTTAAACAGGTAAAAAAGCCATAAAATATATTTGACAATAAGAGAACAATTTCACAAAGATCCGTTGATGAAAAAAAATTTTTTTTGCGCTAAACTGTCAAGAAATGGATTTATCTTAACTCAGGCATGAAATAGGGCCCTTTTCTCGTGTGAAAGTAAGAGAGAAAATTTCGCATTTCGAGCGTATTTTGTGAAAGTGGTGGAAATAAAAATTTCAACTGCGTTGTGTACGACTCGAAATGCCCAATCCTCTCTCCGAATCACGCACATAAAAAAGGCCCTTTCCTGCCATCGTTAAAAAAAATACGGTGTCTAACACGGAAAGAATAGTACATTGTGCAACTAGGAAGGAAAATTGACTATTTCTAGCGAGGATGATGATTGTGCACGAGTGATACACGAGTGCTCAAACTCATCATCCGAGTCTAAAAGAGTCAATTGCTTCCTTGTTACACATACACTTTTTTAATAAGTGCAGGAATAGGACCTTTTTTGCATGAAAAGTGAATGGGAGATCAGGTATATCGAGTCGTCATATAGCGGGACACCTCGCCAAACGCTTGAGAAGTTCGATTTTCGATTCACTTTTCTACGCAGACTGAGCGGAAGAAGAGCATCCCGCGTACGTCGTTCGTCATCCACGCGCCATGATACGTTCTTCCGCTAAACCGTCTATATATGCTTGCCTTTGCCTGCCTCTCGCTTTTTCCCTCACTCTGTCCAACCCTCTGTCTATGTCAGACTTGGTCTATCTCTACCTTCGTCTCTGCCTGCCTCTCCTTATCTGTCTCAGCCGGCCTCTCTCTGTCTGTCTCTATCTGCTTTCTTGATCTGTTTATCTTTGTCTGTCCTTCGAAATCTCTGTTTCTACCTGCCTCTTTCATTTTCTGTCTGTTGCTGGCTCTGTCTACCTCTGTGTCTGTGTCTGTCTCTGTCTAACTCAATCCTTCTCTATCTGTCTCTCTCGCGCACTCTCTCGCTCTCTTGCTCTCTCTCACGCGCTCTCTCGCTCTCTCTTGCTCTCTTTCGCGCGCTCTCGCGCTCTCCCTTGCTCTCTCTCTATCTCTCACTTTTTCTCTGTCCGTCCATGAATGGCTCTTTCTATATCAATCTCTGGCTATCGCTCTCATAGTCTGTCTCTGATTTCCTCTCTCGATCTGTCTCTGTTTTCCTGCATTTCTTGATCTGTCTGTTTATGACTGCACCCCCTTCTCTCTGCCGGTCGCTGACTATCGCGTTCTATCTGTTTCTGCCTGTCTTTCTAGGTCTGCTTGTCTTGGCCTGCCTCTTTCTCTGATTCTCTCTCTCTCTCTCTCTCTCTCTCTCTCTCTCTCTCTCTCTCTCTCTCTCTCTCTCTCTCTCTCTCTCTCTCTCGGTCTGTCTCTGTCTCTGTCAGTCTCTATCTTTGTCTCTGCCAGTCTCTGTCTTTGTCTCGGTCAGTCTCTGTCTTTGTATCTGTCGGTCTCTGTCTTTGTATCTATCTTTCTTCATCTGTCTGCCTCTGCCTGCCTATTTCTCTGTATGTATCTGTGTTTGGGAATTCAGTAATTTGAATTCCCGCGGTTATGCTCAGCTCGGTACGACTCACGGCGCTGCCACGGCGCGGCAGCACCTCGCGGCCTCTCGGCGGAACAGCCGAGACACTACACTGATTCACAAGGTGAATTCGCGCTTTTTCGGTCTCTCTCGCTCTCTCACATGCAAATGTGAGAGAGATTGTGATTTGATTCGCGAAGTGAATCGTGAAGGCCAAGAAGACGGAAGTGCTCACTCTTTGAAAAACTCAGTCTGCGGCTGCTACTAAAACGGCAGCAGTTCTCACCCAGACCCGGTATAGTCTACAGTGTGCTCGTTGCGAGGCTGCATGGTGACTAGTATGGTGCCTCATACTCGGACTCTCGTCTCATTCAGCGGATCATCTCACACGGCAGCTCCTCATACATAGAGGCATATTTTCTCACACGGCATCTACTCATACAAAGCGGCTCTCACTGTTCGGTACCCTGGCAAAAGTTTTTTTAAATAATACGTAATAAAAACTGATAATAACTAATAATAATTGATAATATCTGACAATGACTGACAAAAACTAATAATAACTGATAATACTTAACAAAATTCGATAATAATAAAAAAAAATCTGATAAAAACTGATAATTATTATACGAATTGGAACATTTTTATCAATTATTATCAGTTTTTATCAAATATTATCAATTATTATTGGACATTATCAGTTATTATCAGTTATTATAAATGGTTATTAGTTACTATCCATCGTTATTAGTTATTATCAATCATTATTATTTTTCTCCTCAATTAATTGTAGTTATTATCAATGATTATCAATTATTATCAATTATTATTAATGAGTAACAATATATATCAATTTTTATGTATTATTTTATATTTTTAACTACTGTTATCTAGTATTATCAGTGTTTATCTGTTTATCTTTATTTAAGTCAATATTTATCTGTTCTATCATATTATGGTAGATCTTAGACGTAAGAACAGTATTTTTTAAATATAATAAACAAATAAATTAGGAAAAAGTAATTAATATTTACTAATATTTATACTATATCTTTTTATTAAGATTCAAATCAAAAATATAAAAGTTTTTTGTTAAGGTACAAGTCAAAAATATAAATAACTTTATATGATATAAATATTCGTCTTTCCCCTATTGAAAATATCCAGCTAGATTTCCAGCTGGATTTCCAGCTCGATTTCCACCTAGATTCCACCTGGATTCCACACGGAGAGAAATAGGCAGCGTATATACTGCTGCCTACTTCTCTCCGTGTGGAATCCAGGTGGAATCTAGGTGGAAATCGAGCTGTAAATCTATCTGGATATTTTCAATAGGATCTAAATATTCTAAAACAATATAAGCTAATGAACTTTACACTATAATATTAAGGTAATGAACTGTACACTATAATATTAAGGTTATTTTTCTTAAATTTCCATACATTCTTCTTGATCTCCATCCACTTCAGATTCGTCATCGGCTAATTCTGGATGTGCATTTACGAGGTTCATGTGAGATCTAGCTCCATTTATTGCTCGACGAGCATAGCTGTGTATGTTACTTAAATGGTAATTGTATAAGGCTTGTGGAAAATTGTAGTGATCGAGGAAGTGATTAAAGTGCGATACGACTACTCGTTTTCGTTTTGGTGTTAAGATTTTAAAATCTTTGTTGGTTACGCTATTGACATTTTTTCGGAGTATTCTTTTTTTAACGCATCTTTTTGCAAGGTTTTTGTAGCCCCAGGTTGCATACATCATATTAATAAAAAATTTTGATGGGTCGACGTGACGATAAGCTTCCTCCACAGCTGCCTTGCGCACAATTATGTTACTGCCTGTATTAATTATCGTTGGAAAACCTTTAATTTGTCGAATGTTGCTATTCGCCTTCATTTCCGCAGCTTCCGCCTCTGTAAATATACGTTTTATATTAAAGAATAATGAATTTACCTTAATTTATGCATAAATTGATATTTTACGTTTATGTAATTCTAATTATTTAAAAAATTATACAATCATAAAAACTTTATATTTAAACATCTATATTTAAACTATATTTTTTATAATTATTTAATTATAAAAAAAAATTGTAAAAAATTTATAAAGAAACATTTTTAGCCATTAATACCATAAAATCGGTTTAAAAATTTTAAGAAATATGAGTTATACATAATGTGTACACAATTTCATTAAGAAATATTAGTGTTTACAAAGATATGCTCATAATAAATTTCTGGTCACATACGCATACCCTCACAGCTTTAACTCACTTTTCAAAATTTTTCCCGTTACTAACCTGTTTCTTTGAGAAAGTAAAAATTTTTCAGAATATTATTTTATATACCTTTTTCGTTTCGTGCGTCTTCTGCAGCATTAATTTTTTTAGTTTGCTTTTCCTGCAATTTGTTTAAAACATTCGATAAAGTGCAGCGCTTTCGTTTCTCTTCCAGAAGCTGCTTCTTCAGTATCTGATTTTCTTGTTCAGCCATGATTAACTGTAAATAATAAATAAATTGTTCTTAACAAATATACTCTGAATTATAAATAAATTGGTAGTATTAATAGAAAAATAATTCTATTTACCTCATCATCATTTGAAGGATCATTGTCAGATAATGCAACCTACGTTGAGAAAAATTAAAACATTCACTTATATTACTATAAATACAATGCTTGCTTTGATAATTATTTATATTTAAAAATCTTATTCAATGATTATTATTACCTTTTGTCTTACCTTTAAATGGAACTGAATTCGAAGTTTTAGTATATGCATAAAAAGCAATATGTACCCCCATAGCTGTTTTCCGATAACTAATTTCATGTAAGGTTATACTATAATACCTGTTCATCATAAAGTAATTTTATGTAATGGCTTCATAATTGTTTAGAAATAATTTAAAATATGAAGTCTTACATGAAATTAGATAGTGGCCTATAACACAGCTATAGGGTAACATATTTCTTTTGTATGTATGAAGAAGGACATTCAATTCAGTTATAATTAATAGATATGATAAAAAGTAATTATAAACATAATAGGGTGTGCCGTATCATGTTTATTTATAATGAATTTTGAATTTTTATTTACCTGATTTTGAAACCTATTTGATGATGCTATTATTCTCGAGTCTTTAGGGGTACAATTATCTCCAAGTTTAGGTGATGATGTAGACTGTGGTTCATATGTCTCCAGTTCATATGACTCAGTCAATGTTTTCTGGTACTGGTTAACAATATTCTCCATCGAGTCCACAGCACTTTGCTTCTTTGCTGTTTTTGCTATCTGTAATATTAAGGACAGAATATAATGTAAATAACATTTAAAGCGACATACAACACTACAAATGATAAACACTATATAATAATAAAATAATAGGAAACCGCTGTAAAATGAAAAAATCTGTTATATGAAGTAATGTGAATGTTAATAATTTAAAGAAAAAGTATTTAAAAATGCATCAAGAAGGAAAAAATTATTTAATAAAGAATTTTTATAATGAAAACATAATAAAATAACATAGAAATTTATATATTCTATAACCAAATATTAATGGAGAATTTAATAGTAATAACAATTAAAGTGTACGTTTTTACCTTTTTAGATTGTTTCATTTTTTGCTTTTCTACCTCAGCATCATTATTAGGAGTATCTTGTACTTCTTCATCCACCTCCAATTCCGAATGATTAAGTTTGGGAACTCGAATGCGTTCAATACTGATACATGATTCAATTTCATCGCTGGTTTCTAAAATTTAAATGAAACTTATTAATCATACCAATTATATTATACAATACTAATAGTTAGTAGATATTATAATTATTTACAAGTGACTATGATGCACATAGGAGAAAGAAGAAGAATGTACAAGAAGAAATATGTTCAAAAGTGATAACAACTTAAGTAATATTGTAATTAATAATAAGTAAAACTTGTATGCCAAAGAGGTTTACTCTTATTTTTTTTTATAATCATTTAGGTATTAACATTTAACATAACTTAATATTTAGAAACACAAAAAATGAACATCTTACGTACCGGCTACAGCCAGAATTTGGCACACGTAACCTTTCTTTTTGACTATCACTCGAAAGGGTTTTCGTGCAAATTCTCTAGATTGTACTCCTAGATTCTCGTAATCAAAATTTATAATCTGCGATGATTTTACTGTTTCAAAAGATGCTATAGATTTAATATAAATATATGCGAACATATTGGAAAGAACAGCAACACGTTTTTTTTTCTCAGAAGGTCGAGTATAAGTATATGCTTTCTTCCTCCTTTGTTCTTCATGAATACACTCACTGCGACTGATGCACTATAGACAAGGATGCTTAGGAGAAATTATGCTCGTAGCGCTACGTGCTAACACCATATACGGCTTGAACTCGGCGAAAAATTTACGAATTTCATGACAAAAAAATTAAAAATACCAGAAATTGCGCAACCGTTAGCAAGTTTTAGAATTGCAAACTACAAAATCGTGCAATAACCAAATTTGTTATGATTATTTATTGGTTATTTATTTCTTTTCTTGCGGAAATCTAAAGACTCCGAAACGGAATGTGTAACTACTACATAGATTACATAGTACGTTTAGGGTACAGTTCCATGGCGTTCCAGAGAAATTCACGGAAGAGTCCTCTCTCTCGCACTCACGGGTTTAAATGGTTCTGTCTAATTTTTCGGAACGCCATGGAACGGCACCCTTAGGGAGAGGCCACAAATGCACCGCGTTGCGCCGCGCTGCGCCGCGCCACGCTTGAGCTGTCCGTTTCGATACAACAAGTGAGAAGCGCCTCTATGTTCGTGATCCGTGGTATTCTTAAAGATAAACAAAACTAATCTAGATGGAACATCTTAATCCATGGATGTTGCTCTATTTCCCATGTTGAAGTTCCGGAGTTTGTGGAAATTTTACAATAATTATCTAAGAAGTTTCAAATACAGTTAAATATTACAACATTACAACATTACAACATTACAGCATTACAACATTGTGGATTAGAAAAAACAAGATGTGTTGCCATTTCCCATTAGTATTGAAAAAGACTTCAGCAACATGGATATTATTAATAAAAGACAGCACTTACAACTTTTACAAATTTTACTTAAAGTAATAGTGAATATAAAAAAATTAAAAAAGAAAAAAGCAAGTCTTAGAAGATGGTGGACAAAGCCTTATTTGTATCCTAGTATGAGAAACAACTTTGGTGCCTATGAATTGATATGTAGATATCTTCAATTTAATGACCAAGAAGAATTAAAACAATTTGTTAGAATGGACGTACAAGATTTCAATGATTTACACGAACTGGTGAAGCCACACCTGCAAAAACAGATTGGTAGAAGGCCGCCTATTTCCTCTGAAATACGCCTAGCAGCAACATTACAGTATGTATTATATACTTATTAATGGTAAAAGAAATAAATAAAATAATCCTTTAATGTTTTTTTAATTACAGTTACCTTGGCCATGCTGGAAGCTTAAAAAGTAACGCACTCATTTTTAGAGTGGGCAAATCAACCATCGGTCAGATAATTTTAGAAACATGTAAGGCTATTGCAACTGTTCTTGTAAGCTTGTATGTAAAAATGCCAGACAATGAAGCAGAATGGCTTCAAATAGCTGAAGCATTTGAAAGAATGTGGAATTTTCCCAATTGTATAGGTGCATTAGATGGGAAACATATTCGGATTCAGCGTCCACCCCATGGTGGTAGTAAATTTTTTAATTATAAAAAATTCAATAGCATTGTATTGATGGCTGTAACTGATGCTCACTCCAGGTTCACATGGTTTTCCATCGGTGATTTTGGTAAGTTAAAATAACATTGATTGTTATTGTTTTTATATAACTATACTTATACTTTCAATTTTTTTTAAATGTTATACAATTTATTTACAGGTTCTTACTCTGATTCAAGTGTATTTTCTGAATCATCATTTGCCAAAAAACTTTCCAACAATGAACTGAATTTACCACAGCCAAGACTTCTGCCAAATACAAATATGATCATGCCTTATGTATTTATTAGCGATGAAATATTTCAACTTACCACTTATTTAATGAAGCCATTTAAAAGATCATTAATTTTGGGAATTGAAGAGAAAATTTTCAATTATCGATTAAGTCGAGCTCGCTTCACAGTAGAAAGAGCTTTTGGAATTTTATCTTCAAAATGGCTAATTTTAAGGAAGACTCTGGCTTTTGATTTGCAAACTATAAATTATATAGTAATGGCTTGTATTTGTTTACATAATTACTTAATAACAAGTAACACAGAAGAATTGAACGTAATGAGAAATAGAGAAAACGAGTTGAATAGACATCCACCACAAGTACATGCAATAGCAAGAGGATTCACACCAAGATTAATACGGGATAGATTAGCAGAATATTTTTCTTCGCCAGAAGGATCAGTCCCTTGGCAACATTTATATATTTAAAAAGATGTGATATTTTCAATGAAAAAACTGAACGGATTTTACTCTTTAAAATAAAAAAATTTTGTAAATTTTATTTTTTAATAAAAGTTTATTACAAGTTTATTATTTACATTTTTAGTTTTCTTTTCATTGATTATTTATTGTAAACATAAACATTTTGACGTACAATATTATTTATTTTCTGTAGAAAAATTATCTATAATATCTAATATGCCACAGACAGCATCAAATATAAGGTCTTGGGGTAGCTCTGTCAGAGCTTGTTTTACAGCTGTTAAGTAAATATCAGAGTTACAACTTTCATTTTTCATTACACTCTTAGGTTTTGTAATTTCTTCCATTTGTTTTGCAGCTTCATCAATTAATTTTCGAGTGTCTGTTTCTAAATATTCTATTTCTGCTTTCTTTGCCTTATATGTATTTGAAACTTCAGGAATCTTAATTTCTTGATTGAGGTTCATTTTTGGCATTACCTTCGGCTCGACTTTGTTGAGACATTGCTTCTTTGAATATTTCAAAACATCTTGGCATGATGCTATTTTGTCAGGCTCTTCAACATCTTGTCTTGGTCTTTTTATATTTTCTACAGTTGTAGACTTTAGATGATCATTTAAAAACTTCATTTCCTTGGCTAAATAATACACATATCTTGTTCTGTCTAATCCATACTTTTCAACTATGTGTAATATTGCAAACATGAGCTCAATAACTCACCTGAAAAATAAATATAGCTGTCAACAAAGTGTTTTCAAGGTTTTGGTTAACTTTTCTACTAAGAATTTTAACAATGTATGAGACTGTCAGAATTAATTGCCTAAAGCCGAGAATGGAAAGGAGAAAATGGCTATGGTTCCAGATACAGAGATTTTTTGGGGTAAAGGTCACATTATCCAGCTAAAACAAGTTAAAGTCGAGGTTAAAGTATAACAAATTTAATCTTTTCTGTAATACTCACATATATAAAAACAAATCTTTATGACACACTGGACGTAAAATGCCACTCTTACACACACTTGCTAAAACAAGCATGCTCAAAAATGTCACTTAACGTACAAAGTCTCATAAGATAATGTTTGATACTTGTGATAAATATGATTCTGGCTCGAGTGTGATGGTCACCCTTGCTTCGCTCAGGCGGCGACAAACTCACACTCGAGCTAGAATCATATTTATCACGAGTGTATCGAAAAGTACTATTGTTAAACATTAGATAAGATGAAACACTTAATGATATTGTTTATAAACTGTTATCATAGTAATAACGTTGTAATAACTTCCACAAACAATAAATTTCTTCCTTTCATACTACAAGTATGTAACAGGTTATAAATAATATCATTGAGTTTTTCATCTTATCTAGAGTTTAACAAAAGTTTATTTTTATATATGCGAATATTACAGAGAAGATTAAATTTGTTATACTTCAACCACGACTTTAACTTTTTTAGCTAGTTAATGTGACCTTTACCCCAAAAGAGGAGTAGTAAGAAAGAGGAGTATCTAAAGCCATGACCATTCTCTCATACATTGTAAAAATTCAGATTAAGTCAATAAATCAAATGATTATCTGTAAGATTTTGCTCTTTAGCTAAAAAAATAAATAGCACAAATACTCACTTTATTGAATACAAGATGAAATGCAAAATGGAGCACACATTTTAGCCCATGCAGTGATGATGACTTAAATAGTAAGGAAATAATCTCAATTGAAAATACCTGAATGCCATGTTGTAATATAATAACATATATTTACATATAAAATAAACTATTTTAACTGTATTTTTATGTTTAATTCTTGGATAATTATTGCATATTTCCACAAAACTCCGGAACTCCAATATGGGAAATGGAGCAACGCCCATGGACTATGTTGCATCTAGATTAGTTTTTTTGATCATCAAGAATACCACGGATCACGAACATAGAGGCGCTTCTCACTTGTTGTATCGAAGTGGACAGCTCAAGCGCGGCGCGGCGCAGCGCGGCGCGGCGCGGCGCAACGCGGTGCATTTGTGGCCTCTCCCTTAGGAACAGTATATATTTATGTACGGTAGTGTAATTTGCAGGTCAATGTTTCTATTTGGGGTATTATAGCATAACGGAAACAGAGAGAATCAGTTTGTTGTGTATACACATCGATATTTAAGTTTTACAAAGAAATATAAGTTAGCTGCATAAAACAGTGATAAATAAATTCATATAAGTTCATCCTTACATAATGTCTACAAAACGAGGTAGGGGATATAAACGTTGGATGAGTCCAAACTCAAAAAAGTCCGTTCCTCGTACAACAAAATATAATCAAGAGAAAAAAAAATTAGAAGTATTAAGTAATGTAAGTGTAAATTAATATTTCTATCAAATAAAATTGCTGTTATTAATGTAAACCGTTAATATAAACTATAATAACAATAGAATATTTTATATATATAATTTTATAAATAGAAATGGTCATTCTCTAGTAAGGTGATGATATATAACCTTGAAACTTAAAAAAATTAAAATTTAACACAAATAGAAGCTTGTATTTCTATTGTTCATTATATATATCGAATATTATAAATATAAAATCTGATAAAATCTGATTCTTAATTCAGTAAAATCAATTTGTATATTTGTTTTTAAAATGAGTATAAGGAAATATGTTAGATTTGTATTAATTAGTACGAATTTGTAAAAATTAGTTAAAATTTGTGAATAAAAAGAAAAAAATTGTTTTTAATTATTGTTATTAAACGTGAGTAATTCTCTAAAACTGTTATAATTTATTACAATTTGTTAAAAATATTGTTGAAATGTTAAAATGTTCTTATTTTTATTTAACAAATTAGGCATCCAAAATTTTATAAAATTACAAAATTTACAATATTTTTCAAGAGTTATTCAGTTTTTCACTAATCTAAACAAGACGTATTAATAAAATTTGACCATATTTACCAAAATGTATATTCATTTTTGTTACAGATTGTAGTTGATAATGTGAGAACCGAAAGCGACAACTTCGATAATGACAACGTAAGCCAAACTTCTCATGTAAAAGATGAGAGTTGCAATTCAGATGTAAATAATATATCCATGGAGGTAGATGACATTCTACAGAATCAAGATGTGCCAAGTGAAATGAATGAGTCTGTATATACTATTCAAAACCGAGGGGAATTAAATGATAATGGAGATTGGATAAATGCGATGGTCAATTGCCTGAATATGGCTAAACAGATGACTAGTGAAGAAGACAGTGACGAAGATGAGGAGTTTAGAAAAAATAAATTAGCTACAAGAAAGATGACAAAAAATAAAAGCTATCTTAATGAAAGAGTACGCAAGAAAACCAACATAAGCAATGGTGAAATAATTTTAATGTGTATGATGATGGGAGTTCGACATTCTTTGACTTGGAGAGCAATATTGGACATAATAAATTTAATTAATAAGTTGTTTGATAGAGATATTGTCAATTTAAGCAAATACAAATTATTAAATTTTTTTCCTGAAAAAAAAGATTGGTACGTTTACCATGTTTATTGCCCAAAATGTAAACATTACATAGGTAATCGGTCTGAATTAACTTCTATCATGACTTGCGTTTCTTGTGAATTTCTGATTCATGATGCAAAAAAAGCACCGTATTTTCTGACTCTTAATATTAAGAGTCAACTAAAAGAGTTATTCGAGAATCATCTGGTTCAACCTCATTTGCAGTACAGAAATAGTAGAAAGAAAAAAAATTACTCTAATATTGAAGATATTTACGACGCGGACGTATACAAAAAAATGTCTGAACCAGGTCATATTTTATCTGAAGAATTTAACTTCTCCTACATATTTAATACTGATGGGTGTCAAGCTGCTGATTCAAGTTCCTGTAGTGTATGGCCAGTGTTTTTGAAGTTAAACGAACTACCTCCGGATATGCGAGATGAATACATCATTTTAGTAGGATTATGGGTGAATGAAGAAAAGCCCACAATGAATACGTTTTTACCTCCATTAATTAATGAACTTAACAGTTTATCATCAGAAGGAATAGAATAGAAAATGAATGGAAAGCAAATTAATTCGAAAATAATTCCTATTGGGTGCTGCGTTGATTCTGTGGCTAGGTGCAGTATGTTAAATATGAAGCAATTTAATGGTCTATATGGATGTACTTTCTGTTACCACCCCACAGAAAATATTAATGGCTCTCGAAAATATCCAGTAGGTACTTTTTATTCTCTTCGAACCCATGATAATATTATAAGAGATATGTTAGCAACGCGTGTTGAAAATGAATGTACAGGAGAAACCAAGATTGTAGAAGTCAATGGAGTTAAAGGTGTATCAGCACTTATTAATTTGAAATTGTTCGATTTAGCAGCTGGAATGACTCCAGATAGTATGCACTGCGTTTATCTTGGCGTTATAAGGCAGTATACAGAAATTATACGAACTTCCGTTAAGAAGCCCTATTACGTTGGATCTCCAACCAATGTAGGTGTCATTAATAAACGTCTTCTTTCAATAACACCGCCTTCGTGTATTACTAGAAAACCGCGATCTCTGGATGAATGCAGCATGTGGAAGGCATCGGAATGGCGTTCCTGGTTACTATATTACTGTTTAGTTTGTTTAGAAGGAATCCTACCTTTTAAATATTTAGTACACTTATCAAAATTGGTATGTGGAATTGAATTGTTGTTACGAGATTCGATAAGCCAGGAAGATATAAATTATGCAAATCGATCATTAGTTGAATTTGTCATTGACTTTCAGGAATTTTTTGGAAAAGAACAAATGACGTATAACGTACATTTGTTGTTACATATTACAAAAAGTGTTAAAAATTTGGGCCCTTTATATGTACATGACGCATATTGTTTTGAGAACCAAAATCGACGATTATTGAATATGAAAAGAAGTCCAACAGAAATAGCAGTTCAAATTGCTAATCGTTATTTCTTCTACAAGTCAATACCATTATTTTCTACATATTTTCCAATTGGATCAAGACTTTTAGAATTTACTGAAAATTTTGAAAATAATGTAAAAGTTTGTGTAAAAATTGATTCAGCTGTAGCTATTGGGAAAGGAAACAATTATGTTTTTAACAAATTTGAACAACAACTGAACTATACTGGTACTTGTATTAGTTATGAAAAATTGATTTATAACAAACGGAGGTATACGACAATGCAGTATGCACGAAATCTAAAAATAAATGATTCTATCATTGAAATTAACTCTGGACTAAAAGGTGTGATTACTAACATCTGCATGATAAATGAAAATGAAGAAAAAAAAATTGTTTTGTTTTTTCACCCTTTCAACATAAATGACAATCCAATATATAACTTAACACATGTTCAACATATTAAGGAAAGTTGTATAAATTTTGAAAAATTATGTGTATGCACACCTAAAGATTTAAGAAATCAATGCTTTTTAATTGAAATTAACAATAAGATGTACTCAACTTCTGTTACAAAAGAATCTCTTGGAGATTAGATATAAGATCAATAAATTTTATTATATTTTTCTAGTATATTCTATTTCTTTTTTTTCCTAGCATATATATATATATATATATATATCCCTCATCACACTTGGGGACAAGTTGCCGATATGAAACACATATTGAGGTGATGTGAAACCCAAATTCCAATATTTTTTAAATCAACATTCAAACGTTTATTTGGAAAAATATGGTTGTCAAGCGCTCCGTATACGTAAACACTAATTCAGAAATTATTTGCGTGATTCTATTAGCATTTTCGTTAGCTATGCTCGTTTGAAAAGTAGGTAAAAGTTGATAAACATTAATAACTACTCATTCACCTAATAATAACTAAAAATTATTTTATTAGTTCTATTGTTACTAAAAATAATATAACTAATAATAATTAATAATATTTAATAAAAATAGATAAAAATTAATAATAATTGAGAATAGCTGATAAAAACTAATAATAATTGATAATAACTGATAAAACTAATTCTAATTTACTAATAATAATTGATAATAACTGATAAAAACTAATAATAATCGACAATAACTTATAATTTTTGATAATAACTAATAATACTTGATATTGATTGATAATAGCTGATAATAATTGATAAAAATGTTCCAATTCGTACAATAATTATCAGTTTTTATCAAATTTTATCAGTTTTTATCAGTTTTTATCAGTTTTCAACTATATTTATTAGTTAAAATTTAAGATATCTTTCGCCAGGGTAGTGAAGCGTGCTCGACACGAGGCCGCTCTCTCTCGCTCTCTCAATGTACATACGGCGTGCTCGCAACGAGGCCGCATGGACTTTTACACGGCATACTCTCAGTCAGCTGTATCTCTCAAACGGAACTTCTCATACGGCAGTGCTTTCATACGGCAGTGCTTCTCACACGGCAGCTTCTGACATGGCATAATCTCACCGGCTCGCTGCCTCTAGCTAGCCATGAGGCAACCACTCCTGGTAACCGTTACGCAAGACTCAACTGGCGGTGCTCAACTGGCTTTTACCAACTCTCCTGTTTCACTGGCTCCTCTCACTGGCTACAACTCTTCTCACTGGCTACAACTCTTCTCGCTTGATATAACTCATCTGCGGTTACAACTCAATTGGCTTCATATCTATGGACTGTGTGATTCAACCGGCTTCCTCATTCTTCTCCAAATTAATACAATTTCTATGAAGCTAAGGTAAACTCACACACACACCTACACACAGCCATTTTGATGACTCAAGCAAGCAGTAATCTCATATGAAGTACTCTGCACATATAATTCTTGTCAAGTCTCAACCACAAGAAATCAATAACATTCATTGTGTGTATTTATGCTAGCAGTAAACTCAACGGAATTTACTAATTCAAACTCAGCAACTCTCTGAAATCTCACTCACATAGAAACACCCAAACATAATCTTTGTAACACTCATACACTCAAACATAAACTTGTAACACTCAGATACTCAACCAAGCTTTTGTAATATTCCACCAATTTATGTAATAGAGTTAAGTTTATAGACAGTTTTATAATATACTGAAATTTAATTTATTAAAGTGTTTGGCTCTCAATTTATTTGTAAACACCCACAGCATGTCCTCATTAAAAATTATGGCATTCTCAAACAATCTGGCTATCGTTATCTCCGTCAGCTTCGGGCTGTCGCTCTAGATCTTAGTGTCTTTACTTTACCTCTCGATCTATCTGTCTCTGCTTGTCTCTCTCTATCGCTATTTGGCTGCCTTTCCCGATCGGTGTGTTCCCACTTGCCTTCTCTCTCTATCTCTGGCTGTTACTCTCGGTCAGTCTGTCTTTATCTGCCGCTCACTGTCTGTCTCTGCCTGCCTCTCTTTTCTGTCTCCGCCGGCCTTTCTCTATCTGCTACTGTCTGCTTTCTCGATTTGCCTGCCTTTGTCTCTCTTTTGCGACCTATCTGTTTCTTTCTGCCTCTTTCTTTTTCTGTCTGTGGCTGTCTCTGTCGGCGTCTGTATCTGTCTCTGACTGACTCTACCTCTGTCTGTCTGTCTCTGTCTCTGCCTAAATCTTCCTCGGTCTGTCTATCTGTCTCTGGCTCTGCCTAACTGCACCTGTCTCTCTCTCTCTCTCTATCACTCTTTCTCTGTTCCTCTCGTGCTGACTCTTTCTATGTTCGTCACGTGCTGCCTCTTTGTTAGTCTGTCTTTGGGTGCCTCTTTCTCTGCCTGTCTTTGGGTATCGCTCTTTAAATGTGTCTCTGGCTGCCTATTTCGATCATCTATGTTTGCCCGCCTTTCTCGACTTGTCTGCTTGTGCCTGACTTTCTTTCTTTCTTTCTCTCGCTCTCTTTCCGTCTCTCTCTCGCTCTCTCTCTATCTCTCACTCTTTCACTGACCATATATGAATGTTTCTTTCCTTATCTATCTCTGGGTATCGCTGTCATGGTCTGTCACGGGCTTCCTCTATCGATCTGTCTGTGTTTGCCTGCATTTCCTAATCTGTCTGTTTTTGTCTCCTCCCCCTTCTATCTGCCGGTCGCTGACTATCACGTTCTATCTGTTTCTGGCTGGCTCTCTAGGTCTGCTTGTCTTGGCCTGCCTCTTTCTCTCATTATGTCTCGAGCTCGGTATCTTTGCTCTCTCTCTCTCTCTCTCTCTCTCTCTCTCTCTCTCTCTCTCTCTCTCTCTCTCTCTCTCTCTCTCTCTCTCTCTCTCTCTCTCTCTCTCTCTCTCTCTCTCTCTCTCTCTCTCTCTCTCTCTCTCTCCCCCTCTCCCTCTCCCTCTCTCTCTCTCTCCCCAATCCCTCTCTCTCTTTCTCGCTCTCTCTGTTTGTATATGGCTATCGCTCTGTTCGTCTGCCTGGCATTGCCACTCTTTATCTGCTTATTTTTGCCTATACCTCTTGATCTGTTTATCTTGGCGAAATAAAATGCTATCAATCAATCAATCTCTTTCTCTCTAGCTGCCTCGGTCTTAGTCTGTCTCTGCCTCTACTTCTCTCGATCTGTCTGCCTGTGCCCGAGTCTTTGTCTGTCTCTGCCTGCCACCCTAGATGGGCTTGTTTATATTTTGCCTTTGTCTCTCGATACGTAAGTCTTTGCTTGCGTCTCTCTGCCTCCCTCTTTCTCTGTTATGGCTGTCGATTTGTATGTCTTTCTCTGCCTCTTTGCTTGTCTCGGTCGGACTCTGGTTACCTGCCTGTCTCTGTCTGCTTTCTCGATTTGTTTTTTCGATCTATTTCTCAATCTTTCTGTCTTTCTATACCTGCCTGACACTCCGTATTGGTATCTGGCTCTGTCTATTTCTCTTTTTTTATGCCTGTTTGTGCCTGCCTCTCACGATTTTGCTGACTCTGGCTGCCTCTCTCCCTATCTGCCTCTCTATCGGTCTCTTGTTTCCTCTCTCAATCTATGTATCTTTGCCGCCGTTTCTTAATCTGTCCGTGGTTCTTTGCCTGCCTTTCTCCGTTTCTTTGTCGCTAATTGCCTTCATCTGTCATTCTGTCTGTGTGTGGCTGTTGCTGTCAATATGTCTGCCTGTGGCTGCCACTGTCAATATGTCTCTCTTTGCCTGCCTCTCTTTCTGTCTATCTCTGACTGTCACTCTCTATCTGGTTATTTCTATCTGACTCTCACCCTGTCTGCCTGTCTTTCTATCTCGATATCTCCTTTAGCATTTATGCCCTTATCTTTTCGTCTATATTTATGCGCTATGCCGCTCTCTGTCTCAGTTTTTTGTGTCTATCTCTTTTTTATTTATCTCCTCTGTCTCTCACTCTTTTGCCGCTACCTTCCAGCCATTATTTTTAATGAAGGGGTTCTGCGCTAATGAGTTAGGTTATTCAATTTCAAATAATGTCTAAAATAAACCTGAAAATTTATTCAGGGGGTTATCGTAATTTAAGAATGGGTTCACTATTTCATTTTTACTTCATAAATTATTAAAATGTAATAATGTATTTATTCATTTTATTTTATTTTTTATTGTATTTATTTTGTTTTATTGTTTTTTTATTCGATTTTAATATTGAATGTCTCATTTTGCTATATTCGAAGCAACATTTGATTGTTTACAGTTTAAGTGCAAGAAACTTAAAGTTTATTCTCAAACATTTGTCTACGATCCATTCAGGCTTATATTATGAAATAGTTAATATATACGAAGCAACGTGTAATAGTTAATAGTACAATACAGTTAGGGATCCACAAATACTCGACTCGACGCATTTGAACAGTATCGAACTATTTTTTCGAACTCGAGTCGAGTACTCGATATTTTGAACTGTTCGACATAGTACGAACTACTCGTCCAAAGTCGAGCTGTTCGAATTCGATCGATCGATCGAGAGATGCAGAGAGAGAGAAAGAGAGAGAGAGAGAGAGAAAGAGAGAGAGAGAAATGCAATTCATAAAAAAAATAATAGATTGTTATTACTTCGAAAACAGTTCGATGGAACTCGGACAGTTCGTACAAGTTCGAACTATTCGATGGTGTTCATGTATTTCAACATATTCGAGTAATGTATTCGGTTTGACTCGAGTTCATCGAGTCGAGTATTTATCCGGATAGTTCGAAATCATGAACAGTTCGCCACCCCTAAATACAGTATAAACTTGAAGGTTATTATGCTTACACTGTAGAGAATTACCTGTTGCTTTATTTATATCAATTATTCTATAATGTATAGACAAAAGTTTAAGGAACAAAATGAGACGTTAAAGATTCAAATCAAATGAAAAATAAAAAAATGGGTAAATAGCGAAAGTAACTTTTCACTATTCCATGGCCAAAAGTGCCATTTTCGCTCCCGTTTCAAAAATGCGAATGTGGTATTTTCTCCCCGAGTATGATGAAAAATAGTATACGCAACACGGGAATAAAGAAGGCCATCCCAGGGCACATGTTTGCCATCCTCGCCTTCCGCTCCGGTGACAATTTACACGTGATCTGAACTTGTCAATTCTTTACCTCCGTAGTTGCAAAATGTACTATTTTTCTTTACGAACGATATCTACGTGTACGATTAACAATGTTTTCTAACACAGTCACGATTTTCGTGTTCTTTTTAGGTATAAAACGGGTTTAAAGTACGCGGTTTTCGATTAGCGGACGCAAAAGTAGGCATAGCAGGCGCAAAATTGCCCTAGCGAAAATCGAAACTTGTGTCACAAAAAATATCGCGTGCACCAAGGTCGAAGTGGGCTTTTTGACCTCGTATGATTGCAGTACTCGTCTTCGGCTCGAAAAATGCACTCGTCTTAGGCTCGTGCTTGCTCGCTTGCGACTCGTATTTCAAACTCCACACTCGATCTAAAAGGATCTACTTTAGGCTCTTGGCACGCAATATACTATTTTATCACAATAATTGTTTTTGGTTCAGAAAATATTTGCCTTTGATATCCGTCTGTACTTACGCTATTATATTTCAGTAATTTATTACAAAAATTAAATATTTGTTTTTTTATATGCCGGGTTAAATAAATAAAACACAGACACAGAGCAGTTAAAGTTAACTTTGGAGGCTTTATTGGCTTTATTACACACTTTCTTATGGTTTAACTTGATTATAGCGTGAGCGACGCGGAGCGTGCGTCACTGGCGACTCTTCGAGCAATACTAAAAACATTTCCCGTGATGGTACGGGTGACGTGATTGGTTACTGAGAATCATACGTTATTGAGAGACGCGCTCAAATGCCCAAATATCGTAGGTGAAAAGAAGAGGACGGCGGAATCCCAAACAATATTGAACCCATTTTAAAATCACAATGACTTCCTTAAGCGGGTGCGACAGTTAAAATTTATTTTTATGCACCTAAAAAATATAAATTTTTTTGCCCAGCGGGTCGAAAGTACCACTTGTGCTTCCGACGCCCGACGCAAAGGTTGTATTTTCTGCCTCGTCAGGCAAAAAAATCGTACATGCACCACGGGAGCAAATAAAGAATGTCTCAAATCGCATATTTATCACCCTCGCCTTCGGCTCGGATCAACACGATTTGCATACGATCTGGGACATTCTTTAGGTGCGTAATATACTATTTCACCATACCCGGGACGAAAATGTCACATTCGCGTTTTTGAGAAAGAAGATTGGCTAGCTCATATGTCGTATTTGTCACCCTCGCCTTTGGCTCAAGTGGAAATTTACACGAGCTGTGGGCTGCATATCCAAGTTTTTTTCTCCCTATAGATGCGATATACACTATTGATCCGTAATGACATTTTATATATATATATATATATATATATATATATATATATATATATATATATATATATATATATATATATATATATATATATATATATAATAGTATATAATAGTGTATATCGCATCTATAGGGAGAAAAAAACTTGGATATGCAGCCCACAGCTCGTGTAAATTTCCACTTGAGCCAAAAGCGATATATATATATATATATATATATATATATATATGATATGTTTGTAAATTGGTACTTTTGAGGAGATGTGAACTTTCGCTCAGAGTTCGGACAATGTGACTAAAGAAATAATGACCCTCAGGTTACCGACTCTGGGAAAAGGGGGTATAGATTTCTCCTCAAAAGTCGCGATTCTTGCTTTGAGAAATTTGAGGGGTCTCTTCAAAATGCCGAGATCTCTTCAAAAGTACCGATCTATACGTTGATATCTCTTCAAATATACCAATTCCCATAGTTATATATATATATATATATATATATATATATATATATATATATATATATATATTTGTTTTAACAGATTTATGGAGCCCTTTTATACACATGAGCATATTTATGGAGCCCGGGTCCCATGACATATTTTTCTCGGGCGTTTATGGAGCCCGATCTAGAGTCTATAACCCCAGGGTCCATTATTTCTTTAGTCACTTGCCATAGGGATCTCTGGGCTGTAGGTACTAATATACAGGGATGGGCTCCATAAACGGATGGGGGGATAATTATATATATGTATATTGATTTTTTCTTTTAGTTGAGAAACGCTATAGAGATTGCAAAAATTTTAATATTCTATTCGTTTGAAACATTGAATAACATCTATATTCCAAATTTCATAAAAATAAAAAATTCATTGTACCTTAATTTTATAATCTATATTAAAACATAAAATAATGTAAGTCCTACAGAAATCGGCTTTTTGATATTGCTTTAACATGAATATCTATTTTTCTAATAATGGAAATTAAGCATATGAATAAAAAGCTTACAAGCCACACCTTATCGTAAAGTTCGTACTTTATTCCCAGTGAGGTGGGAAAAAACACATGTGCACTCACCTTCGGCTACTCGAGACTGACGTTAAGGAATAAATATGGAACCCTTTTTCCGTTTTCGGTAGGAAACCAGTACGAATTTTACGATAGTTGTGTTAAAAAGACGTATATTGCACTAGTGAATATAGTGAGTTAGGCAATAATCTACGCATTTGTCACCCTCGCTTCGCTCAGGCGATAACTCTCTAGGTGCGTGCGGCCCACTTTATTTCCTTGGTGCATAATATACTATTAACCCTTTGATTACCCGTGTGACATTTACGGCACGCTTAGCTTTGGAAGTGAAATGCAATCACCATTGCTATAAATTATTTATTTTAAGTGGTTTAATTGAAGGTTAATTATATAATGTTATAAAATTTGAAATACAGAATAACTTAGAAATCGTATAGTATTATTTAAAAACGTTAAAAAATACAAGTTTAAAAAATTTTTTTTGGTTTTTTATTATAAAAATAATAAAATTATATTTTGAAAGTATGCACAAAAATTATTTGCGAATGTTTGAATTTTTATTATGTACATGACGTAAAATATTACATTTCGATACAAGTGCGATAAAATTATTTTGCCACAAGTGCGGGTTTGCCGCCCGAGCGAAGCGAGGGTGACAATCACACTTGTGAGAGAATCATTTTTTGCACGCGTATCGAACATTATTTTTTAACGAAAAATGTTATTTTTTAACACGCCGTGCGCGAAACACGGTTTCTCATGCTTGTTTTTCGTGTGCGAAACAGCCTCTTTTTGCACCGTGTGCGAAACATTTCAACGAGATTTTTAGTTGTTTGCAGACTTGACGACGAATGTTTATTTACATATTTATCGTGGTTAGAATTTTGACTGAGACTTATAACCGAAAAATGAGTACATAGAGTGATTCGAATACAGCTTATGATGACACGATACCACCAGATTTGGCTGAAAAAGCAAACAATATTAGTCTGAATTTATTGAAATATTTATTCAAATTTACAATTTAATAATTGTTTCGTTAAATTTACATTTAATGTCTATTTACAAATATTTGCATGTATTATTACGAATTAATGTATTGATTTAAATCTAATATAGTAAATTCTCGATATGTTTAATTTTTTATAACTCGGCTTTGTTTCATTTACTCGTCTGTTTGTCACCATCGCTTCGCTCGGGTAACAAATTGACTCGTCTCGCTTCGCTCAGATAATTATTTGCAAGAAATGATCGTGTTTCGCTCACGGTTCTTTAAAAAATAGTATACGCAACTAGTTGCGTAATGTACTATTTCTATATTATTTAAATTTAGCTAATCTACACTGAAAAAAAAGTTAATGTGGCAATGCCATAGAACAAGTTACTGCAAGCATATCGTATGGGTGCTAGACATATAAGCGTTTGCTTAGCAACCCCTTCTTTTATATTGAAATTTCAGGATACAATATTTTTTACAGTTAAACGATAAATATTGCACATAAAGCCGGACATTCATAAATATTTTTTTATCTTTATTGTAGTCAAATCGAATTGAAATCTCTTTAAAGCCTAATAAATTTATTCTGGTGAATTGTAAATTTGGTTAGTTAATTTAGTTTATAATTATACAAAAGTTTACAGACATTTCGTATGGCTCTGAGACCTTTTCATTCGGGAGCTGCTGCACGACGAATTGCTGCAGCGGCCATATCCTGTGTCCGAATTTTGTATGGCCGTGCCCCCATAATATTTTTTTCAGTGTACAGAGAGAAACGCTTTTATAATTAGTATTTTTCTTAATGAATATATTACTTTTACAGTAATAACTAAATAGTATATTACGCACCTAGGGAGGAAAAAACTTGGACAGTCCATACCTCGTGTAAATTGCCACCCGAGCCGAAGGCGAGGGTGGCAAACACGAGACGTGGGCTGGCCAATTTTACTCCCGTGGAGCGTATACTATTTTTCACCATACCCGGGCCGAAAATACTACATTCGCGATTTTGAACCGGGAGGGAATGTGGCACTCTTGACCAGGGTATGGTGAAAAAGAATATTTTAGTTCAATTATAGTCAAATGTGGTGATCGAAGGGTTAAAGCATGCAAATTCAAGTAGAAAAAAAGAATCGTTAAGGTCGAAAGCTCCTGTGCAAATTTATAAGCTTTTGAGACTGGCAACAAATCACAATAAATCGGTAAGTTAAGTAATTATTTTTAAGATTTCAATCATATTTTATGTTGGGTAACTAAATCATGGTCAACAGTCAATCGTTGCTATGCGACCAACTTTATATATTTTACTTACCGTACGCCTCGAACACCTCATTTATTTTGCAACTCACTTAATAACAGACTTCAGGTTGTTAAAACCATAAAACGTTATCGTTATCAGAGTACGAAGATATTTTGTGTGAACAAAAAGACATAAAAATGAGTGTCCCTATCTTAAGTGAGCGAAATCAACGCAGTACGCGAAATAAGCGGCCAAGCCGATATGAGAATGGTGCTGAGTTAGCGGAAATTGAAAAGTATACTCAGAAATCGATTCCTCCGAAAAAACAAAAAAAGCAAATAAGCAAGGCTAATTTGGCCGTAAAGGTAAGTAATGTAATATAACGAAACATCATACGTTTGATCTTTTGGGAAATCGATGTGCTGTTTCAGGCGATGCATTTTTCATCATTTATTATTTCTTTTTTACAGCAACTATTACAGAAATTCTCATCATAAGCTTCGCAAAGGGCGAACCAACGTCTGTTAACCCATACTAGGGGTAACATACGCAATGATGATACAAGGATAGTTTACACTCTGTACCAACGTTGTCGCACGAATCGGAGAGCCCATTTGAAAACCGAGTTCAAAGAGAAGCATCTCCATCGGCAAATGAAAACGAGAGAAACCGAGATACAGAAACAGAATTCTCAGGCGCCGCTATGATCTCGCTTCCGCCGCTAGCAGCTCAGAACAGTACCGACCAAGTTTTCTGCTTGACTCCACTGTCTCTGCAGAAACACAGCGATGCCACGCATCTAGACAAAAGCTTGTCCCCAATAATGGCGGACATACACGATTTTAATTTGCTATCGCAGGATGAAGGTGGAGAGAATGTTATACCTGAAAATAGAGAAACGGTAGTAACATCAGCTGAAGAAAATCGTGAGAATATACCAAGAGCTCTAGAAATAACATCCACAACGGATATGATTAACAGCAATGAGGTAATATCCATTAACTTTAATTTTTTAACTAACAAGAGGAGACCACAGTTGGCAGAAAACGGATTTCAGCAATCCTTTAATGTTCTATTTCTGACACCCGAAAATAAAGCTAATTACCCCTAATTTCGTTAAACGGGCCCTTTCTTCCGTGTTAAAAGCTATCAAACCTCAACCATATGTTATTTGAAAACTTGATGTCCCGCGTAAAAATGATATATAAGATCTCATATGAAATTGGAATAGAAGAAATTGTAATAATTGACTCATATAGTTCTCATATGAGACCGTTACACAAATTTGAGACGTATAAGATCTCATGTTCAATTTTAATTAATTAATAAACAATTTATTTTTAATGTAAAAGTGTGAATAAATATTATATTTCATTGAATTATATATTTTTTGTTATTATGTTTCTATATGAAACATAATAACAAAAAATATTAACTGCATTAATAAAATATATTGATAAAACTTTATTTGCTTTTTTTTCATATTTACCCAGGTGGAAATCCAAAACATTTTATAACTAATAACTGACTATTTATTTTAGAGTTGGCTATAAAAAGGGAATTTCTCTTGTCCAGTTTGTAGCTCCCGATGAAATGCTTTTTCTCCATTATTTGGCTATTTAATAGATCAAGGAGCGCGGGAGCGCTCCGAAGGCAAGTTATAGAAGAGCCTTAGGACGACCGCGCTATCATATACATTGAAATGGGTGTCCGAAAAATTCAATGCGCCTATATACCTATTGTGTTAGTTTCAACTATATAACATATCCCTCTTAATCGAAAGCCATTTCATTGCTCTACTCAAATCGAAAGATTTTATTTAAAAATATTATCTCGTTCAAAAGATACAGACAACTGAATTATTTTATGTTCGTTTTCCTTTCAGAATTTTCGTCTTTTTCTTCCGGCATCTGGTTTGCAGCTCTTACGACATTTCCGGTTGGCGTCTATACCTTACGCCTGTATATCTATATATAAACACACACATGACACATCTGGCCGGCCTAACCTTATGTGAATGTTATTGTGAGCCCTATGAGACCTTATATACATGTAGTATAAAAAGTTATAATCAACTCGTCAAGTTAATTTATGACATATTTATACATTAACAAATGTTATTTCGTGAGTTAGTTAATTTAATAATAAGTATGTAACGATCTCAAATATGCAGCCAGTGATGAGAATTCAAAAGAATTTTAATCTATTCTTCGTGTATCAATGGGGAAAATAATCAACGGGGAAAATAACTTTTATCAGATAAGTACTTATAGGCTAAATGTTAAATAGCTAAAAACATTTTATAAAACTTGATACTTTGTGTGATTTTTTATTTTTACAGATATTATACCAGAAGATTATTTGGAGTATTTTCAAGATATGGATGTATATATGTTATATAGAATTATATTAAAGAAAATAGTAAGAAATCATATAAGTAGTGCTACTCAAGAATATAGTACTACTCAAGAAAGAAAAAAAACCTAATCAATATTATTATGAAAGAGCAGAGAATTATTACTATTTACAGCACAATATTCTTCAAGATATCTTCAACATGAAAATTTTTCATACAACCAGATTTAATTTTAGAAAAACAAAGATCTAAGATGTTTATAATTATTAGACAGTATTAGATTAAAAGTACGAAAAAGTATTTTGTTCTGAATTGAAGTAAGTTCTTAAAATAGGTAAGTCCTTTCAATAGGAAAAGGAAATTGTGATTTTTGGTTATAGTTGCAAATTATATTGGCGACAAATAATGTAGTGATTATTAATTAAAAAATAATATCTAATCAGTGTTTTGTGTACTAAATAAAATAAAATACCAATATGATGTGTTGCATGAACTGCATTCAAATATTATTGAAAATAAGTGTTTAAAAAGTGATATCGACTCAGTGTTTTACGTAGTAAATACAAAACTGTTCTGGTGTGATGTGTTTAAAGTGCTTGTAATAAAATTTTAAACCTTTATTAAAAATGAGTTTCAAATGCTTTGAGGATAGAAAATGTGAGTATTAATAAATAACTATATTTTATGAGGTTCATATAAACTTCATAATAAGCTATGGCATACAAGAAAATATTGCTAAGTGATGCGTTATTTTAATACAAGAACAGATGTTTAGGAATAGAATTATATCAAAGAAGATAGTAAGAATATCGTACTACTCAAGAAAGAAAAATCAAATTAATATTATTATGAAAGAGCAAAGAATACATACTATTTACAACACAATATTTTTCAAGTCGTTCTATATGTATCCTCAACATGAAAATTTTTCATATGATCAGATTTAATTTTAGAAGAATATTATTAATTTTTTTTGATAATTTACAGAAGTAATATAGAGTATTTTAAATGAAGAAAATAAAAGAAGTGGATAAATAAGTGATTTTAAAATAAATTCATGTGTGTCATATAAACAGTATATTAGTGAATGAATATCTTCACAGGTTTTGTTTTGCAAGGAATAGATTGTGCAATATCATGAATATAAGCAACATAACAGGACATGTTTGCGATATTTGCAAAACACTGCTGTGGATATTTGTCAAATCATTATGCATTACGGCCACCAAAAGATTATGTTCAAGTCTGTCAAAGTATGCAACCTCCTGTAGTAAGTAGAGGCAGAAATACTGTGGCAGTTATCCTCTAGCAAAGCATCGTTCTACTTTATGGTGAATGTCAGTGTTAGTGAACTTATGCACAATAAAGAAGGAAGATGTAATAATCTTGGTTAAAAAATGTTTCCGGAAGAATACTTCAACTGTAAAAAAAGGATCATCTAAAAAAATTTGTGAATCATTTGTGACAGCTGACGACATTTAAAATAAGAAGGATATCCATTTACTAAAAGCTGGAAATAGTGAGATGGAAGGTTTTTTATTAGAAGTGTTTAAATATACAGAACATAAATAATTAAAACAAAATGAGTTGTGTGATAAGTGAATTTTTAAGTAATTTATGGATACAGAATTAATATGAGAAGAATCCCTAAGCAAGTTTATAGTGTGTGAGTGAAAATGAAACATCGCGTAATCTTGAAATCACTTAGTATTGTGACATAAAACCTTGATGCTGTCCAGTGAACTTAATCTGTGGGCTTTTATATTAGTAAAATATATCAGTGAAATGTACGTTATTTTGTGTATTTTGATAAAAGTTTTGTAAAGTCGAAAGCATAAATAATTAATATAAAAGGAGTGAATAAATAAGTCAATTTAAAAATGCATTTTATATAAAATAAAAAATATGTTTACTGTGTGATCTATAATGTGGATGTAGGGTCTAAATGCAATTGAACCTGAAACACGAGTTTATTATATAGCAAACTGTTTAGGACGTATCTTCTATTCATACATAACTTTATCTTATTGTGCTATTAAAGTTAGATTGTTATAATAAAATGCTGAACATATAGTACATATGAATTCGTTACAAATTTTAAGGCCACCAAAAGATTATGTTTAAGTCTGTCAAAGCACACACAGCCTCATGAAGTGGAAACCAAGAGAAATACTGTTGTAGATATTCCTTTAAAAGTAAGCTGTAGCGACTCAACCTAAGAAAGTTGGCCCGCCCAGGACATGTGAGTTTAGTTATAAGGAGGTTTTATCAATCTGTCGAATAATATAGAAGTACAAGAATCTTAATAAAAATATTACAATGTAATATTGTTATAGTATGTACTAACCCAGATCCACCCAGACAGAAATAAATTATGCAGTTAATGTTAATAACTAAATATAATTTTTGTTTGCAATTTATAAATGCATGTTCTGGGACGCTAATACTTAATAAGTTTTTAAGAATTATTTGCTGTTAGAAACAGTTCTTTACAGTTATTTGTAGTTGTTTGCATGCTAACAAGAGTTATTTGCATTTTTAATAAAAAAAAAATTGTATAGCAATTATTTGCATTTTCATTGAAAAAAAAATTAATAACAGATATGAATGATATTTATAATTAAATATTAATATTGTTGTATAATTTATGCATTTTCATTGAAAAAAAAATCAATAACAGATTATATGTATGATTATTATTATTTATAATTAAATATTATAGTTGTATAATTTATTTGAAAAAAAATTAATAACAGATATGAATGATTATTATTTATAATTAAATATTAATATTGCTGTATAATTTATCTTCAAATATCGTCTATGATCGCTATATCACTACATCTTTTAAAAACTTTTGCAAGCAATTAAAAATTATTTTCCAAAACTTTTACAGTCCTTTTATAAGAACTTTTGAAAATCGTAAAAATTTCTCTCAGAAACCATAAGAATTACTTTCCGACATTTATGCAATGCTTTAAAATGATTTACGTTTTATTTATTATGAAAAGGAATTCTACGAATGAATAATAAATTTTTGTTTTTTAATTCAATTTCTTTCTTGCGATACTGAAAGTCAAATATAAAGGAAATTGTAAAATCACTTAACGTACAGTCTTATACTTAACAAACATTGTTAAATATACTTTCACGATTAATAATTGTATTAACGTTTTATTTTATTAAAAGGGATTCTACGAATAAATAATAAATTTTTGTGTTTTCTATTTAACCTCCAGGCGGCCGGGGTGTCACCTTTTGGTGCCACCTCTTGGTTGATCGATATCTATGATCCTTTTAAAAAATTCTCTTCGGAAAATTTCTTCGAAGTATGACTCTTGGTATATGGTATATCTTCTTAAAGCCTGACCGCCTGGAGATTAACGAACCTTGTTTAATGTGTACTTTTACTCTTAAAAAGTTGTGAAATCTCCCTCAAAAAATTTTTTACAAAGGTAAAAACTTAGGCAATTATATACACAATGTAATTATTATCCATCCCTGTCCCTCCCCTCTCCTGCTCGCTCTCACCCTCCTTCTCAGTGCTCCCTCAATATCTGTCACACTCCGTACCAAAAACTTTAATGAGAATCTAAATATTTTTTTTAAACAATCAGGAAAACAAATAGTATAGTTATACAACTTTCTACGAAAGTATAAAATAAGGCAAGTTATAAGTGTTTTCTGTATAATATGTAGAACTCTCTCTCCCTCCATCCCTCCGTCCCTCCCTCTTTCTCCCCCTTTCCCCATCTTCCTCTCTGACTCTTTCTCTCTCTTCCCCCTCTCCCTCTTTCTCTCTTTCTTACCCTCCCCCTCTCTCTCTGCTTCTTTACAAAAGAATATCATAGTTTGAAACAAACACATGAACGAAGTGGAATCAATTAATATGTTGACAAGTACATTTTTGTAACATAACAATTATAGGAATTATGGAGTGATTTTTCTAACATAAAATCGTATAAGTACTTCTAAAAATAAACTCATGAAAGTGGTGGAATCAATTTTATGCAGGCAAGTACATTCTTATACTAAAGAGATCATAATAATTTATAACAAACACATGAAATAAGTGGAATCAATTAAGTACAGTAGGCAAGTCAATTATTATAATAAAAAAAATATTTAAAAATAAAATTTGTTTAATATATTTACTATAAAAATTTGTATAAAAAAATAATTACATCTAACATAAAATATTACAAATACCAAAAAGTATAATTTTATAAATACGATAAACTATAATTCAAACACAAAATGGTGAAACATTTTTGAGTAACCATTTTCTAAGTACAGATCATAAGCATTTTCTGACTAGCGTTAATCAGCGCGCTACGCGTGCCAGTGTTCGTCTTTTGTCTCGCTCTTTCCGAAATTCGAGCTGGACTCAATTATTCGATATCATTCGGGGACAGAATAGATTATCGATCGAATTCTCAAATTATATAAGTGAAATTTTAGCTGTTTTTTTTTTTTTAACGAGAACATTAGCGGCAATAACTATTCATTAGTAACTTGAAAGGGATGGTAGCGCGTAAACCTTTAATGATTCTGAAATTACGTTGACATGACGCTCTACATCTTTGAAACATGAAAATTTCTAACAGGTACCCGATATTTGACATTTACTGATGTACGTTTTTTATTTTCCGCGAGCGATTATATATTAATGCAGTATATAAACAGCTTGAACTGGGAAACGACGCGTCCGGCAAGTATGTGTATTTACATAAAAAAAAAAAAAACAGCTAAAATTTCACTTATATAATTTGAGAATTCGATCGATAATCTATTCTGTCCCCGAATGATATCGAATAATTGAGTCCAGCTCGAATTTCGGAAAGAGCGAGACAAAAGACGAACACTGGGACGCGTAGCGCGCTGATTAACGCTAGTCAGAAAATGCTTATGATCTGTACTTAGAAAATGGTTACTCAAAAATGTTTCACCATTTTGTGTTTGAATTATAGTTTATCGTATTTATAAAATTATTCTTTTTGGTATTTGTAATATTTTATGTTAGATGTAATTATTTTTTTATACAAATTTTTATAGTAAATATATTAAACAAATTTTATTTTTAAATATTTTTTTTATTATAATAATTGACTTGCCTACTGTACTTAATTGATTCCACTTATTTCATGTGTTTGTTATAAATTATTATGATCTCTTTAGTATAAGAATGTACTTGCCTGCATAAAATTGATTCCACCACTTTCATGAGTTTATTTTTAGAAGTACTTATACGATTTTATGTTAGAAAAATCACTCCATAATTCCTATAATTGTTATGTTACAAAAATGTACTTGTCAACATATTAATTGATTCCACTTCGTTCATGTGTTTGTTTCAAACTATGATATTCTTTTGTAAAGAAGCAGAGAGAGAGGGGGAGGGTAAGAAAGAGAGAAAGAGGGAGAGGGGGAAGAGAGAGAAAGAGTCAGAGAGGAAGATGGGGAAAGGGGGAGAAAGAGGGAGGGACGGAGGGATGGAGGGAGGGAGAGTTCTACATATTATACAGAAAACACTTATAACTTGCCTTATTTTATACTTTCGTAGAAAGTTGTATAACTATACTATTTGTTTTCCTGATTGTTTAAAAAAAATATTTAGATTCTCATTAAAGTTTTTGGTACGGAGTGTGACAGATATTGAGGGAGCACTGAGAAGGAGGGTGAGAGCGAGCAGGAGAGGGGAGGGACAGGGATGGATAATAATTACATTGTGTATATTAAAAAATAGAATGAGTTTTTCGCAAATAAGCACAAGCTTGTTCTTGACTATTTTATAGGTATTAAATCTGATCAGTTTTTATGGTCTGATAATAGATAGTAGGGGGCTTGCTGTTATGACAAGGACTGAAAGAGACAGAATCAGATGGAGAAATAAAAGTTTTGCTGAATCATTCATAGAAAGAGTACAGAAAATGATTTATTAGTTAATGTTATTTGTTTATGTTTTGAAAAGCCACCCAATGCCCTTTAATACTCTTTCATCAAAGATAAAATGAGGAAATAAATCAAATACGAATATTTTGTTTTTCCGTCAATCTAAGAAATAGGTAGAAAATTGATGAAAATCGTTTCATCATAGCCATTTATTAGCCAGTTTTACTAGCTATTTTCTAACTTCTTGGCCATTTCGTTTAGATGAATTTCTACTAGGGATTTAAAGTATAATTATCTATTTATGTATTTATAGCTTAAAAATAAATTATCATTAATTAAATAAAATTGCACATGAGATCTCATATGAGGTCTCATAAAGATAAATTAGTATAGGCACCTCTAGAGAAAATTGGCTAGTCCACATCTCGTGTGAATTGTTATCCAAACCGAAGGTGAAGTTTTTCCTACCTATAAGTGCGTAATATAAGCACCGTCCCCCATCCTGTCCCTTTCTGACACGGTATTTTCTCACAAATAATTTAAATCTTCGTGAGCCCTGACTACCGCTAAAAAAATTGCGCCTTTCAGAGGAGGGATAGATCAATGAATTTTTTCCAATTTGGGGGATTTCAATGTAGAATATGAAAAAATGCAAAAAAATGTGACTCTGAAGATGTTGGATTAAAGTACTCATGGAAACAACAAAAATTAAGAAGAACATTAAAAAAACTGCTGCCAATACATTGACACTTTGCTTCCTCAAACTAATGTATTTATTATTATTATTTATTATTTATTTTAACTGGGTTACATGGGTGAAAATTGAATTTTACGTTCTGGAAATCGTAAGTTATTTTTTCACAAGATATTTGTGTAATCACTTTTACGAATGACTTGGGGGTAGATTTGACTATCATATCCGGCTAGAATCTTTCATGGCTTCCATGAATACTTCGATTCAACATCTTCAAAGTCACATTTTGCTGTATTTTTTCCTCATTCTAGATTATAAATCCTTAAAATTGAAAATAAATTCATTGGCCTATCGCGATTGTAGAACTCAATCTCCAAGTAGTTCGCACTACCGCCGCGTCGCTCGAGACAGCGGCTTCTCGCTTTCGACTTTATGCACGCTCTCTTCATCGCTTTCATGTGGCCTCTACGCGGTGGTGGCACCTTAATCCTTTTTTGAGACTTAATCTCAACGCATTCTTCTTTCCCCGCTGGGAATGATTTCGCAGATCTTCCCGTTGGAAGCTAGTTTATCACTATTTACTTCACACACTTCTTTCGCACACACCACTTTCGCTTGCAACTCACTCTCTTACGAAAGCTTCCGGTCACCTCTCCAACTCGTGCACTCTCAATCTTCGCTGCTTTTCGTGTACTCTTAATATTGACATCCACACTGCCCTTGAGCTTCTTCACGACTACCCGATTCTTATGTAAGACGATGCTACCCGGTCTACGGCAATGGCCTTCCCCATTCACGCGCCCCGCGGTTACCACCCTTCATTATACGTACGTTACTTCTTCCGCAATGAAGCCTAGCGAGGTACCAATTGGAGAGAATTTTGTGTTACTTAAAATACATTAATAATAAATAAACAATATAAAATCTAATGTGCGGAAAATAAAAGTTTAAAATTTTTTAAATTGCTATAAAAACTAAAAATCTACTTCAATTACAAAAACAGCATAATTAAGTTCAAGTTTTATATTATACAGATAAACAACCAGAGTGGTTACGCTTCTCGTGAAGAAGTGGATCAACTTAAACAAGAAATCTTGAAACTTAAAGAAAATTTCGAGAAATCTAAAGCTGATTTTCAACTGAAACCATCTTCCAACGAAGTCATAGAACCAGAACCTTTAATTCAAATAGAATCATCCGAGGAAACCGTGAGTATTTCAAAAGTGTACAGAAAAATGTAATTTATAATAAAAAAATAAGAAAATATTTTTATTATGCAGGTAGAAATATCGAATAAGGCCACAGATCCTTCAAAATTGATATCTTTCACGCTAATTAAGACGTCGAGTAATGAAGCATGTAAGAAACCCACTTTAAAGGTTTTGTTAAGACGTTGGGATTAGCGTATGTTACTCCCAAGAAAGTGTTGGTCGAGACTTTTCGAGAGAAGAATTTGTCACGTCAAGTAGTCGATGACATTATAAGTAAGCATTATTTTTTAAGGGTAACTTGAGGTATTTCGGCCACTTATCGAATTCGGACACTTTTGTAGTTTTCTATCACCACTAGTTCAAAAATACCTTATATAATTACCTAATAAATCGTTTGTAATTGTTTGAGAATGATGACTGGATTTTTGTGAGTTTTTTTTCAAGTATTTCGTTTGCAGTCGAAATATAAGTACAGACAGAAAGGTGAGGTCTTTTTCATGAAATCAGTATGGAAGTTAAATTAAAAACAAAATTTTTTGTCATATCTATAAGTAAAATACTTTTGCGTCTATAATTTACCTTTAGCCAAAAATTGCGACGATTTCTAAATCCAAGATAAATAGTTTTTGGGTATATATAAGCATAGCTATTGTTGTTAAAGTGATTAATATTATTATTATTTTTATTATTAATAACATATTCATGTATTAAAAAACAAGAATGCATATTATACATAAACATACGCAGCCAAGGCAAAGCAAAGACTAGAGCATTACCATAGAAAAAACTCTTGAATAGAATTGAACTCTTAATCAACAAAAAAAATTTTCAAAAAATCCGGAAAAATTGTCGACAATCAAAGCTAAAAAATAAACCGATGAAAGATATAAAAAACATAAAAAGTTATGTAAAGGTCCTGTAAAAAAAAGAAAAAACTTGTTTCCTTGTTTTGTAAAGCCTGAAACAGATGTGATTTTAGATATGAGCAAGTGTGAAAATAATGTGTACGAGCAATGCGTTGGATTAGCATTATGTAATACGATAAATGAAAAAGGAATCACTTATTTGTCTTTTTTATAAGCAGAAATATGATCAAAATGTTTTTTTTTATATTCTGGTATCTAGAAATGCCGCTCAGTGCTTTTAATTCCATCTCGTAGGGCCTTTTTCTTAAAATATAGGTAATCTAATCTGAAATATCCTCTATTTCGTTAAAAGGTGATATCCCTTCTATTGACTGTCACATTGCAAGTATTTATGATACGAAAACGAACAAAAAAGATTATAAAAAACAGGCAGTACAAGCTAAAAATTTTAGCTCTGATTTGATAAAAAATATTGATTTTTCAGGAAATTATAACATCTTATCATAACTTCAGAAAAAATCGATATTTTTTGCCTAGCGGGCCGAAAAAATACCACTTTCGCTCCCGGCGCCCGATAGCGAATGTTGTATTTTCGGCCTCGCCAGGCAAAAAAATCGTATACACACTATGGGAGCAAATAAAGAATGTCTCAGAACGCAAGTTTGTCACCCGATTCAAAGACTCCGGTGGGACTCCGGCAGGTGGGGGGGGGGGGGTCCAGAGTTTCGACGATTCACTCAAAAATTGAAGTAAACTATAGTCGTTTTTCCGTTCGACTATGATAATGCAGATTGTTCTTAATTTCGAAATTCTAAATTATGAAAATCATATTTTCGAATGTAACAGTTCACCTGCTGTCCAAAACATCGAATTTCATTAAAGGAATTTTAATAGGGATACAATATGGATATTTCGAAATAAATAATTAGAAACAGGTTATATTTGCTTTGAGATCGTATTGAAGAAAGTCGATGTTTTGGACAGTAAGTGAACTGTTACGTTCGAAAATATGATTTTTCACACTCCGTGTGTGAAATGCTTTTTTGCCTTTGCAAGCGTGCGCAAAAACGGCACTTTGCACACGCCGTATTAAAATGTACTATTTCGATACAAGTGTGCGAAGTGGGTCATTCTCGCACGGGTGTAGTTTGTCGCCCGAGCGAAGCGAGGGTGACAAAAACACCCGTGCAATGATGACCCTTTTCGGTCACGTGTATCGAACTCTATTTTTTTTAACGGAGTGTGTGAAACTAACCTTGTTGTTTGTTTTGCGTGTGCGAAGTAGCTGTTTCTCGCACGGCGTGCGCGAAAGTAAATTGATCTGCGCATGTGCGACTTTCGCGCACGCCGTGTGTAAAACAGCTACTTCGCGCACGCAAAACAAGCACGAGAAGGTGAGTTTCGCACACTCCGTTACAAAAAATAATGTTCAATACGCTTGCGAAAAACGATTCTCTCACAAGTGTGATTGTCACCCTCGCTTTGCTCGGGCGACAAACCGACACTTGTGGCAAAATTATTTTATCGTACTTGTATCGAAATGTACTATTTGGTAATTTAGAATTTCGAAATTAAGAACAATCTGCATTATCATAGTCGAACTGAAAAACGTTTATAGTTGACTTCAATTTTATAGTGAATCGTCTAAACTCTGCCCCCACCCCCCGGGAGCGAAAACTTTGCATTTCAAGCGTATTTTTTGAAAGTGGTAATATCCATTTATCCGTATAACAGGTGAAAAATGAAAATTTCTGTCTTTCTTTGGGGGATGTAATTAGTTTAATAATATCATTAAATTAAATATGGTATATTATTTATGTAATTTGATTTTACGTTATTAAACAAAAAAATCGGGTTTTTGTTATTTAATATGTATTTTCGAACAAATAAATGTAATTCAGATTTAATTATGCATTTTTTTAACACATGCATGAAAAAGAACCTTTTTCTGCGTAGAAAAGTGAATCGAAAATCGAACATTTCTAGCGTTTGTCGAGGTCTCCCATAGCAGCGGGAGGAAAAGTACTTCGTCTCACGCTGTGACGAATCAATATACACGATTCCTATTCCTGCACTTATAAAAAAAAGTACTATATGTAACAAGGGAGCAACTGAGTTTTTCTAGCGAGGATGATGATTGAGCATGACGAGTGGTTCACGAGTGCTCAAAATCATCATCCGAGTCTTAATTTTCCTCCCTAGTTGCACAATGTACTATTAACAGTCTATATTTTTTGTATATTCATTTCCAATTAATTTATTTTCAATTGCGTTGTGTACGACTCGAAATGCCAAATCCTCTCTCTGACTCACACACGTAAAAAAGGCCCTGTTATGCCTTCGTTAAAAAAAAAAGGTGTGTAACACGGGAAGAAAAGCTACTTTAGACTCGGGTGAGGTGTTTTCAGCACTCGACTCCGACTCGTACTGAACAACTTACCCTCGCTAGAAATAGCTCATTTTCTCCCTTTGTTGCACAATGTACTGTTTTCATCGAATCACAGGTTAAATTTAAACTTTTACTGTCTGTTTTCATAATCTTTTTTGCTCGTTTTCATATCATAAATATTTGCAATGTGACAGTCAATACAAGTGTCATTTGAGATGAAATTGACCATATCTCAAGAAAAAGATCCTATGAGATGGAATTAGAAGCGCCAGACTGCATTTCTATAGATACCCGAAATTGACTCACGAATGCCCACGGAAATACGTTTCTCAGGGGGTGTGCATTCTCCTTGTTAGTTGAGGCCCACAACGAGCTTCATCACTCGGAATAGTTAAAAATATTAATTTTCACAGTTTTTGAGTTTCTTTATTTATATTTCAATGTTGACTGAATTAGGTAACGTGTCACTTAATTCAACGAAAACGCACTTTTCACAATTTTGCTTTCTGTGAAGCCAATATCACATCTGGGCGTTCCTAATTTTTGTTTGGTAGTTACTACATATTATATAGTAATATAGTAAATATTTACTATATTTTGAGGTATTCTTTATAATTTTTTTGCAACGCATTTGCATAAGGAGATAGAAATCACTTAATTCAACGAAAACGCACTTTTCACAATTTTGCTTTCTGTGAAGCCAATATCACATCTGGGTCGTTCCTAATTTTTGTTTGGTAGTATATTTACTATATTTTGAGGTATTTTTTATAATTTTTTTGCAACGCATTTGCATAAGGAAATAGAAAATATTACACTTTAGGTGGCCGAATTACCTCGGGTTTTTTTTTTTACTTTCACGATTCGATCAAATTATGTACTTTCATAAAGAAACTAAAACCTTTTTTTAATTTTCAGCGTCCTGTTGTACTTATAGTTAGAGAAGGAGAAAATATGAAGATTTTAAACCGAAATAAAAAATCAGAAATCAATTTAAAATCAACAAATGTTGAGGACCTTGAAGAGAAGTCATGCGATGACCGCATTAGAGCATTTTCACAAATGTTAAATAATGAAAATGTTGCTAAAATTTTATCAGACGGATTTAAAGATTTTAGATTAAAGAATAAGAAACGTTCAATTAAAAAATAAGCTACCAATTCCTACCAACTCTATCGAATTTTTTATAATGTTTTTATTCTTTTTTCCCAAACTCACATGGCTGAGCGGAACAACGTCGTATCTCGGCACGAGGACGAAGAACGTCGTATCTCATCGGGCAGTTGAAGAACGTCGTATCTCAGCGGGCGGACGAAGAAGGTCGTATCTCGCCGTATACTGGCCACGTACTGGACATAAAAGCGTCGAGATACGACATCCTTTGTCCGCGCGCCGAGATACGACGTTCTTCGACCGCCCAGTGAGATGCGACGTTCTTTATCCGCGCGGCGAGATACGGCGTTCTTATACCGGGCGCTGAGATACGACGTTGTTCCACTCAGCCGTCCATATAGTGGTCTGCTCTCGGACCAACCACTTTTTTTGTTTTGTGTAGCTGCGTTATTATTCCTATTATTTTGTTATTATTCTTATGTTATTCTTATATCCTTTTGTTAATATTTGTTAGTAATGAATTGAAAATTGTATTAATTAAATCATTATATGACATAAAAATTATAACTGAGAAATAAAAATGTATATTAAATTCAAACTTTTTTAAAATTATTTTACTTTATGGGACCGAAACGATTTCAAATCGATCGGCCCGATGGTTTGATATAGCCGATTACTTTAGAATTTAAGTATACTATTCTTCTCTTAAAATAATTTGACACGTATATGTGAAAACGTTGAACAATCGAAAACCAAGTGGTGGCATCCATTTTTTGCTGCATTTAATTTTTTTATGGAAATTTAACATGGGAAAAATTGACGAAAAGTGGTCATTGATGATTAACCAATAGCAAGCTATTGAAATGGCCAACAAATATTCCACAAAAAAACGATTAACGTAGAAGAAAAGAGCTTTAATTTGAGATGAGAATTGTTAAAATCGGGCAATTCGGTGCAAAATTAGGTGCATTTGAAAATCGCAAAAAATGATCAAAAATCATTGAATAACGTGGATTCGGGAAAAATCGCTCATTTTTCGTAATTTTTAGCGATTTTCAAATGTACGTAACTTTGCACCGAATTGCCCGATTTTAACAATTCTCATCTCAAATTAAAGCTCTTTTTTTCTAGGTTAATCGCTTTTTGTGGAATATTTGTTGGCCATTTCAATAGCTTGCTATTGGTTAATCATCAATCACTACTTTTCGTCCATTTTTCCCATGTTAAAAATTCCCATAAGAAAAATGAAATGCAACAAAAAATGGATGTCACCCACTGGTTTTCGATTGTTCAACGTTTTTTTTCACATAATATGAGATATAATGAGCCAGAAGAAAACGTGTCATATAGGTGTGCTCCGAAAACAAATTTTCGAACATGAAACGGGTCACAAAATTATGAATTTAGTTATATGGGAGCGTCCAGCAGAAACGGGCTACCGAGCGCGCGCGGTGCCTTTTTTCGCGTAAAAGGCGCTCTGTTTAACTCGCCCATAATCGTATGCTGCGTCTTTGAAAAAAAAACCAAGGACCTATATCGATAGATTTTTTTCTGCTCTTTCCAATTGCACCATTGTTTTTATTGCGAAACGCGTTCTTCCGGACGAAAAGTCGAGTTGAATAATGAAAGCCATTTTTCTCAAAGTATATCATGTTTTTTTTTCAAAATAAACTACACCATTGGAAAGTACAACTCTTAAGCTTCAAAACCCTATCTTGGAGAAGTTGGAGAAATAGAGGGTTTGAAAGTAACAACATGAAAAAGACAGCGCCGAGGGTCCGCGCGAGCCCCTCGCGCCCGTGCGTATGGCACGTTTAAGTGCACGCTCTATTCAATTCGCTAATAATCGTGTACCAACTCTCTGAAAAAAGAACTAAGGACATATATCGATACATTTTTTTCTGCTCTTTCTAATGGTGCTATTATTTTTATTCCGAAATGCTTCCTTCTAGTTGAAAATTCCATTTGAATGTTTAAACTCTATTTTTTCAATAAAATATCAGTCTTTTCTTCAAAATTAATTATATTCTTCAAAAGTACAAGTCTTAAACTATAAAATATTATATTTTTAAGTTGAAACATGAAAAGTTCAAAAATAGTAAGATCAAAAAGACAGCGGCTGCCCGAACTTTTTACGCTATGCTCAAAGGCGGATTAATACACGCGATGTGCTATTTCGCCCTTTCTTTTTTGTAAATATAAAATGTTTTCTAACTTACAATGCCAATGCGTGGATATAATTTTGTGGATCTAGTTGTAACAGTTAGTATAATATTACAATGAACTTTGTTCATTTATATAACAAAATTTGAAAAACATAATATATTAAATATAAAAATATCCATGAACGCACTGAAAGCAGTGAAACAGAAATTTAAAATAAGCTTATAGATTGTTTAATCTGGCATAACAATATTACCTTTTCCTTTAAATTCTAATTTTTTTACATTTTTTTGATTTTATAAGAATTGTCCTTTTTGCGACATCCGCTTCTTTCTTTGTTTGAGTTTTAAGTACTTTTTCTTTTTTGATCGATGGATATAATTGAGAATCTTCTGACGCTGAAAATCTTTTAAGTTCTAACTTTTTGGCATCATTTAATAATTTAATACAATGAAACAATTGAGTTCCAGGTACTGTCTTAGCTGAGGCTAGCCTGTTTTGTAGCTTTTCTGTAGCCTTTAAGTAACCGTCTTTTGATGAAAAAAAGCACTCAATATTTTTGAAATACTCAGTTGCCCATTTGTATAAATCTTGGGGCGTCAATATATAATTGTCGGATACTTTCCGTAAACTTTCTCGTCTGGCATTGCTTTTCACGGAAGCACCTATTCCATCACATGCATTTTTCCCGTTGGCTGTTGCATGAAAATGTCACTCAGCATCAACAGCAAAATCATCATAATGATGAAGAAGATTTTGGAAATTGCGTTTATTTTTATAATGTTGCGCAGCTCCATCAGTAAAATAAATAACTGTTACAACTAAGTAGGTAAGCTATGAGAGTTCTAGCCCACTGGGCCAGAACTCTCATAGCATTTTCGATGCTGCGCATCGAATTCTACGAGCCCCGTTGAACCAACTGGGCCAGAACTCTCATAGTATTTTCGAGTTAAACATAGAATTTTATGAAGCCTGTTAACCCCTACTGAGCCAGAAGCCCCTACTGAGCCAGAACTCTTATAGCATTCTGAACGAGCTCTGGTATAGCTCGATGAGGTAGCGCATATTTAAAATTAATGACTACTTTAGTCTTTTATACTTATCGCGTTCGGGTAAAGAATTCGTATTCGTGGAATACTTTTGGGAATATTGTTTCCATTTTGAATCCTCCTTTTTCTCTTGCTTAGAATCAAGGAGAGGAGTATAAGCGCTTGAGCTTGTGTTTTGACCCATCTTGTTCGACGTCAGGGACACGAATGAAGCACCTACTCCCAATCCATAGACGTCTCACACGTTTCGTAGAATTTTTTCAGAAGTTTGACGTTATGAAGAGCACAGCTGGTTTTGTAGGCGCCCTCATGGTTAGGACAAACTGTGACAAGCTTTATCTTGTCCAAGGGTGGAAAACCCATCTCCGTTACATCGTGGACGTTGAATTTGAAACGTTCGAGCCATTTTTTCTTGATGGAGCCCATAATGAGTATCTGACTCATTCTCGAAGAACACTTCCGATGTCGGTGTAGGGACGGTCACCTGACTTCCAAGAATTACCGTGATAGAACTTCTTCAGTCAAGTATTTTCTCCCTTATACTTATCGGTGAGTCGTTTCCAAGGAAAAGGTTCCTTGAATAAAAAGACTAGAGGTTGATCGCCATTATCCAACGGAACTATCGCCAGTTCTTTCAAAACGAAATCATTACCAGGCTGTTTGAAGCCCTGCATATCAACGATATATTTCATTTTTACACAAGCTTCTTCACGTCACCTTCTGACGGGACTATACTGAACGATACGGTCGTGCAGAATGAGACAATACGCGGCTGTTCCAGCTGGAAAATTATTTCTTGATTCAAACTCTAAACGCACGTCCACAGGAGCGTTTTTCAAAGATTCGTTTTGTTTGGAACAATCGATCACTATCAAAGGTAAGTATTTTATAAAATCTACTTTATTCAAAAGAGGTTCGGGATTTTTTTCATAATAAGCACTCTGAAAATTTGCATACATATCATACAATACAGCGTACTGGTTACGATCTATATTTAAATTTAAATTTCCGTACAGGTAACATTGTGAAGTTAAAAAGAGTTTAACATTACTCAAGTGGCAGTGATCGAACTGATTCGTTTGAAAAGCAAGAATAATGAAGCGTGGTTTTTCCAACTGATTGGATGTTTTAACAGTCCAAACGTGTTTAGGAGAAGATGGAAGGAGGGGATATTCGTAGAATTCCCAACTGCGGTAGCTCATAACCACAGGTCTGTTTTTCTCGATATAATTGAATAGAGGAATCTTTCGCTTATCGGAGAGAAATATGTATGGCATCAACCACTCTATCTTCGTGAACTCAATTTTAAGTTCTTCATAAGTATTGTCTGGTCCTGCTGTCTGTATGATGGCATTGATATCATTTCTCGATCTAGTGAGTATGAGTTCATGCTTAACATTTACTAAAATTTTTCTATAATCTTCGGCAAATCCGAGAATCATACAGAGAGGTATAGAAAGGTTGAAGTAGCCATCATCGTTGGTAAGTTTTTGCGTTTCTTCTACATCGAGCCACCCAGCGTTCTCGATGACTAATTTTTGACTAGGATTGAGAGAAACCCAACCTTTCACGAGAGTAGTTAACCCTACATTTTTACATTTATCAATTTCAATGGCATTTATCTCATATCTGATTTCTTCAAACATATGACAGATGGCGTTGTTGACTAACATAGAACGTTCGAGTGGTGTACCGTCCGGTTTAACTAATTTACCACATACATGTAGTGAACTTCGTGATGGTAGAAGACATAAATCTTGATGTTGAATGGCGATGCGAATTTCATCGCTGTTTCCAAACGATGACGTGGTGTAGGGCTGATGTGCATGAAGTTCGTAGTGAGCCACTGACTCATCAAATGTTACAGGTGACTGAATGTTTAGAATTTCTTCCATGTTTTTGTAGACAACAGAAAAAAATACAAGTTATTTTCCACCAGCGACGACTCTTAGGCCGAGACTTCTCAGGAACTGAATGTTTTGTCGTGTGAGCGCTCTGCTTGCTCGCGGACGACTGATGGTCTGTCGACATTTTGACTTCTTTATATAGCCCTTACCAACCTTGCTGTTGTAAACGATCCCCATCACACTTGTTTGATGTGAAGTCTGATTGTAATGATTTCTCCTCGAAAATTAACTAATTGTCCGTCTTGATCGACTATGCGTATTTGTAAGTGATCTATGCTTTTAACTGTAACTGGAAGGTAAATTACCTGTGAGGGTACTTCAATGATCTTATATCCTGGTGGTACTGCTGGAAAGAATTCGTGTATCGTATGAACCTTAGAGCCGTTTATATATGCTCCTGAAGTTATATTACACTCAACTCGTAAGGCGTTGATTTTAAGAATAGCTACAGGCAGATCTGAGCTACGAGTAATGTTTGCTTGTAGTAAACGTTGAGTAAAACCTAAGAGCTGACCGATGGAATCTCGAGGACGAAAGTCAATAGACTGACTACACTTTATTACACTGCGAAGTGTATTATTATTTGGCTTTAAACTGATTGAAATACCTTTGGGTGCTAAAGTTTCACGAAGAAAATTTTCTATATCCTCTATCTCGTAACTACCAGTCGGTAAATATATTTCTTCCTTACCGACGTAAAACTTATTATTATCAATATCGATGTTGGGTATAGAGTTAAATGTTAAAAGTTCAACCAAACCGAGAACGTAATTTTTATTTGGTCAAAGTTCAATAGGTGGAAAATACTATACTTCTAGAACTGATGAATTACCGGAGAGACTTAACGTCAATGAATTCTCCATGACTATTCAATCTAGAATGATTAAACTATCATTACGCTCGCCTTTATATAGCCCGGCTTAGCTTGTTACATAAGAACTTGAGACAGAGGTGACCGCAGTTGAATGTATTATAATCTTGATATCTCTCATGATTATATTTAACTTCATTCACTCGCAGATAAGGCAATAAAAAAAAATCAATAGGTGGTTGAAGATCTCCAAAGCTGTCGAAGTAAACTACATTGTCTCCACGTTTTCGATATGCTACCCAATGTGTTCCAGACCCATCTTTATCATCTAAATTTACAATGGCTGATTCATGATTATGAGGACCACTAGCAGGTAAAGCATTTCGCATAAATACTCCTCGAAAATATGGAATTTTTAGAATTTTAGCATACTTAATTAGATCGAGATCTGTGAGAGACCTCTGTGGTAATCTCACTTCGAGGTTCTTTTTTTTTTCTTTAACCGGAATTTTTTTTTATTATCGCCTATACGAAGGCCTGCACCTGTTTTATATGGTTTCAGAAATAGACCCTTTCCCAATGCTATTTCTTCCATTTTCATGTTATGCCTCTGATTTTCTTCTAATTGCTTTCTAGCTGTACTCGCATCATTAACTGTTTTTGCTATACCAGCAGCCCCACCAGCCACAGCCCCAACAGCACTCAGACCAGCAAATATTGGTACGAGAAACGGTAGAAAACCACCTACTTTTGAGGGTACAGGTAAAACCAGTGGAATGATAATTTTACGTTTTCCACCTGCTTCCTTGACAGCAAAACGAGCACCTTTCAAAGCAGAGAGAATTACCTTGCGAGCTGAGTTACTTTTAACCATTGATTTTGAAGCAGCTTTTATTATCTTGTTCAGTATCGTTGGCGGCTTTCTCTCCATGCCCATTCCTAGTTTTGATTTGGCTTTCATAATATTTGTGATTGCGTAAGCAGCTACTTTCTCACCAATACTTGAATCTTTAGCCTTAACTCTCTGCCACGCCTTATCTGCTAAAACTTTATCTGCGTTGTTTCTAGCCTCAATGTTTTCTCTGTTCTAAGAATAAGTTATGTCCTGCTCTTGACAAGCTCTATCAAGTAGATTGATACCTTTATCACCTCGAGCTAAACGTTTTGCTAACTTAGTACCTGGTCCGCAGTACTGATATCCTGGTAAATGAAGTTCTACTGGAAGACTGTTGAGAATTTTATTGATTAAACCGCGACCTTGACGTTGTCTCTATACGATCATCACACCACGAAGGTTCGATGAAGACTGAACCCCGCGAGTATAAAAGCGCTCTATTTATAGCCGAACGATCAGTTGCGATCGAGACCTTGTACTGTACACATGAATTTCAAGGAACACTCTGTTCAACTCCCGGTATTTAATTTCGATAATGTCGTGGAGCAAGAAAAAAAGACAAAGCGGCATGGAGACTTACTTCCAAGCAGTATTAGAGCTGTATTTTGTGGACCGTCAAATTGTGGAAAAACCAATAGTTTGCTTGCACTCGTTACACATCCCAATGGTGTTCGATTTGAGAATGTTTATACATATTCAAAATCTTTGAATCAACCAAAGTATAAATTTCTTGAGAAACTCATAGAACCATTAGAGGGCGTACAGTATTTTCCCTACAGTGAACACGATGAAGTAATAGCTCCTGAAAATGCTCTTCCAAACTCAATCATTATATTTGACGATATAGCTTGTGAAAAACAGAATCATGTCAAAGCATTTTTCTGCATGGGTAGACATAAAAACGTAGACTGTTTCTATCTTTGTCAATCATATGCCCATATTCCTAAACATCTCGTCAGAGATAATGTAAATCTTTTGGTAATTTTTCGTCAAGATGATGTAAATTTAAAACATTTGTATGAAGATCATGTTAATTCTGATATGACCTATATACAGTTTAAAGATTTATGCATCAAATGCTGGAGAGATGAGAAATATGGATTTTTAATGATTGACAAAGATAGTCTAATCAATGGAGGTAGGTATCGTAAGGGCTTCGACTGCTTTGCTATAAATATGGGAGACACTTAGTCTTTCATTCACAGTCTACAACTGAACGTTGAAGCGGTAACATGGCAGAGTTTCGTGAAAAGAAGGATATACTTCATGAGCTTGTAAAAGCTCGCAATGCAGTTAAACGTAAATATAATCTGTTAAAGTATGGAAAAGATACATTTGAAAGAGCAATGGAAGATACTTTCAAACCAATTGTTGATCCACTTCAGAAACTTGTTGAAACGTCAAAAAACCATATTCAAAAAAATGAAGCTTCAAAGAATAAGGAGTTAAATAATACTCTAGATAATAGTCATTTTACGAATAAAAAAAGAAAACTTGAGAATACTCTAGATGACGATTCTTTCAATGATAATACATTTGGTTTTAATAATGATACTTTAAAAAATAATACTATTGAAAATCTTAAATTAGATACTTCATTTGAATCAGCAACCAGTGAAATTGAAGAGGCTTCATTAGATGATAAATACATACGCATGCTCAGTCAGAATAGTAAGTATATTGATAAAATTTATGGAGTACGTAAAGAACAAGGACATATGTTAATTAGTAATACACCAATACAGTTTGATAGTGATTATGTTGTTATAGAAGATGAAAAATATCCAAAAACTCGAGGGCTTTTGGAGTTATTAATAACTAAAAATCCTGAGCAGAAGTATGTAAGTTCAGATGACTTAGCAAACTATCGCAGTATTCTTGAGATAAGTAATGTTCACAAGAAGAGATACAGAGGTGATGAATCTATTCGTAAACATAACAGTAAGAAATTTGATGAAATCATTCATCCTCTTTTCTTCGAGACTTCTAAAAAGCGTAAGAAAACTCCTAATAAAAAGAGTGGTTTTGGCATCATACCGAGATATAAAATTGCAAGAAAGGGTTCAATAATGGATTATGTATACTGGGATGATCCAAATGAACTTGTGGATCGTCTTCGTTTACTAATTGCAGAAGGTCAGCTGGAAATCAAAGTCATACGAATGAAATTCATTCAATTATTGAAGAGCTCCGTGAGGCGGGCTATATATACTGAGACGAAATAGTGAAAGGTTTAGTATCAAAATGAGCGTTGACGTGTTCAGACGAAATCTGAAAGAAAGAGAGGGCATTAGAGGTCCTCCAGGAGTGGGATATAAAATCACATCCGATGGACAGTTTGATCTTGAAAATAAGAGATTATGCAATGTAGGAGCACCCAATGATCTACACGATGCAGTTAATGTGCAATCATTACAACTGATAGTGGGAGAAGAAGTACGAAAAATTAAAAAAATTACAAGTGGTTTAAGAAATGAGTTAAACAACTTAGATAATATTATGAATGCAAATCGTGATGAATTAGATAAAAAAATTGCTGATCTTGAGAGGGAAATCGAGATTATAAAAGTGATGGTACTTCAATTGTCACATAGCAGTAATTCGCTGGACACCAATGAGTCAACATCGAAGCATGGATCATCAAAAGAAAGTAGTAGTAGAAGAGTTGCATAAACCTGCTCGAAGAAACTATCAACGCCGTAAGTTTGATATGCGAGACATAGATGAAACTTGGCAAGCTGATTTAGTTGAAATGCAGCCTTATGCTAGAGAGAACAAAGACTACAGATATATGCTTACTGTAATAGATGTATTTTCCAAGTATGCATGGGCTGTACCGGTTAAGCGAAAATCCGCAGACAACGTTACAGCAGCGATGAAATTGGTTCTATCTCAAGGTCGAGCACCAAAAAATTTGCAGACAGAGGTGAAGAATTTTACAATTCAAGCTTTCAAAATTTGATGAAGCAGTATAAGATTAACCTTTACTCCACATACAGCAACTTAAAAGCATCTATTTGTGAGAGATTCAATCGAACGCTGAAAAACAAGATGTGGATGCAATTTAGTTTGCGTGGAAATTTTAAGTGGCTTGACATCTTAGCTGATTTGATTACTGCTTACAATAATAGGAAACACAGAACTATACATATGAAACCAAAAGATGTTACAACAGCCAATGAAGCCCAGGTTCTGACACAACATTTCAACAAATCGCAACCTGCAAAAAAGCAAAAATTTAAAGTTAATGATAGAGTACGTATAAGCAGATTAAAGCAAGTATTTGAAAAAGGATATACGCCTAATTGGTCGACTGAGATATTTACAATAGATAAAGTATCAAAAACAAATCCTGTTACTTACCATTTAAAAGATTATCAAGATCATCCGGTTTCAGGTTGCTTCTATGAAGAAGAACTCTTAAAAGTTAAATATCCAGATGTTTATCTCATAGAAAAATTGCTCAAGAAACGTGGTAATCAAGTTTACGTAAAGTGGCTTGGTTTCGACAGTTCTCACAATAGTTGGATAAACAAGAACGATATATAATTTGTTTAATAATAATAATTAAATAAAGAGAAAGTGGTGAGAGCTCCAACCAATGCTCTCTACCTGTGAGGAACAACCAAACATTTTTCCCCCTCCGTAAACTTTCTCTTTATTTTTTTTAATTAAATTTATTTTACAAGCTTATTAATTTACATTATCAAGTTATTAATTAAATTATAATATTAATAATTTATTTACGTATTTAATCTTTACGAAATTCAAAATTTTGTTCGCCTTGATACAATAAAAATAATTTGTACTTATTAGCCCTCTCAGCAAGTTCATCGAACCAATTCCCATTCTCCTCGAGGGCCTTAGAAACTCGATTGGGGAGGAAGACTTGGAACTCTCCATCTATGATTACAACGGCCTTCAATCCATAGTTGGTGCTGACCTGCTTGATCTCTGTAACTATGTACATTTCACCCTTCTCTAATTCGGACAGATTCTTCTTTGGAAGATAGGTATTTGAGCAGATCCGATTTAACATGGCAAAGTCCATTCTAAAACAGAGAGAGAGAATATTAACTATTTTCAAAGAATATTAAAATTCAATAAATGAAATACTTACCTTAAAGTGTCTGGAGTTGTTCAAAGTCTAAGTCTCTTGCTGGGAGGCTCTCCGTTCTCAGACTCATCAAGCGAACGAATGTGCTGACTGGCCGATGTGCGCTCCTTATGTAGGCCTCCGTCGGCTTCCCGCTCTCCATCACTCTCACTCATGATTGGTTTTCCTAGAACTTCTCTGTCCTCCTCCTCATCGAAGATTCCATAGTGTTCCCAAGGAAGTGTATCCATACTATTCACGAGGAGATGACGTTTATCATCATGTGGGCTTAGAGCAACCTTCTTTTCTTTCTCGGTTCGAACGATGTGATTCTTAGAACGTATATTATTCTGTTGACATATCACCGTTGATTCGTTGAAAAGACAGTCTCGATAGTTATCGAAAGTGATACTTGTTTTCACAACAGTTGATTTGACTCCCTTGGCTTTCTTAATAGGTTTATCGTTTTGTATGAGGACGCTATACATTTTGCTTCGAAGTCCAATAAATTCAGTCATGATGTTACCATTACATTCATCCTTCATTAATCCTATGACTTTTTTATTCTTACGAGATAATTCAAATTGATTATTTTCAGGATAATCTGAAGTATCAAACTTGTTGATATCCTCCTTCATAATCTCATACATGTTAACTCCTCGAATTTCATGTATCAACCTATCTGTGTCAGTGTAGAGAAGTTTGCTATTGTTGCCCACTCGTTGTCTCATATACGAATAATGAAAATCATAAATGAGAGTCTTGGAGATATCAAGAACGCTAAGACCGACATAGATCGGTTTCCTGATTGAAATCTCAGTTCGAGCGAGTTGTATGGCAACTAAGTTTTCATCAAAGATCGAGCGGCTATGGAAATTAGATTTAGCGATCAATACCTCAGCCCCATAGCGGCCAGTCCACTTGTTAACGAGTTTCACATCTACTCGTTTTCGCTCATTTTCCATTGTCTTACCATAGACGGCATTGATAAGAAGCTTCAAGAAGAGTTTTTCAAACTCATTTTTCGCCTGTTTTCTCTTCTCCGTGTTTAATTCGACATAAGGATTGAGCCATGGACTCTGCTTGAATCTGAGTGCCCTATGAACTTTCTCTAATACTAGTCCATGTTTGAGAGCTTGTTTGAGGGCACGATAATGAATAACATACCTCTTTTTGTTGAATAAAGTAGTCAGCAGCTTCTTTTGACGAGAACCAGGCGGAGCCATATGTTCAGGACCCAGAGGCAGGTCTTTATGATCATCATGAAGACTTACCGGATATTCCAAATCTACCTCCAAGATATAACCGATAGGGCTATCATCTGGAATGTCAAAGAAATTTGTTTCGTTTATATTTTCCACCCATTGAAAACCTCCTTCTGGTAGGTGTTGTGTCCTAGCCCATCCATACAGGTTATTAGCATCGTAGTACATTAGATATTTTTCCTCTTCGTCAGGATTATAACCATCAGGCATAAATTTGTTATTAGCTTTAGAGTAACGGTTCGAACATTGGCTAACGCCACCTCTGATCCCTCTTTCAACGAACAATAGCATATCTATATCGGTAAGTAATTGAAGTCCAACTTGTGTATACTTTAACATAGCATCCCAAGTCAATCCTGGTGTTGTATAATAATACGCAGGATCCAATCCGTAAGCCTCGATACAAGTCGATCGGAAATTCTCAAAAACATCTGCTAAAAGAAGTACATCTGTTTTAAGATACACGTCTGAATACTCACCAAGAGTTTTAATGTTAAACGTATTCCAGACGTTGACTGCATGGTCATAATCAGCTTCTGCGATTCCAGAGTTTGTTAATTTGCTGAAGAAGTCATCTTTTGATGGTAACTCTTTTTCTTTCAATTTTTCAAATGAAGATACATAATCATATGGGAAAATACCTTTTCGCATAAGTAGCTTAATATTATCTTTGGTATAATTATCATCATTTTCAAATATACTGCTAGTGATTCTTTTTTCATCTAAATATGACGTCAGTTTCTCCAAAGATGATGCCATGAATCTGAAAGAATCTATGAATCTGAAGTTAAAATCGGTGCCTTCAATGTATTTTGTGAAAGATATGTATCTTTCTTTATTTTCTGCAATAAGTTGTACACGTCCTTTTAAAATACTATCACTTGCAAGTTCCTTAATGATAAAATGAGAGTCATAACCTGTCAGATTATGAAAGACTACTGGGATAAATCTTGCATCTTTAAAATTGATGTTACATCCCTCATGAGCAGCTCCTCTATACCTGAAATCATACATATAATTAATTTAATATATATTTAAATAATATGAATGAATAATATATTTAATTACTTACTTTCCAGTAATATGACAGTGGTCTCTTACTTTCTTATCCTTAGCAGAAAACTGCTTAGTGCAAATATGACATAATTTAGCTGCTTTAAAGTCATCCATCTCTTGATGATTGAGATTCATAGGTTAGGGGCATCGTACATCTCTTCCAGTTGAGTAGCCAATTCTTGAAGTTTTACAATAAACCATACAGCAGGACTCATTTGACCATCTTCTTCTTGACGATAGCTGTGGTAGCCTGATCGACTATCATCGAAACTACATTTTAAATAATACCCAAGACTGTAAGCTTCGTGTTCTTGAAATGCACGTGATGCTTCATCTTCTACAGATTTCAGGAAACATTCGAAATCCGCATAGATAATGTAAGGTACTTTCGTCTGTCGATTATAATTTTTAAATGAGAGAATATTATTTTGTGGTAATGGTAATTTTATCTTACACTTATTTAATTATATGCAGTCCATGATTATTCAACTTTTCTTCTGAATGAAAATAATGTAGACATCGATCACAGACGTGATATTTTCCATTATGCTTTGTTAATTGTCTCGTTACCAAGCGTGATAAGTTTTTTATCCAAACGTAGTGAAACTTTGGCATTGGAGCATTTGGATTATCATTACTTTCTTCTTTTTCATTTTCATCCACATAGTAGTTTTGTATAAGTAGTAAATTAACATGTCAATTTTTCTTTAGAGATGTAAGATAGCACGGATGAAGTTTAAAATTTCCATTATTCATTTTTAAAATATATACGTTTATAGAAACACAATTTTGGTTTTCAAATTTATTTATCTGCCTCAGCGAGATAGGAAACTCTATGCCATTGAAGTTTAGTTCACCGTCAAATTTTGTATACTTACTAACTCGGTCGGCATGTTTCTCTTGAGGATGTAGTGCAGCCAAAATGGACCACTTGAAGCATTGATCATCTTTATTTTGTACATTGACACAAGCCTTCTTCATAAGTATTTCCTTTGGTAATGCTATGTAGGAACTTCTTTTCATTGGCTCATACTTATTGATGTTGATTGTTAGACTTAAAATTTGTTGTAGACTCCATCCAGAACCTCTTTCTTGAAATTCTTCCATCTCGCGCTGGACAGCTTGTTGAATATTAACATCAAACCATTGTTTTAAATCTGTAATTTTATGTATTGATGCGTTTTCAGTATCAAAGTATTTAACTTCCGTATCTACCAAGTCACTTTTTTGAATTATGTATTCTGCTGCAAGTTCGGCATTCACTTTAATTGCATTATATACCTTGAGAGCCTCCGTTATCTTCGATTCAAAGACGATTTGTGCATCCTTCATGAATGAGACGATATCCATATGAATCAGATTGGATATTACACCTGATCTTATACGTCTCTCAAATGCCGAGAACACATCATCCCATTTAACGCTTTGGTCGTCTTCCTTACTTAATGATGGTGATGAATTTTCCAATAAGGGACCACCAGTTTTTAACAAGCTGCGCAGTTTATTTTGAATAGTGAGTAAATGTGTCATTGATGTTTGACATTTCTGCTTGTTTGCTCTGGTAAGCGTACCCGAAGAGGTTAATTTCTCTAACGCATTAATAGCATCACTATTCAAATTAAGCCAGTTCTTTATATCAGTAGAAGTTGCAACTCCTTTGTTTGCACTCTCTAATGATTTCAATGATAATTTAACTATATAACTGTAATACTCAGGAGATGTCATTCTCACCCAATTGTCTTTATCCTAGATGACTTATGTTTTTTCTATAATACTGGCGTGATGAATCCTGATAGTAGACCTAACACTAGGAAGTAGAACACGATGTATCCTCGTAGTAGTCCTTCCACTGTGATGTAACACTCGATGTATCCTTGTAGTCTATCTTGCACTTGGAAGTAGCACTTAGTGATTCGATTCAATCGACTGATGGCTCCGTAACGATGCGACTGCTCTTATAGCCCTTCAATGGTGCGATAGTGGGAGGTTTCAAGGAAGGAAAGAACCTTCGAGAAGGGAAGGAAACTTTGGAGGAGGGGGGGGAGGGATTCATGAAAGGAAGTTTCGCGAAAAGAATCTCAACTATAAAAGAGCGCTCGGTACTCTGCTAGCTCAGACGAGGAGGACGCGGCAAGACAGCAACAGCTCTTCATCAGCAGCAGAGAGAATGGAGTACATCGTAGACGTCCAGGGTTTCAAAAGATCGTCGAACTTATTCGTCGTGAAGGAGTTAGCCATCCTCGAGCTGTCTGAAAACTCCATTCCATCAGTTTATCACTTTCAGCCACCTTGTCAATGGAAACGTCTTCTACATGAAGAAAAGATGACGAATGAGTGGCTCATAAAAAATTATCATGGAATGGCGTGGGAGTCTGGAGTGTTTCCATACAGTCGGATAATAGAGATTTTACAAAGTAGACTCAAGAACGCTACGATAATCCATGTAAAAGGGTATGAAAAAAGAAAGTGGATTGAAGAAATGGTTCCTGGAAAGTAAGTATTAAAAAAGGAATATTCTTACATAATTTTCAATAAATACATTTATATATATATATTTTTTTTTTTTAGACTAGTTAATAATAATGAAGATTTTGGATGTCCGGCATTGAAAAAAATTCGTAAGGATGAGAAAATTAGATGTCCGAAACACCCGCTCTGTGCAAAACCGAAGTGCGCTGTAAAGAACGCAGATTCATTGAGATGGTGGCTGCTGGAAAATGTCTACACCCACGACGATTCACCTAACGTATCCTGGGAAAATAAGGATGTTTGCGATCATCAAGAGGAGTGCTGTTTGGGTCTTGTGCCAATGCCTCGAACAGAAAGCGTGAATTTACTTACTACTGAATGGTTTCATTCGATGTATACATAATTTTAAGATTTTTTAATAATGTATTATAAATAAATAAATGTATGAAAGAGAGAGAAAATTTTGGAGGGGAAAGGTAAAATATTTGTTGACAGGTTATTCCACACAGGTGGGAGCGTTGGTTGGGGCTCTCACCATTTTCTCTTTATATAAATATATGCACACACACACACACACACACGCACGCACACACACACACACATATAATCATTCATAAGCATATATATATATATATATATACATTCAATCATTTACATACACACTTAATCAATCAATCATTTACATACACACTTAATCAATCAATCATTTACATACACACTTAATCAATCATTCATATACATTCAATCATTTACATACACACTTAATCAATCAATCATATACATTCAATCAATCAATCATTCATATACATTCAATCATTTACATACACACTTAATCAATCAATCATTTACATACACACTTAATCAATCATTCATATACATTCAATCATTTACATATACACTTAATCAATCAATCATATACATTCAATCAATCAATCATTCATATACATTCAATCATTTACATACACACTTAATCAATCATACATATTCATTCGCACACTCTCATTTACATATACATTCAATCATTTACATACACACTTAATCAATCAATCATTCATATACATTCAATCATTTACATACACACTTAATCAATCATACATATTCATTTATATACATATATATTCATTCGCACACTCTCATTTACATATACACTTTATCATTTATATATGCATGCATATCATCTTAAGATTAATAAGAAAAAAAACATTACTTTTTGTTTTTATTTTATTTAAATGAATATAAAATAATGTTAATATAAAAACTTATAAAAACTTATAAAAAATCATAAAAAAGTTCATATAAAATTATAATTTAAAATAATTTAACTATTTTCCCCGCTTGCACCAGTACTTTGGGTAGCTCCTCCTCTGCTGCATGTTTCTGCAATTTAACAATAGAAAATAATTAGAATAGATAAATTAAAATAAAATTAGAATAAAGTTGAAATAAAATTAGAATAAAAAAAAATTCTCTTACCTCTCTATCGTCTGCCTCCTCCTAATTACCAGTCGCGGTGGTGGCATCATCTCCGCTACGTCCATTGCGGGTGATGGAGGTGTTCTCAATGGACGTGGTGAGGCATGCGGTCCCTGCAATGGGATAACCTCACCCAGTGGGTCGTCCGCAGTAGTAAAGTTTTCCTAGAAAAAAAAATTATTAATTTAATATATACATATGCGTACTTTGTCAACATGCATATATCTAATCATCTACATCATTCTCATACACACTCATATACGACATGTAATCTATCATTTATACAGATATATACATAAAATCAAACATTTATATACATAATCATTCATATACATAAATATCTATCAATCATTTATACACTTGCGCACTGCATCATGTATTATAATATACACGCCCGCAGACACTTACACTTTACACGCGCACATGTATATACGCATACTACACCGCACACTTTACGCCTGCACTCGTACACATACCCACACACTGCATCACGTATAATATATACGCTCGCATACACTTTCACTTTCCACAAGCATCTGCACTCACACTGCATCACATATTATAAGATATACGCCCGCACACACACTTTACACGCGCACTTTACGCCTGCATTCGTACACATACCCATTCTATGCATTTAAACATATATACGCCACGCTTTTACATCCCCACACTATACCATGCAAATAAGCCCTCACACTGCACTACACATTTAAACATATATACACCATTACTTGTATACGCATACAGTGCACCGTACGTTACAATACATATACGTCGACACTTGTATACGCACACACATTGCAACGTGTAAATATAATACATACACGCCCGCACACGCTTACACTTTATACGTATACGCCCTCATATGTACACGCGCACCCGCACACTGCATCGCATATTATAAGATAAACTTCCACACACACGCGCACTTTTACACGTACACGCGTATACACACCGCGAATTATAACACACATACATATATTATACGTCCGCTCGTACAGTGCATTTTACTGATAAACACTCACATACACACACACACACACACACATATATATATATATATATATATATATATATATATATATATATATATATATATATATATATATATATAACATACTGCACCATGCATTATGACACACACGTTCGCACACTCGCATACACATACACCTGCACTTTACACTTGTGCAAATAACGTACACGTATACACATAGACACGCCTGCAATTTACACTCGCGCAAATAACACAACCGCATACAAATATGTCACACTGGTACACACCACGTACTCACGTCATGCACCCGCGCTCACATACACACACACACATATATATATATATATAACATACTGCACCATGCATTATGACACACACACGTTCGCACACTCGCATACACATACATGTGTCTACACTATACACACGATCGCGCACTCATATGAATAATGTGCCCCACACATCCATGCATCACATTGGTACATAACCACCGCGCACTTGCACCCACACAAGCGTATATTCACACACATGAAACGTACCCGGCTCGCACACCCGCACAAATAATACCCTGCAAATATACGCACACATATCCGCACATATATACATAAACCCACGCACCCGCATAAAGACTTACCCCGGTAGTGTCAAACTCGGGCGAAGGCAGCCACATGAAATGTTCCTGTGGCTGCTGTTGCTGCCATGAGGAGGAGGTGGATGGCTGCTGCTGCTGCTGTGGTGGAGGCAAGGAGGCCCACGATGGCAGCGGTGTCGAGGGCTGCTGTTGCTGCCATGAGGAGGAGGTGGATGGGTGCTGCTGCTGCTGTGGTGGAGGCGAGGAGGCCCATGGTGGCAGCGGTGTCGAGGGCTGCTGTTGCTGCCATGAGGAGGAGGTGGATGGCTGCTGCTGCTGCTGTGTTGGAGGCGAGGAGGCCCACAGTGGCAGCGGTGTCGAGGGCTGCTGTTGCTGCCATGAGGAGAAGGTGGATGGCTGCTGCTGCTGCTGCGGTGGAGGCGAGGAGGCCCACGGTGGCAGCGGTGTCGAGGGCTGCTGTTGCTGCCATGAGGAGGAGGTGGATGGCTGCTGCTGCTGCTGTGGTGGAGGCGAGAAGGCCCACGGTGGCAGCGATGTCGAGGGCTGCTGTAACGGCCATGAGCATGGTGGTGGTGGCTGTTGTGGCGGCCCCGAGAAGGCCGATTGTGGCGGCAGCGGCAGCTGGCAGGACGGCGGCGGTGGCGGTGGCAGCGGAGTCGTGGGCAGCGGTGTCGAGCGCTGCTGCTGCTGCGAGGAAGAGGAGGGCAGCTCCTCGCAAAATGCCTCGAGGAAGTCTCGGACATTTTGCGAGGACATTTCCTCCTCCCCGAGCAGCACTCGAAGCTCCTGGGCGAGCTGACGAGACGACTTATCCATGTCAGCCTCCCCAGCGCTGCGTCGCAGCTCCTGCAGGAGCTCGAGCGGGACGTCCTCCTCGTCCTCCTCCTCCTGCTGCGGTAGCTGCTGCTGTTCCTGCTGCGGCGGTGGCTCCTGCTGCGGTGGCGGGTGCGGCTGCTGCGCGGTCTCGCTCTCCTCTACGAGGTTAATGATGTCCTGGAGGATATCATCCTCCATATCACCATTGACTACGAGGTCCTCCAGGAGATAGTTCAATGGCGCCGGGTCCATCGTGCGTATGTGTGTGTGTATATATGAGAGAGAGACTAATGAGGCCCGCTCATGCGCCGGGCCCTTATTTATAACGAGCGTGCGCAAGCGCCGAATATTCGTGGCGTAGTTCGCGGAATTCCGCGGCGGATTAGCGTTCGGCTCAAACGTTCGGTTGTATAGCAATAACATTCGAGACGGTTCGCTACTGCCGGGGGATTCTGCGGAAAACATCTCGAAGTTTCCATGCTCGCGCGCGTGAGCGCCGAATGTTCGGGACGTAGTTCGCGGAATTCGGCGATGGTCACAGCCTTCTCGAAGTTTCCGTGCTCGCACACTCTTACTATAAATAAGGGTGCGGTGCGTAACGGTCTCTCATTACTGTTGCCGCCGCCGCCACCGCTGCTGCTCTCATCCTGGCTGCCATCCTATCCATCGTACATATGAACATGAGCACGTGCGGAGCAGACGACATGTGCCGGCATGCACAGCGAGCAGCCATGATGATGTTATTGAGCACGTGGGATAGTCTTCCCGCGCGTGATTAAGTCCGCCGCGCGTGCGCGGTGTAGTCGTGAGAGAGGGAGCGCGCCAGGCTCATGTAGCGGCCTGTGGCCGACCGAACGGCCCCACCACTGCGCGGTATAGCTAGGAGAGCGCCAGGCTCATGTAGCGGCCTGTGGCCGACCAAACGGCCCCACCATCGCGGCTGTGCGTTGGCACTCGCGCTTATTAAAAAATGATTGCGCGCTCTTATTCACTTTGCCTTAACAGGCTCGCATATTATCAATCATGCTTTATATATATATATATATATATATATATATATATATATATATATATATATATATATATATATATATATATATATATATATACTTCATTAAAATAATAAAGTAAATAATGTATAATTAATATTTAATTAACTAATATAATTATCTCTATCACAATATATGTTCAATAATATAAATCTTAAGTATGCGCTACATCATCGAGCTATACGAGACCTCGCGATGCATCGGGCTCGAAAATGTTGGGAGGATTCTAGGAACCGTGTGAGGTTTCTTGCATAGTAGTATTCGATGCGCAGCATCGAAAATGCTATGAGAGTTCTGGCCCAGTTGGGTCAACGGGGCTCGTAGAATTCGATGCGCAGCATCGAAAATGCTATGAGAGTTCTGGCCCATTGGGCTAGAACTACCTACTCAACTAGATCCACAAAATTATGTCCACGCATTGGCATTGTAAGTTACAAAACATTTTATATTCACAAAAAAGGAAGGGCGAAATAGCACATCGCGTGTATTAATCCGCCCTTGAGCATAGCGTAAAAAGTTTGGGCAGCCGCTGTCTTTTTGATCTTACTATTTTTGAACTTTTCATGTTTCAACTTAAAAATATAATATTTTATAGTTTAAGACTTGTACTTTTGAAGAATATAATTCATTTTGAAGAAAAGACTGATATTTTATTGAAAAAATAGAGTTTAAACATTCAAATGGAATTTTCAACTAGAAGGAAGCATTTCGGAATAAAAATAATAGCACCATTGGAAAGAGCAGGAAAAAATCTCTCGATATATGTCCCTAGTTCTTTTTTCAGAGACTTGGTACACGATTATTAGCGAATTGAATAGAGCGTGCACTTAAACGTGCCGTACGCACGGGCGCGAGGGGCTCGCGCGGACCCTCGGCGCTGTCTTTTTCATGTTGTTACTTTTAAACCCTTTATTTCTCCAACTTCTCCAAGATAGGGTTTTGAAGCTTAAGAGTTGTACTTTCCAATGGTGTAGTTTATTTTGAAAAAAAACATGATATACTTTGAGGAAAATGGCTTTTAATATTCAACTCGAGTTTTCGTCCGGAAGAAAGCGTTTCGCAATAAAAACAATGGCACCATTGGTAAGAGCAGGAAAAAATCTATCGATATAGGTCCTTGGTTTTTTTTTCAAAGACGCAGCATACGATTATGAACGAGTTAAACAGAGCGCCTTTTACGCGAAAAAAGGCACCGCGCGCGCTCGGTGGCGCGTTTCTGCTGGACGCTCCCATATATATATTTTTTTTTATTGCACTAAAATTGCATCCGGTTTATAATCGTGAATATAAATTGCTTTGTTTACACATGTAATTAATATGCAATCACAGACGTGGGCGTGTACATGCATGCACAATAAATGATCTCGATTTTTTTAGATTTTGTACTTTCATGAGTACCTTTGTAGTATTTTTCCTTGTTTTTACTCTTCAGCGAATTGATGATAAATAGTTTTTATTGTAAAAGTATGTGCTTTATCGTAACTGTTCTTCAATCTACATATGAATTCCTCAAATTCCATTATACTTTGTAGCATAGCAAACCTTTATGCAGAAATAATATATTGTCCAATAATGGAAAATGAGCTATTTCTTGCGAAGTGAGAAGTGCCAACACCCCAGTCAGAATAGCGCGGCTTTTCTTTCTATAACACACACCGTATTTTTCTCAGCTGAAGTATCATAAGGTCCTTTTTACATATAAATAAGTTGACTATTTATCACTACACGCTGCATTTAGGCCCATTGTGCGCCTTAAATGCACTTGATGAAGGATATATCTATTTATATATACAGATATGCGGGAGCATCCGGAAAAAACCAGCCAGCACGCGCGATGCATTTGTTCAAATAAAACACGGTCTCCTAAGCTCTTTTCTCAGCGAATGGCAATGCTCCCAGAAAAAAATCAATACGTACATCGATAAATTATTTTCCCTCTTTCGAAAACTGTCAAAAAATTGAGTAAAAAGTTGAAGACAATAAAAAAAAAAAGGTTTTTCTCTGTTTCAGAATAACTTTTTCTGTTTGAAAATATATCTTAATTTAAATAAACCTCTTCCTTTAAACGGTTAGTATTTAAAGCATTTTAATAAAACTAACTATTTTCGGATTATTGACTTCTATAACGTTTACACGCGCCTCTTTAAAAGTGAAAGTTACTGATCGCGCCTCCTATAGGTTATGTATTATATTCTTATCAGAAGTATGCGTTATATTATGTGCTTTTATTTTTACGGATAAGATATAGACCTTTTTGACTTTACTTAGGCAAACGATATGTTAAAATTCATTCTACAAATTATTTTCCTCACATAATTGACTATTATTGCGAATATTAATCAGCAACCGGATAGCGACCCAGGCCAGTTGCTCTTGGGTTGCTCCTTACTCGCCAGGGGTACTTCATCATCTTCAAGTTCATCCTCATCGTCTGATGATTCAGACGATTAAATGCAAAAATGCACATCTTTTTTAATTGCTATCTAGTTTCGGTTCCAAAGATTTAAAGTATAATCTTTAAAGTATTATTAATAAAGTGTTCCTTAAAATAAATGTTAATCATTACAATAAGCTCTTAAAATTAAATAAATGTAAGATTTCATGAATAAATACTAAGGTATATATTTCTATAAAAGCGTTTGTTAATATATTTCTTTAGAACTACATTTAAAAAAACAGATAAGCTCTATTAAATTTGTTATTAATTTAAGTGTCCCATAACTCATTCGGTAACACAGGACTATGGGAGCCTCTTAATTATTGATCAACTGCTGTTCAAAGGCGTAAATAAATAAAATGTTTTATTGTTGAACATCTTTCGGCTGTCATTAGCATCTTCTTCATTACGAAATGAATTTAAATTGGAGGAAAATGAAAAACCAAAACTACAATTACCAAGGAACGTGGGAGCGCTCCGAAGGCATATTAATGTTATTTTTATATAAAAAAATTTATGTAATTTCCAAAAATTACATAATTTCCAAAAATTACATAATTTCCAAAAATTACATAATTTCAAAAAATTACATAATTTCCAAAAATTACATAATTTTCCAAAAATTATATAATTTCCAAAAAAATTATGTATTGACTTGAAACAATTTATTATGTAATTCATTACAATACCGTTTTATATAATTTTATTACGTAATTTTATTACATATTTTTGTTACGTGATTGTACCACATGATTTTTTTCAATAGGGTTATATATATAAATTATTATGGATGAGCCTTGATTTTCATGTTTCTGCAGAGTTAATATGTTGGTAACAGGGATCTGAAGACAAACTGCATCTGATCCCAGTCGTGTATTTCATTCCACTTCTTGTGCATAATGAAATTTTGTGCCAATTAGTTTGTTTGAATTGTAAATTTTGTATGCAGGATGTATATCAGGCTAAATATATGTTGCTTTGTGTATTATTGAAATAATTTTTATTCTTATGACGATCACAAGAAACTTAAAATTTTATAAATTTGTGCAAATGTTAATAATTTGTTCCATGACTGTATAAATAATAATATTGTTAATATAAAACTTTCTACGAAAGTAGAAAATAAGGCAAGTATAGCCGTTTTTTTTGTATAATATCTAAAAATAATAATATTTATGATTTTTTAAAGGAAATCAAATAATTACCAGTGAAAAAGTCTTCTTTGAGCCATTGTATGCTCAACAAATTATACGTAAGTACATTTAAATTGTTCACTGCAAATCAAGCAAACGAAAGTTGTGAAATCAATTTTCGATAGTCAAGTAATGCAAACCATTCTCCGAAAAACTATATGACTATGTTCTCAGAAATATATTCAAATTTCTTCATTCTTCTATACAAATTAAACACAAGAAAGTACTGAAATCAATTAATTGTAGTCAAGTACCGGCCATAAGAACTTTTCGTACCTCGCGTGTAAAATTACATTTTAAGCCCACGTTGCAACTTCAAAATTATTCAGCCAGCGGGCATAAAGTATTACATAACGCCCAAGAGATCCAATAGCTCACACACTCCTACAAAACTTTATGGTACCTACGTACCTTACGCCCGTGTGGGCGAAAATTATTTTAATTATATAATTATAATGCCTTCTTTTTATTTCTAAACTTCATAAGAATTTTTTCAGGTATTTACGAAAAGTCAAAGCCTATATAAAATAATTATATAGTTACCAACACATCACTATTTTTCATTATTCCTCTTCAATTTTGAACTTTCTATAATATTACGCATCTTGGAAGGACAAGAGAAGTCTAGAGCTGCTCTAGCAGGGGTGGACCTCCGATCTCCCGTACATACTTGGCGGGCCCGACGGTTTGCAGTTACGTGGGTTACTTAAATGTAGAATACTAAATTTTTGTATAAATTCATTAACAATATTTATACTTATAAGTCCACCATAAATAATTACATTGGCTCTAATTTTTAATTGATGCCATTAAGTACAACATATCCGTACATGTGCAGAATTATGATTTATATTTCATTACTAAACATATTTTTCCTTGTGTCCGTCCTTTTTAAACGAGAATAAAATAAAAAATTCATATAAATTTATAGCCTGCTCAAAAGTCCTTTACATTTTACTAACCGTTTTATAAGCAACATATGTTATATACTTTTCCCCCGTGTAAATATGATTTAAGATCTCATATGAGAATTTCAGACAGCGCATATCTCGTATAAGATCTTATATGGGAAGTCATATGCAATTTTATATATTCTAGGATCTCATATGAGATCTCATATGATATTTTCACTTTTTATTTAAAAACAGAGTGACAGATTCATAGATCAGTAGTTAATATGTAGAAGCAACCCATTTAAACATTTTATCTAATCTTTAAACATATGAATATTTATATGAAGATGACCATGTCTTACACCTTGAATTCCAAACCGTCGGGTCCGCCAAGTATGTACGGGAGATCGAAGAACAGCCCCTGCTAGAGCAGCTCTAGACTTCTCTTGTCCTTCCAAGATGCGTAATATTATAGAAAGTTCAAAATTGAGGAGGAATAATGAAAAATAGTGATGTGTTGGTAACTATGTAATTATTTTATATAGGCTTTGACTTTTCGTAAATACCTGAAAAAATTCTTATGAATTGTAGAAATAAAAAGAATGCATTATAATCATATAATTAAAATAATTTTCGCCCACACGGGCGTAAAGTACGTAGGTACTATAAAATTTTGTAGGAGTGTATGAGCTATTGGGCCTCTTGGGCGTTATGTAATACTTTATGCCCGCTAGCTGAATAATTTTGAAGTTACAACGTGGGCTTAAAATGTAATTTTACAGGCGATGTACGAAAAGTTCTTATGGCCGGTACTTGACTACAATTAATTGATTTCAGTACTTTCTTGTGTTTAATTTGTATAGAAGAATTAAGAAATTTGAATACATTTCTGAGAACATAGTCATACAGTTTTTCGGAGAATGGTTTGCACTACTTGACTACCGATAATTAATTTCACAACTTTCGTTTGTTTGATTTGCAGTGAACAATTTAAATATACTTACATATAACTTGTTCAGCATACAATCACTCAAAGAAGACTTTTTCACTGGTATTTATTTGATTTCCTTTAAAAAATCATAAATATTATTATTTTTAGATATTATACAGAAAAAAACGTCTATACTTGCCTTACACAGTCGTGAAAAACATTATTACCATTTGTAGAGAGTGCTTATTGCGAATAGATGAGATTCGAAGTCATAAAAGGACTAGTCAAATTATGTTCTTTTTTATAGATTATACAGAAAAAACGTCTATACTTGCCTCATTTTATACTTTTGCAGAAAGTTTTATATTAACAATATTATTATTTGTACAGTCATAAAAAAAATTATTAACATTTGCAGAGATTTATAAAATTTTAAGTTTCTTATGATCGTCATAAGAATAAAAATTATTTCAATAATACACAAAGCAACATACATTTAGCCTGATATATTATAAATACAAATAAGATTCCGCCGTTTTTTTATAAAAATTATCAATTTATTGTAAAAAAAATATACGTTTCATTTTATTCATTACTTATTTATTACATTTAATATATATTATATATTACATTATAATATAATAATATATTATTTATTACATTTAACACAAAATATTGTCCGTCATTGGCTACTACTTTTTGCCATCTTTCTGGCAGCATTCGGAGGCCACGTCGAAAAAACTCTTCATCTTTTGAGGCTACCATGAATCGACCCAATTTTTGGCTTCTTCGTAAGAAGTGAAGTGCTGCTTGACCAAGGCGTGAGCCATCGACCGAAACAAGTGGTAGTCCGAAGGAGCAACGTCTGGTGAATACGGCGGGTGGGGTAAGACATCCCATTGTAAAGCTTCCAAAGCATCCTTGACGACTTTTGCAACATGTGACCGAGCGTTATCGTGCTGAAAAATCACTTTGTCATGTCTTTGGCATATTGGGGGCGTTTAAGCTTCAATTCTCTGCTCAGTTGCTGTTGATAACGTTCTCCAGTGATAGTTTCGTTAGGCTGGAGTAGCTCGTATTAGATTACTCCGAGCTGATCCCACCAAATGCACAACATTAACCTTTTGCCATAAATATTCGATTTGGCCGTTGAAGTTGGTACATGGTCGGGCTTACTCCATGATTTCTTACGCTTTGGGTTGTCATAGTAGATCCACTTTTCATCCGCCGTCACTATTCGATGCAAAAAACCCTTTCGACTTCGTCTTTGGAGAAGTTGTTCGCACGTTAGAAGACGGCGCTCGACGTCTCTGGGTTTCAGTTCATGCTGAACCCAATTTCCTTGCTTTTGTACCATACCAATGGTCTTGAGACGATGTCAAATCGCTTGTTGAGTCACTCGCAAGCTTTCTGCGAGCTGTTCTTCAGTTTGGCATGAGTCTTGGTTCAATAATACCTCTAACTCGGCGTCTTCAAATTTGACTGGCCTTCCTTCGCGTTCTTTATCTTCCACATCAAACTCGCCGTTTTTAAACTTTTGAAAAAACTCACGACAACTTCTCTCACTTAAAGCAGCATCACCGTAAACTTCTACAAGCGACCGATGCGCCTCAGTAACAGATTTCTTTAAATGAAATAAATAAATCAAAACTTCCCGCAAATGACGCTTATTCGGTACAAAACTCGACATTTTCGAACAAAATAAATGTATACTGCCAATACAAAGTCACTAGTATTTTAAGGTTATGTTGTTGCCAGGTGTCCAAACTTTCTATGTGACATTTTACATCTGACGATTTCAAAGTAATCTTGTCGGTGGAGCCATCTCTTGAAAACGGCAGAAACTTATTTGTATACCCAATACATCTTGCATACAAAATTTACAATTCAAACAAACTAATGAGCACAATATTTCATTATGCATAAGAAGTGTAATGAAATACACGACTAGGATCAGATGCAGTTTGTCTTCACATCTCTGTTACCAACATATTTACTCTGCAGGAACATGAAAATCAAGGCTCATCCATAATAATTCATACATATAAGTGAACTTGGATGCGGTGCGAGTAACTTTAGTTATATTTCCTTTTTTTACGAAAAGTATTGTTTGAGAAAGAAATCACAAACAGCTTTTGATTGAATCTAGCTTGTAAATGCAACTGAAATTATCGCATCATTTTTTACTTGATTAAACTTCAATGGCACATTAACAATCAGTCAATGAACTACTAATGCGTGGTAGCTCATTTAAGTACCCTTCATTTTTAATTGCTTTCTTAGCAGTGTATCGGAAATCTAGCTATTCATTAATTATGAACTGTATTAAAATATTGCATTAACTATAATATTGTTAAGCGGTGATTACTCAATTTCTCGTTATAAGATTCAACTTTGTACTTTTAAACGGTAAAATAAACTGTATACAATGTAAATTATCGTATGTTTCGACACGTTCCTTTACGTGTCGCTATGTTTCTGTACGTTTCCGTATTATTCGATACGTTTCGGTAGGTTTTGATTAGGATTCGGACATTTTATACGAAAACGTACCAAAACGTACCGAATCGTATCGAATCGTACGTAAACTCGCGAAAACGTACGGTGACGTACAGTAACATGCATGTACGTACGAAAATGAACGAAAATATACGTATATGTACCAAATGAGTGTATCAATATGCAAATGTTTTTGTAGCGAAACGTACCGAAACGTACTGAAACGCACCGAAACGTACCGAAGCGTAAGGATACATTCCGAAACGTATTTACACCTACCAAACCGTACGAAAACTTAAAGCAATGTATAATAACATACATGACCTTACAGAAACATGCGATAACATACGTAAACGTACGGAATGGTAACATATACTATTTTAAGAAAAATTTTATACTACAAAAACTTTTGAAATAACAAATACATTTTCCAGCATATTTCAAGTAATTATAATTTTCTTTACAGCACCGTATATTTACGTACATTGACGTACGTTTCTGAACGTTTTTGTACGCGTCGGTACGTTTCCGCATGTTTTGGTACGTTTCGGTGTACGTTTAGGCAACATCCAAATTACCCCTATTAAACTAATTTCCGAAACATGGATTTCTATAGGAGAAATTGGAGATTATTTTTATGCTTTGGTTTTATAACATATGAAAAATCCAGGTCTGTCTAATGCACGTTTGCAACAATATAGTCATTTTTAACTTTTCAACCTTGATAAGGACAGTTCAAATTAATCTAAAGGCTTGTGAAACGAAGTGTACTTTAAATTTACTTATTATGAACTACGTTTTATATTTTACAGAGCCCTGTAAAGTTAATACATAAATTTTGCGCTTTTGATACGAAATCTTCGATCAGCAGGTATTCGGGGGACCTTAGTAAAGTGTTTCCTGAAACATGAATTTGCGTGACATCAATTGTATATTGTGCGTCGATCCAAATCTGACCTTGGGTTTAGGACAATTTTTATTTAATTATTTTAAGTTTCAGAAACATCTTTAGAGATAAAATCTTTTAATGACTTTGTAATAAATATATGATTATTTTACTAAAAAAATTGGGCCTGTATAACGCAATCTATTGATATTATTGGTAATGAATCGTCGATGAAAACCCAAATTACCTTATTGAAGTAGATTACAAAACATGAATTTCTTAGAAAAAATTAGAGATTATTTGTACGCTTTGGTTTTATAACATGAAAAATCGAGGTCTACCTAATGCATATTTGCAAAAATATAGTCATTTTTATCTTTTTATCTTTTATAGGAGAAAGTTAAAATTAAGCTTTAGGCTTGTGAAACAAAGTATACGGTAAGTTAACTTTCGATGAGCTACGTTTTTTATTTTACAGGGCCCTGTAAAGTCAATACATAAATTTTGCACGTATGATCGAAAATTTTCGATCAGCGAGTAGACCTGGATGATCTTACTTCAGTGCGTTTCGAAACATAAATTTTAAAACTAATAAGGCTATCCCATAGCTCGTTCGCATTATCTCTTAATAGTTAAAAGTTAATAGTATAGTTATATGTTAAGTTAAAATAGAATGAAAAATGTTATGCATGTTCTAAATATTAAAAAATGAAATTTCAAGAAACTTTGTAAGAAATATATTATTATGGTCATCAATTTTTTTCATCACATTACGATAAGAAGTTCATCGATTCGACATAACAATTTTTCTTGCAGCTTTTAGAAGAGTATTCCAACCTACATTTCAATGTAAACAAACGCACGTGCTTTGATTTGACGGATCTCGGTTGTTTTATGCGCCGCGAAAAAGAGGGAAAGGTGCCAGATCCACCATGTTGCCAGGATTTGAGTCGCAGCGCCGGTGCATGTGCATGCGTGCGTGTGTGTGTGTGTTATAAATTTGTCCGCAGCATAACTCGAAACTGGCCAGAGATACCAAGTTTATCTTTGGCAGGTATTTAAAGCTTATTTTGATGTTGTGCAAGTTCAATTATATAGTTGATCAGATAATATTAAGTCGGTTAAAAAAAAGCAAAGTATCGAAAATTCGAAATTTTTTTTTTCGTCGTCGAATTTGGATATCGGTGGGAAGTCGGCCCATTTTTTGAAAGGCCTTGAAATTCCCTATCAATCCATATTTTTTTCGGCCTCATCGGATAATATTAAGTCGTTTAAAAAAAATAAAGAAAAATATGGAAAAATAGAAAATAATTTTTTTTTTAGCTCTGGGTTTAGATGCCGGACGGAAGTAGGCCCATTTTCTGAAAGGTCTTGAAATTTCCTATCTACCTATATTTTTTTCAGCCCAATCGGATATTATTAAGTCGTTTAAAAAAAAAAAGAATAATATGGAAAAATCGAAAATAATTTTTTGTGGCTCTGGGTTTGGATATCGGTGGGAAGTAGGTCCATTTTCTGAAAGGTCTTGAAATTTCCTATCCATCCATAATTTGTTCGTCCCGATCGAATATTATTAAGTCGATAAATAAAAATAAAGAACAATATGAGAAAATCGAAATTTTTTTTTTGGCTCTCGGTTTGGATATCTGTCGTAAGTAGTCCCATTTTCCGAAAGGTGTTGAAATTGCCTATCTACCCATATTTTTTTGGCCCAATTGGATATTATTAAGTCGGTTAAAGAAATAAAGGAAAATATGGAAAAATGGAAAATAATTTTTTCCTCTGGGGTTTGGATATCGGTCGGAAGTAGCTCCATTTTCTGAAAGGTCTTGAAATTTCTTATCTACCCATATTTTTTTTCGCCAGATCGGATAATATTAAGTCGGCTAAAAAAGATAAAGATAAATATTGAAAAATCGAAAATAATTTTTTTGGCTCTGGGTTTGGACAGCGGTGGAAAGTAGGCCCATTTTCTGATGGGTCTTGAAATTACCTATCAATCCATATTTTTGTTGGCCCAATCTGATAATATTAAGTCGGTTAAAAAAAATAAAGAAAAATATGGAAAAATCGAAAATAATTTTTTCCTCTGGGGGTTTGGATATCGGTCGAAAGTGGGCCCGTTTTCTGAAAGGTCTTGACATTTTCTATCTACCCATATTTTTGTCGGCCCGATTGGATAATATTAAGTCGGTTAAACAAAATAAAGAAAAATATGGAAAAATCGAAAATACTTTTTTACGGCGTTGGGTTTGGATATCCGTTGGAAGTAGTCACATTTTCTGAAGTCTTCGAATTACCTATCAATCCATATTTTTGTCCGTCGAAACGGATAATATTAAGTTAGTAAAAAAAATAAAGAAAAATATGGAAAAATCGTAAATAATTTTTTTCATCACTTATACAGCAATTATACTTTAACATGCTAGAGCTACCACTTCAAGATTAAAGGAAAAAAAACGCCTGTGTTAGAGGATATTTGAAACCTTCGCAGAGTTATATAGTTTTTGAAACCACTCTATGGTAGGTTTTCGAAGAAAAAACACCGCGTTAGTAGGTTTTCGAAGAAAACGCCGATGAAATTTCGAAGAAATGCCATTAATTTATAAATTCAATCAATAGCATGTGATAATACCTTAAACTTTTTAATTTGTAATTTAATAATTACTACATAACTATTTTAAATATAATTTTCTTGATCATTTTGAATAATTGTATTTATGGATCAGATATGCAGAAAGAATTCAATTTTATATTAAAATGTCCATTTAAAAAAATTATTTGATGTAATTTATCAATTCTCTTTGAGAAAGCATTCTGCTAAAGCAGTTAGCAGCGGCTTTTTTAAATAATTTTAAGAACTATGGTTTGGAAGCAAATTTCATAACCAATTTGAAACCAAATTGATAAATAATTTTGAAATTTAATGTGATTTTTATTAATTTTCAATACTGTTTATTAAAATTAATAAACGTTTAAATTAATAAACGTTTTTTGTTTTTGCTAATATTAATAAAAAAATTAATGTAACACGTATGCTAGATTGAAGGAACATTTTTATTAATTTGTTTTGAACTTCTTTTTCATGACAAAGTTTTTTTTTACTTTACAATAAAAAAAAATAACAATACAATCATTTTTCAGACATTTTTCTTATAAATGATCTGTTCATATTTTAAACAATACTAAATATTTTTTAAATAACTGTAAAAAAATACGTTACGTATCTTAAAAAAATACTGGTAGACGTTATTTAAAAAAAAACCTTGTGCCAATTAATTTGTTTTTATGTTACGTGAATTAAATTTTACCAATAATTATATCTGACTTATAAATACTGTTATATTATACGATTATATTTAAAAAGACCGTAATTTTATAAATACATTTAATTTTATATCCTTGTGCTCTCTTACATCAATGTATTGATACTGTCAAAGTTGTGTGAGAAAAATTTTCCTTTCACATACATATTAATACGTCAGAAAATGATGACGCTATAATATGTATTATAATAATACAATATGTATTAAAACACAATATTAACACAATATTAACAATGTATTAAGTAATACAATATGTATTAAAACACGTACAACCCATTTTAAAAATATAAATAAAAAAATTAATTTAAAAATTTAAATAAATTTCTTAAATTTTTAAAGGACCCCGCACACAATGTATGGGAAAAAATCATCCGGTCAAATTGAACGAAACTTTGGAAAAAAATAGATCTTGAGGTCCTGAAGAAATCTATCTTTTTTCAATTTCGTTCAATTTGACCGAATGATTTTTTCCAATACATTATGTGCGGGGTCCTTTAATAAATTTTAATTTAAATTAAAATTTAATTTAAATTTAAATTCTTAAATTTATTACGTCATTTAATATACTGATTTTCATTTTAATTAATTTATAATTTATATTCAATATTTTTAAAAATCAAATAATTTATTTAAATTTTAAAATTCAAATTTTGAAATGGTTTTTATGTGTTTTAATACGTGTTATAGTACGTACTACAATACATATTATAGAGTGTTTGAGAATGCAATAAATTATATGAGGTACATGCTGTGGGTGATTAAATAAGTTTTGAGTCGAACACAATTGTACATTTAAATTCATAAGTATATTGTAAAATTAATGTTCGCACAATATTTACATAGTATTTACGTTGATATATATATAAAGTTTGAAAATGAATAACAATGTTAAGTAGAAGTTATATAATCACAGTATTGTGTAACAGAAATTAACTTATGGAATCTGGTTGAGTTTGACTAAATATGAAAGTGCAGAGGCTGCACTGATAACTCGCATCTGAGTTTACGTGTTATAAATTCTATTGGCGTTAACTCTTTGTGTGTTAAAATCTGAGTGTAATTGCAATGTTGGATTAGTACGTTGAGTGTTGCAGTAATCTCTCACTAGAGATGACTAACCTGTTGAGTTTTGCCTGAATTTGTAGTGTAACTGAGTTGTCCGTAGTTTAATTGAATTTCACCAAACACTTTCCCCTTGGCTCACGTTCAATGAGGCTGATGTGAAATAAAATAGCAAGCAAATGTAATTGATCTGCTGCATATGAGTGTAACTGATAATTAAATGCTTATGTAGCGCCGGTCCCAACACGTGGTTAGTAATATAAGCTCGTGTAGAGTGAGTGTTGTTACCTTGCAGCAGATGCGATTGAACTAATCGTTGATGCACTTGAGTTGATGTGTGAGCGATGGTGGGAAGTGCAGATGAGAGCTTCCGAGAGTTAGATGAGTAGAGCCAGTGAATATGTTGAGTAGAGCCGATGAATTTTAGCAGTAGCGTAGCGGAGAGATGATCCTCGTGGCAAGGCTGAATTCAGAGAGAGCGAGTGGTTTTTCGACTTCCTTTTCCTTCCTCATTTCCATATAATAGGACACTAATCAAATTAACATCTCTCCCATTTACAGGTGAGAGAGTGAGAAAGATAACAATATCGCTACTATACCACGTAAATCAGTATAGCGTCTCAGCTGTTCCGCCGAGACGCCGCGAGGTGCTGCCGCGCCGTGACTGCACCGTGAGTCGAGCCGAGCTGGGCGTAACCGCGGGAATTCAAATTAGCTAAATTTCCAAACATAGTCATAATTTTTTGCCTTATTAATAACATATGAAAGTGCGTTGATATAACATATGAGGCGTTTCGCCTCAAATCTCCCAGCGCGGCGCGCTAGCGTCAAATCATGCTATTTTCAAGTCGTGTTTACGATATCAATATGCATTTCAAAAAATTATGTGATAAGCGTTTCCGACGTATTTTTTCCTCAGCTTTCCAATGGCGTAGGTGGTTTTTCCGAAATTTTCCATTTCCCCCCCCAACAAGTATAAAACATACTATATCTCGAAAAGTATATTTTTAATATTTTTTTTTACCCCCTAGATCGAAAGCTGAGTATTTTTTACGTCGGAAAGGATTTTTTTCAGAATTTGCTCGAATGTTTTCTTAGAGAAACAGAACGCGAAAGAGCAGACGCAACGTCTCCTTCGCGCGCGGTTTTCGGCGCGCTGTACACCGCGTGGACTAGATGCATTTCGCTCTCTAACAACCACTTAAAATTTTGATTTCCTTAATAATAGCAACAATAAACTAGTATTTATATTAATAATTCTTTTTTTTTTAAAGTAGATAATTTTATTTTGTTTTGTTTTACGGGTTTTTTAGGGAATATTTGATATTCTGAACTCATTGACGTTTTTTTTAGTATTAATGTTGTTTTATTCATTGGAATAACGGCATGGTACTGTAAAGTTTCCGGTATAGATTTAATTTTACTTAACCTTGATTTTAGTTTCAAAACGGCTTTTTCATAGGTCTCTTTAGTGCTGTAAAAAACTTTAGTTTCTTTGCAATTACGTAAAGCCCAGTTGTAAAGGTCTTCTGGTGTTAAAATATGATTACTCGAAGAGAGTTGAAGACTTGCTCTTTTCGCCCCTCTTTTCAAATTTGCGCCTATACCATCGCACGCTCCTTTACCGTGCGCTGTTGCATGAAAATGCCATTCAGCAGGAACTCCAAAATCTTTTTGATGAAACAGAAGATTTTGGAAGGTAGACTTGTTCCAAAATGCTGACCTGCTCCATCAGTTAAGTAATAAATTTTCTTGACTATGAAATTACTTTTTAAATACGATATTATAATTTTTTGATATTCATAAACAGCAACAGTATCGTGATTTAGATTATCAGAAATTATAGCAATGCTTATATGTTTAAGATCTTGATTTTCGTTATAATATACCACTGTTGTAAAAACTGTTGCTTGATTATTGTTCCAGTGGAACGATTGTGTTGAATTTTGCACTATAAACGCATAGTTTTCTGCAAAATCACAACAAACAAGGAATCTCCTTTTTGAAGGTTTTTTTTCAAATCGCTTAAGAAAAGATATTGTTCTCTCGCAAAGAAGTCATGAGTTTTAAATTTTATTAATTTTTCTCCCAGTATGTTCATGAATTCATAAACATTTACAGTTGTAGATACTATTGTGCAACGATCTGTCTGAAGCCATGACTCATACTGTATTTGAAAAATATCATTTCTCTCAAAACATTCAAGCAAATGTTTCCGTAATACAGGCATATTGGGGCAATCTAAACAGTCTCCCAAGTAACATTTCGAACTAGCATTACTACATACGATTGCTTGGATGCAATCGTGGTAGTTTTTAAGAAATAGTCGAGTACCTTCAGTTAAACTCTGTAAATTAATAGCATTTAACATCAGCTTGATATTTTCGTGGTGTACACATACGCATACATTATGCGTACCACTGCTTCCCGCTAGAACACAATGCGGCGGCCTCAATTGAGTAAATTTAGTGAAGCCAATATTAACAGATTCATGCTCTTTTTTAAATAAACAATAAATTTCACGTAAATTACCAAGTAGTAACCTTTTCTGTACATGTTCTCTTTTACCATTATCCTGCTTAACAGATATACAATCTTTTAATCCGGGCATTACACGACTAATATCGTCTCTCTCATAAAAACGTTTAACTGAATCTACACTTTCAACTGGAAATATTTTGCCCCTTTTCTTTTCAGGTTTTGAAAAAATTCCACTTTCGTTACTAACTTTTTCGCTTCTCGAGCTTCCCACTCAGTACAACCGAACTCTCTGATTAAGTCTCTGCGAGATCAAAAATCAGGAGCAAGCGTGAGTAGCTGAATTTTATCTTCCTTACCCGGTGATTCTAAAAATTTTTTTTTAATTGGTTGAGAACTACCACGCCTGCTTTATGATATTCATCAGTACATTCAATTTTAGCTTTTTTGGCATCGCATGAAGGTAAATCTAACTTATGTTTATAAAGTTGACGTTGACAGTCGGAACAAATTTTCGCGTTTTCTGGTACGAGGGGATACGCACTCCTAAATATTGAAGGAAAATTGGACAAATTTTTACGCACAGAGTGATTAATTTTATTAAAAGAATTTATGCATTTCAGTTTCAAAGCTGGACCCATTCAGGAGCGAGAGAATAAATGCAATAAATAAACCAAATATAAATTATGATTTAATCAGCAAACACACGAAGAACACAAATATAACGAAAACAGCGTTAAAATTCTTAAACAATTTCAAGGATAACAAAGATCGAAAATTCATCAGACTTATATAATTGGATACAACAAATTACTCTCGGGCAAAAATTTTCTATACGCAAGCCACCTATCGGGTAAAAAGTAAGTGAGAAGCGTTGCGTCTGCTATTTCAAATTGATTGTAATGTTTTTGCTTCCTCAAAGAGGAAGCTTTGTAACGGTGAAAAAAATTTTCGAAAAAAAAGTCTTCAAAAAGATGTTTTATGGTGGTATATGTGTATATTATTTGATTTTGATGATTTTTGATTTCGTGGATGTATGTATGTGTGTGTGCGTGTGTGTGTGTATATTTCAACTCTTAATATCTCCGAAACTAATCACCGATTTTCGTCGGGTAAAGCTTATTCGCTTCGTCTTGCGGCAAAAGGAAAGTACCCTGATGGATTTGGGATTTTATTGATTTTCTTTTGTTTTATAACCAAAAAACGATTTTGAATTTTTAGTTTTTTTGATTTTTTCGTATCTTATAGTAATTATTACATAAAATAATATACTTCTCTTAAAAGGTATTCAAATTACCTACATTTTCTTTTTTTAAATTTAAAATTTAAAATATCTTCACTCTGTCATTTGTTATTAATGAAAACTTTTTTATATTTAAAAAATTAATATCTCAAAAAATAATTTATTTATCGACTTGAAATTTTAACTGTTACTTATTATACTTGTTGGTGGCAATATTGTGTTGCAATTTTAAGTGATTATCTATATGAATATATATTATACATTTATTTTCGAGAACTATCATTTTAATATTTTTATATAATGTAGTAAATTAAAATATCAAAACGTATTAATAGTGCCATTTTTAGCCCCTTCTTTTATCTCTTTTTAATTTCAATTTTTTTTAAACTTGGTGGTCTGTCAAAGCTTTTTTTAAAATAGGTACGTAATATACTATTTTGCAAGAAACTGGTATAAGACGCATCGGTTCAAAGTATTATTGAAATTCTTTAGCATTCCTTTTTATGAAAAATGTATTTTCAGAATTTCAATTTTTAATTAGGAAACGATCAATTAGTTTGAGGAAGCTAAGTGCCAAAGAATTGGCAGCGGTTTTTTTTTGCGAAATAACCTATGAAAATGTCAATCGTGCATATAAGTGAAATTCGAAGTGCAAAAAGATATTCCATAAAGAATTAAAAATGATAAATAAAAATAATAAGGTTACTAGAGAGCGAAATACATCTAGTCCACGCGCTGTACAGCGCGCCGCATACCGCGCACGAAGGAGACGCTGCGTCTGCTCTTTCGCGTTCTGTTTCTCTAAGAAAAACATTCGAGCAAATTTTGCAAAAAATCCTTTCCAACGTAAAAAATGCTCAGCTTTCGATCTAGATGATAAAAAAAAGTATTAATATACTTTCCGAGATATAGTATGTTTTATACGGTTTGAGGGTGAAAATGGAAAATTTCGGAAAAACCACTTACACCATTGGAAAGCTGAGGAAAAAATACGTCGGAAACGCTTATCACATAATTTTTTGAAATTCATATTGATATCGTAAACACGACTTGAAAATAGCATGATTTGACGCTCGCGCGCCGCGCTGGGAGAGTTGAGGCGAAACGCCTCATATAATACGTATGATCACGTATAACACGTGTTAAAAAATATAAAAATTTTCACCAGGAAAATATTCAATTAAGATAAAGGACGCTGAATGCCAATCTATTGGCAGCGGTTTACTTAGTTAATAAAGCATCTTGCTTTTATGAATACTAATCAAACAGTAATACTTACTATGCCTTTATTATATGGCACTAGTTTTATATTAGTATCTTAAGTTCAAATTATTTTTTGAAGAGTATTTGTAATAAAATATTATAGTTATTCTTATGTAGCTAATTCAAAACTTAAATCTGAACTGACCACAATCGAATAATAAAGACTCGATGAGTTCTGGAGAATTGGCTCAAGTTCAAGTGTATTTTTAAATATCGTTTAAATTGTAAATATCATTTTTATTTAAATCATGTTTACCACAGAGAGAATAACACGTATAGAACAATAATGGCATTGAAATTATTGTGAAAATAGTAAAATAAAATGTATTTAATGTTTCAGTAGTAATGGAAAATTTGAAAGACTTATATTCTGCAATTTAAACATGTTTCGAGCAAAACCGTGGGATCAATGCTTACCGAATAGGACTTAACGGTTTAAGCATTTCTGGTACATTGTATCGTGCCATGCATAATCCGCTATTTTTTATTTTGAAAACTGACAGCTGATTTTTAATCAGCCCCTAGATGTACGGTTTTATGAAAATTAGAGATTTTTTTCACAATTTCGTCTGCCATATTAAATCCGTCATTTTGAATTTTTTTTTAATCTGACGACGAATTTGTAATCAGCAACCTTGAAAATCCCTATGCAAAATCTAATGTGAAATTTTATGGTTTGAAGTACATATTAATAGTTATTTAGTATTAGGGGTGGTTTACCGCCATGAAGGGGAAATTTATAAAAATTCCGAAACGGGTCAACTTTAATTTTTTATTTTATGTATTAATAAATTTTGTCCACTTTTTCTAGTCTATTTATAATTTTTTATTACAAAATTATGACAACAAAACTGTATTTTTACCCCTTATAAAATAGGGGATGCATCCCTCACTGCTCAAATCACCGTGGATTACTTGTACTGTTCATAAGAAATAACCTCCATTTTCTTTCATTGAAAAATATTGATTTCAAGCCGAGATATTTAGAAAAAACTGTTTTTGGGGGTTAAATTTACGGGTAATTTTCACCCCTTGAACCTGCGAATTAGCAGATAAAAAAACATGGGTCTCTTATTTTTGTATGTTCTACAACATATATCAAAATAATCGAAATCCGTGAGGTACACTTGGGAGTTTTTCCTTGTAAGAGTATATATGTTGTACACTTGTTTTATGGTTAACCTATCCTTTATAAAGTTCCAAAACTTGCGTTCAAATTTTTAAAGTTATTTTTACCATTGGATGTACATATGAATTTCATAAGAGATAAATTCGGTATTGTTTTGAAGAAGTGTTCATGCTGTATGAAGTGAGAGTAAAAATTTTATTTGAAAGTTTTACACTGAACATATGAAAAATTCTGTTGTTTCATAAAATTTATTGCTCAAGCGAAATCTATTGATATTTTTAAGCTGTAGGGATATGAAAGTCTCAAATATTTATAGTAGCAACTAATAAATTTTGAAAAGGTTTCGAAGCTCTAAAAAAAGATTATTTGTACTTTTAAGTACAATATGTCCATAGGGTTGCCAGAGTCGTTGGCAGGTATATGTCAGAGAGGGCTGTCTCGACATCCCCTATACTACTACTACTGCTACTACTATTGTATTCCCCATTTTAAGTATGGCATGTCCATTGGGTACACGTTACCAGAGTCGTTAGCAGGTACATGTCAGAGAGAGCTGTCTCGGCATCCCCTATACTACTACTATTATTGCTACAACTATTGTATTGTCCAGTTTATTTAATACATGGAAATTAAAGAAACACACAACCCTTTCACTTTTTGCTTGATAGATGTAAAGTTTGAAACTAAAAAAACATTAACAACATCAAATTTAAAGAGGATTGGGCGTATTTCTCAAAAGGAACACAAAACTGCACTGTATAGTGTACTGCACTGTGTAGTGTAATGCTCGACAATTCTAATTCATCTTTTAAAGAAGATAACATTTAAAAAGTTTTTGAATTGACGTTTAAAATTTAAATAATATAAATCAATGCTTTGTAACAAAATTATAAAAATATTTAATAATGGTACATCAAAAAAAAAGAAAAAAAAAAGAAATATAATATATAAAATAATCAATATAATAATAAATAATTTGTTAATGCATTATTAAGCAAAGTTAGTCTTAAACATTATTGAAAAAGAGGTTTCATGAATGACATTTTAGAAATGTTTATCAGCAAGGTTTAGAAAACAAATTCGAAACCAGTTTTCACTATTTTTAGACAAACAAGATTTCATAATACAATAGTTGGACTTTGTCAAAATGCATATGAAATGAATGCACATAATTTAATGGAAGGTTCAGTGAAAAGGGACACACTAAAAAGTTTTGTGGTTTTGCTTACCCTTGCATTGCTTTAAATGTTAGAATAATTGGAGGCAAATAAAACAAGATAAAATTGAACATCGAGACAGGAGAATATTGTGGGGGCATATTTGATAAAATAGTAAAATCAAAATGAAGCAAATCTAATCTCAGAGAAAATATCATATAGTTATGTGTAGAAATAGAAACATATCAAATAACGAAGCTCGTTCTTCTAATTTAAACTGAATAATTAACTGTAATTGATTTTAAAGGGCAATACAAAGAACTTGTAGTTGGAGGATATTGATAAACTAAATTAATCTAAAAACAAAGAAAAATTTGTTTTGGGAACCCCTGAAGTACGTTTATTCCAACTAGCTCCCAAGTCTGAGCTAGCTCGTCGCTGAATTTTCTCAAAGAATGAAAAATACATTAAACATCTATTTTCAACAATACTTTCAAAAGGCTTATAAGTAATAACATTTATATTTAATTTCCTAAATTTTCAATGGGAGCCGCTTACACTGATAATACACTCTATTTGTAATCTTCATATCTATTCGAAATTGAATTTCATAAGTAATCTATTATTATGTGTGCCTAAGCGAAAAGTAAATTACTATAAAAAAGTTAAAATCAAAGTAGTTGAAAGACAATTATCAATTGTATATTCCGATGCACAGACAAATACTTCTTACTCAATAATTTTCAAATAAAATATGGTGCTGAAGTGTTTGCAATACGTTCGTAGGTTTTAATTATTTTAAGGAGTAAAGAACGGACTCGAGACGAACCAATTTGTTTTGATGAATTTATTTCGCCAACGTTTCGAAAGTGTTTTGAACTTTCTTCATCAGGGCTACGAAAGCATAGTTATAAAACATGTAGATTTATAAACAAAAAACAATATTAGATATAATATATAAAAAAACATACCATAAAAACAATATTAACACATATTAATTAAGTTCGTCTACGAGGAGTTTAAATTTCTCCTCATGAACGCAACGTCGCCAATTCACTATGAAATACAATTACAGTTTTTAATAACATTAAGGAATTAAATTACAATACGTGTATAAAAGAATATTTGTTGAAAAATGAAGTACTGGTAAGAACTTACAAAATTTATGACCTTCTGCAAACATAGTCAATTTTGGAAATGCCCAACTGTATTAGGACAACTTCAAAATGGCACTAACGATAAATTAAAATTAAGGAGTAATGAATAACTGTTAGGATAGACAGGAAAGAGGTGGTGGGGATCGGGAAAGGGAAATAGTGAGGGATAGCGGTTGCCTCGGTCACACCGGTGGAACAGGAGCGCAAGCGATGAGGAGTAGTGGACGAAACCCATACGATAAGAGTGCGGAGACTATAGCATATTAGGTGTGCCACCTTTCTAATTGCATGCTCACCTGATCCTACAGTACGAAACAAGACAGTAAAGTGATGGAGAAAAGAGGTTGTAAACACGTAGAAGGCAATTGTAAATGTTATGAATTTATATGTGTTGCTTCTTGATAGTATCTATTGTCTTTTTATATGCGTTTTTTAAGAAATGGGTATCTTCCATATGGTTGAGTGTATTATTGTAGAAGTGTATGTGCATCATCTCAGAAAAAGTGCGTTTAAAATAGTTCGGTTCTTTGCCTAGTATTCTGATCTTATAAGAATATTAAAAATAGATATTATTAAAAAATATATTGGCATTAGACTCGACCAGATCCGTAAAAACAATAGTAACGTCGCAACTTACAACACAGCCAACAATACTAAATTAATAGTCTCTAAAACAAAAATGATACTGCCATACATAAAGAATTTAACTCCAAAAATTGACTGTATCCTCCGTACATGCAATATAATTCCTATATATAAAACCATTAACAAGTTTAATCATTTGATAAGACTAGGAAAGGACCGTCTAGATTTATTAAACACTAATGGGAACATTTACAAGATCAACTGCAATAACTGCTCTGCCACATACATCGGTATGAGTAAACGAAAATTAACGAAACGTGTGTACCAACATAAAAGAGCAGTCAAATTAGGCTCTGAAAATTCTACACTCGCTGGCCATACACAGGACACAGGACATTCCATAAATTTCGATAAGATCAGAATACTAGACAAAGAACCGAACTATTTTAAACGCACCTTTTCTGAGATGATGCACATACACTTCTACAATAATACACTCAACCATATGGAAGATACCCATTTCTTGAAAAAACGCATATAAAAAGACAATAGATACTATCAAGAAGCAACACATATAAATTCATAACATTTACAATTGCCTTCTACGTGTTTACCACCTCTTTTCTCCATCACATTACTGTCTTGTTTCGTACTGTAGGATCAGGTGAGCATGCGATTAGAAAGGTGGCATACCTAATACGCTAGAGTCTCCGCACTCTTATCGTATGGGATTCGTCCACTACTCCTCATCGCTTGCGCTCCTGTTCCACCGGTGTGACCGAGGCAACCGCTATCCCTCACTATTTCCCTTTCCCCAACCCCGCCACCTCTTTCCTGTCTATCCTAACAGTTATTCATTAGTTCTTAATTTTAATTTATCGTTAGTGCCATTTTGGAGTTGTCCTAATACAGTTGGGCATTTCCAAAATTGACTATGTTTGCAGAACGTCATAAACTTTGTAAGTTCTTACCAGTACTTCATTATTCAACAAATATTCTTTTATACACGTATTGTAATTTAATTCCTTAATGTTATTAAAAACTGTAATTGTATTTTATAGGGAATTGGCGACGTTGCGTTCATGAGGAGAAATTTAAACTCCTCGTACACGAACTTAATATGTATTAATATTGTTTCTATGGTATGCTTTTTATATATAATGTGTAATATTGTTTTTTGTTTATAAATCTTCATGTTTTATAACTATGCTTTCGCAGCCCTGATGAAGAAAGTTAAAAACACTTTCGAAACGTTGGCGAAATAAATTCATCTGTCAGGCAAAATGAGAAGAACATCGAAATTAAGAATTTATTGATCGGTTGCAGTTGCGAGCGCGTTCGCAACTGAGAATGCTAATGTATCGTTTTACAGGCCTGTGAGCCGCATTGAGCGGTCGACAACCGATCGATATGCCATTGTTAATTGTTGTAAGCACGTTTTCTATTGTTTCTGCATGTATAAGAAGGACCGCTGCGCTGGTCCGTAAATTCAGTAAGCCGTCACGCTGCCGGTGTAGGCTTTGCTCTTAATAAAGTATTTTTTCTCCAGCCCTAGAGTCTGTGCCTATACCTTATTTAAGTTATCTTTACAACATTTTAAGTTGAGTTTATGACATATTTTGGTGCTAAGTGTGGGGTAGGCACTTAAGAAATCGAGAGCGGTTTCGAAGGTTGTGGAGACGAAATTCGTGGACACGGAGAATCGTATTTTTTTTCCTTGGAAAAGGAATACCACAGAACAGAAGGACTCAAGGGGTCTATACTGGAGGACTACACTGCAGAAAATAAGGTGAGTGCTTTCGATTATATGTACCGTACTACACCTTCGCATTATAACAGTGGAACTAGCAGTGAATCAAGTGTATACTCCTACAATTCTGACGAATTTTATACCGCTCTTATTAACAAACCACAAGAAATTAAACCGAAGATAATGCTGGGAAAACTAGGAGCCCTTGCACGTAGCCTAGAAAATTTAAGTGACAACACAAGTGAAACTCAGGATTACAGCCTAATGACGCATGAAGAGAAAGAAGCACATAAGAAGAAATTTGGGGTTCTCCCAAAGCAAACGGAACATCATTTTTCAAAAGAAGATTTATTGGCCTTAGAAGAGGAAATACGTAGGAAAAGGATATTAGCGGACGAAACAAGAAAACGGTTGGAAGAATCTGGCTGTTTATTAAACGCCGCCTCATTAAAAGTTTTGCCTGCGACTGTAGCGAGTGTCATATAACCGACTGCGCCCACATCAAGTGTACCTGTTCCAAGCGCGCCGCCCGCGCAGACAGAAAGAATGTTAAGACTTAAAGACGTCATATCTTGGGTTTCGAATTTTGATGGTTCTGGGAACGTCAGAATATTTTTAAGAGAAGTGCAAGACGCATTGAACCAAATGAATAATTGGTTAGATAAAAAATGTGTTTTACGAATGATTATCGCCAGTAAAATTACAGGACAAGCTAAGGTTCTTATAGCATCACAGGAGGCTGACAATTGGGAAGATATAAAGGAGTTACTACATCATTATTACAATATTCAAGATACGCCTTATACTTATTTAAAATAGCAAAGGAACAAAATTTTACAGAACTACGGAGAAACAGTATCTGCATACGCAAGCAGATTTTTGGATGTGCATAGAAAAGTAATGAAAGCTGCTGGGGACAAAACAGATCCAGAAAAAGCAAAATTTTCTCAGGAAAGAGAAGAAGAAGAAGGAGTTTGGAGATTCATCGTCGGTTTAACAGACAAGTTAAATGAACGAGTCGAAAATAAAAACCCAAAGACATTGAAGGAAGCTATACCGATAGCACTTAACGCTGAAAGTATTATATAAGAAAGGCAACTGTGCAGAAAAATGTCACAAGCAAATATAGACAATCGTGCAGGTAAAAAGATCCAGGAACGTCGTTTGATGGAAACCAAAGAAAATCTGAAAAATCTGAAAATGCCAAACATGAATCAAAGAGGTCGGATTTATTTTGCAATCATTGTAAACGATCTGGGTACACAGAAGAACGGTGTTTTTCTAAGCAACAAGATGCTCGAAAGAAACAGGATTTTTGTCAGGTCCAGCAAAAGGATCGTCCACCTCCAGTGAGAACACTAGAGGAAAAGACAGAAGAAGAATACGATCCATATGTATCTAAAGAGGCACAAGAAGAATTAGACGACCCGTTTTCATATGAACAACAGGAGGAAACGAACGAGTCATATATGTCAGACCAATCGGAGTAAAACGAACAATCAAATTATTAGTGGACTCCGGGGCAGAGGTCAGTATAATAAAGCATAATGCTCTAGATTTTAAAAATTGTGAACCACGCAAGGACTACACCAAAAATGTTATTATGGGAAAAGACAAAATATCTTTGTTGGGACCAGCAAAGTTAACTCTTTTAAATAAAAATGATGAATGTTTAGTCGCAAGAAATGATTTTCTTGGGGACTTCGATGGAATATTAGGAATCAATGTTATGAAGACACACAACGCTGTGAACGACGTTGGAAAAAATATTTTGACTCTCAGTGGAAAAGAGATTCCCATAAATGAAAAGCCAATGGAAGTGGCACCTTATGAGAGTAAAATCTATCACATGAAAAATTTACCTAGTAAAGGTAAACATTTTCTTATTACAGGGGAAAATATAACACCTGGAATTGTGAAGAATAAACCAACGGTAACGTTAGTGACTTGCACCGGAACAGGCGATTATATACATGTTTTTAAGAGTCTAATAGAAATTTCGGAAATAAAGTTACAAGAAAACAAGGAAATTCCGACAATAAATAATATCAGAGGTAGAAATGACGAATATGAAAGGAAAAGTTTACTAAAAGAAAATACACGTCTACAGTTGCAAAAAAACGTTACAATTTACAGATGTTTTTTATTTGCCAGATGACCAATTACTTACCTTAAAGGGGTTGACACATAAAATGAATTTAGATACAGCTTTACCAATTTTTACTAAACAATATCGATATCCATCTCAACATCAAGAAGAGATTAAGAAACAAACAAAGGAAATGTTGCAGAACGATATAATTGAGGAATCTTGTAGCCTTTATTGCAGCCCTTTATGGGCAGTCCCCAAAAAGAAAGATGCTTCTGGAAGACAAAAATGGCGTGTTGTGGTTGATTTTAGAAAAATAAATGAACACACGCGACAAGATAATCATCCTATACCAAATGTCGAGGAAATTCTCGAAAGACTCGGAGGAGCACATTACTTCTCTGCATTTGATTTGGCTTCAGGATTTTACCAAATAATGCTAGAAGAAGATTCAAAAGAAAAGACTGCTTTCTCAACTCCTGATGGACATTTTCAATTCAAAAGGATGCCAATGGGATTGAAAAATGCACCAGCTACCTTTCAACAAGCAATGAATTATGTTTTAAGAGGACTCGTTGGAGTAATTTGTTTTGTGTATTTAGATGACATAATTATTTATGGAAAGACTCTAGAGGAATATAATCAAAATTTAAGTCTACTTTTACAGAGATCAAAGGAGCATGGCGTGAAGCTGCAGCCCGACAAATGTTAATATCTTCGACCAGAAATAGAATATTTGGGCCACATTATTACAAGTGACGGTGTTAAGCCGAATGACAATAAAATTGAAACAATTCGATCTTTTCCAGCTCCGAAAAATGATAAGGAAATAAAATCATTTTTGGGTCTTGCAGGATATTACAGGAGATTTATTAAAGACTTTAGTAAAATCGCGAAACCTCTTATTCAACTGTTAAAGAAGGGTGAAGAATTTAAATGGACTAATAAGCAAACAGAAAGCTTCGAAAAATTAAAGGTAGCCCTAATGAGAGAACCCGTCCTGATCTATCCAGATCATACTAAGGAGTTCACACTCACAACAGATGCAAGTAATTATGCATTGGGAGCAGTTTTATCGCAAAAGGGAAATAATTTTTATAAGCCAGTCGCATATGCTTTCCGTACACTAAATGATGCTGAATCAAGATATAGCACAACAGAAAAAGAACTTTTGGCAATTGTTTGGGCAACCAAACATTTTAGACACTTTTTATAAGGAAAACATTTTATAATCATTACAGATCATAAACCGCTTAAGTGGTTAATGAATGTGAAAGATCCTTCATCAAGGCTTATGAGATGGCGCCTTAAGCTAGAGGAATATGATTATGAAATACAATATAAGAAAGGAAGTTTAAATTCTAATGCTGATGCTTTGTCAAGACGTGTTTATCACCTACAAACACCGGAAGAAGAATTTGAGGAATACTTAACGCAGTACAGACATACACAGTTAAAACCTTTAAAAGAAGTATTAAGAACAAAATTACCAATAATTACCATAGGACCAAAAAGAAACGATGATGACATTATTATTGCAGCAGAGACTGAGCCCAAGGAAGCTTTTGCAAAATTAAAAGGACATCTAACATCAGACTTTATGCAGGTTTGTTATGATTTAAGGAAATTAGACGAGAATATTAAAATAAAATTAGTAAGAATGTTTAAATATCTAAATACAAAGTATTTTGATGAGACTAAAAATATTGAAATAATAGTAATGTCGGTAACAGAAGTTAACGATAAAAATGAACGAGCGAAAATAATAAAAGATTATCATGGACCCGAAAATGGACATTTTGGGATAAGTAAAATACATTAAAAAATAAGCCAGAAGTTTTATTGGAAAAAAATGAAGAAAGATATAGAGGATTATATTAAAAGCTGTAAAGATTGTCAACTTACTAAGAGGGCACAACATAATAATCAAGCTGATGGAGTTGTAACGCGTGCGCGAGTTAGGTAATTAGAGATTCGAATTACCCGCGCCGAGCAGGCATGCTCACCGGGGGCGTGAGCGCGCGAGCATCCTGACCGGATTAGAACGGTCTCGCGACGCGTAATATGCCCGTCGCGTACCTGCGAAGCTGCTACGGCTTTATAGGAGTCACGGCAGCCATCTTCGTGTCTGCCATCGCGCGCGAAACATCTCCTCCGTGTCTCTCGTGAGTTTACTTGTCCGCGTCGTCCTATCGTTTTTGTGAGACCCCGCTAGTGTAGTGGAGGCGCCGCAAATAGTGGACGCGCGCACAAGAGAGACAGAGAGAGAGCGATACCGCGTAGCGTGTGCCACGAGCAGAACGAGACTGCGAGCGTAGAGCCGGCAGCCAGCCCGCCTGCCGACCCAATACAGTGAGCAAGAGAGAGAGAGAGAAAGAGAGCGCAACTGCTGTGCGAACGACAGGGAGCGACAGAGAGAGAGTCGAGTGCACCGGCTGCTCCTTCCTAATGTAAGTTTTCTACTCTCCTCTCGCGGGTTTATTGTAAAGTCTCGCACGGGAATCGCCCCGTGCAAGCTTTCTGTGCCGTGTACGTGCGGGTGTGTCAGCCCGCCGTACTTTAACACCGCACGCGAAATTAGCAGCTTCGCTGCGCACCGTATCGTTCGCGCGTTTAAATCTTAACGGTCGCGAACTAACTCATTTGTTCTAATCAGCACGTGCGTTGTGCTTGTAGTTATTAGTGATTTTAATATACTGTGATATCTAGTTACTCGTCGCGTTGTTCATTACAACCTGTCCTTCTCCCGGATACCGCCGCCTCCGCGGGAAAACGACTCCGCCGGTCGTTTTCATATCTGAGTATAGCGGCCGCGTGCTTCACTCTCCGAGCGCGCGCTTTTCACTCAGTGATCCAATTAGTTGGAAAGCGAAGTTCGCGTACGATCCTGGCATTGTTTTCGGGATTCCAGGAGCAGATCCCCGGGCAAGTCATTTTAGTCTGACACCCGCGGCACCGTGTTCTAGGGCATCGCTGGCCTGTGGCTTGTTGGGATTTTCCCCCAATAGCCATCCCGTTACAACTGGCGCCACAACGTTTTGGAGGTGGAGAAGGACCCGCGGCGCGTACGTGATACGCGGCGAAGCTTGGCGCGAAGAAGCTCAGCAGCGTAGCTGAGCATAACCTGCAAAGAAAGACTCTTCGTGCCGTAGCTTGTAGGCGCGTGTGTGCGTGTGCGTGACACAGCCGTGCTATTGCGAGAGTGCGGTCGAGAGGTTAGGCAAGCGATAGCCAATAACCCTCGATCTAGACTGCCGACGAGGAGAGATCTTGATCGCGAAATTTTTGTACGTTAGGTAATTTTTTTTAACAATTAAAATTTTTTAATAACAATTAATTTTTTTTTAACGAGAAAAATTTTTTTTTTTAAGCGATAATTAATTTTTTTTAATTAAGTTTTTTTATCGACTCGAAAATTTTTTTTTCTCCTCTCGTATTTTCGATACGAATTATTTTTTAGTAGACGAAAAATAAAATTTTTTTTCTTTTCTCGTGCTGTTAGTAGAAAATCGAGAGAAAGTCGGCAGGCACTCTCGGAACAAAAAGTTGACTGTGCGCCCAAGTAAAAACTCGAGCGCAAAAATCCCCTCGAACTTTAAAATTGTTTTTTTATTTTTTTAGGTGAAAATTGAATTTATTTTTTGTGTTTTTTGGTGATATTGTCCGTTTTGACACACACACACACACATATATATATATATATATATATATATATAAATATATATATATATATATATATATATTGTAACGAAGTTCGGAATCCGCGGGCGAACTACCACGCGCTCGAGCCATCGAGGAGCGAAGCGGGGATGCGCAGGCGCGAGGAGGGCGGATCGGCAACGGTGCGCGCGAGAACGAGCAGTCTAGTTTCTGCCGATTCGGTGCGCGCACGCAGGAAGAGCCCGGTTGCCAGCGAGAGAGTGCGAGAGAAAGAAGAGAGAGAAAGAAAAGAGAGGGAGCAACCAAGGTCGCGAGTCTCCGGAGGAAGGCCTCAACGTCGTCGTGCGCGAGAGACTGCGAACGGATCTAGCCCGGACTCCGTCGACACCTAAGTAAGGTTAGTGCCTGCAGGCCCCCCTACGCGCGAGCGAGACTCTACCTCGACGCGCGAGGTAGAGAGCGTCGGAGACGAGTGGTGCACCTCGTCTCTGGGAGTGTATCTGTGCGCGACATCCGCGACGCGTGCGACTCGCGAGGCATTTCGACCTCGCGAGAATTAGAGACCGCGGCGCGCTCAATATCCTTTTCTTTTGTAAACCCCTCTTGCGATTAGCTAATAAAATTGTCTTTTATATTTCCTAATTAAGAGTTCGCGAATTGTTATTTCGCCCCCTTCCCTTCCGCCGTTATTCCTACGAGTACCTCGGATACCGCCGCCTCCGCGGGATCGCCGACTTCCTCGGCGATCATCTGAGCCCCAGGTACTCGCGCGTGTTTCCCCCTTCATTAAGGAACGCGTAGAGTCACACACATGATATTAAAATTCCCGGGTAACTTCTGAGTTACCCGGTTGTACACAGTCAGCGAACGGCATTGCACCGAGCGCGCGCAGAGCCGGCAATTCTGCCAGGGCGCCGCTCGAGCCGCAACGTAGGCGAGAATCGTCCTCGACGAGCAGCGCCGAGGAAGGCATCGTCGTTGCGGAGCAGTGTGAGCGAGAGAGAGAGAGCATACAGGTAAGCTTTCGGCGTTGCCGAAAACTCTCTCGCTCCGAAAACTATTCGCCCTGTTACAACTGGCGCCCAACGTGTGGATAGGTACAGTAGGAGAGCGCGCGGCGCGTGTTTGTAAACACGCGCGGGCTCGCAACACAGCCGACACCGCGATCGTTCGACCGTGAGAGTGTATGTATGTGTGCGAGAGTGTCGTAGACAATTCTAAGTCCACGAAAATACTTTTCGACAACAAGTATTATATCGCGAGCAGAAACGAAAATAATTCGGACCTCGCGATATATAGGCTCATTTACGCAAAAGTTCGTAGCTGTGCTTTTCCCTCATACTAATTTGGTTTATAATCGATTAGTAAGTTTTTTAGCAATATAGCTAAACAACTTAGAGATATATTCGTTCACTATAAAGCCTTATTTATTTGTTCGAATAAATAGGAGAAGACGGAAAGATAGATTGTTGTTACTAACAATCTATCAATAATTAGTTAATAAATTAGTGGAAATTATTAATTTATTTTTATAAAAATTATTAATAATAACAATTAATAGAAACTATTAATAATAATAATTGATAAAAATTATTAATAATATTAATTAATAAAACTTTTTTTTGTTATTTTTGGTAGGAAATTTAAAATATTTTTTTTCTTTTCTTCTTCTTCCTTCATCCATTTAATCTCTTTCCGCTTCACTGTTTTTTGGAAATCAAAAATTTTCTATCTTTCATGTTGCTCGTTATTACAGCCTCACGTGTTCGAAAGATTTAATTTGTTTTTACTAACAATTAAATAAAGCGTCGCCGTATTTCAACGAGCGACGCAAATACCAAACGTGTTCTCTTTCCACAGTTTATTTTATTATTTTGGAAGTGGAAAGGGAAAGCGAACTTCTCGCAAGCTAAAGTTTTGCGAGAAGATTTTGGGCTTTAATAAATTCGCTGTTATATACAGAAGTAAAATTAGGGTAAAAGCAAGCGCGATTTCTTTCACCGCGTGCACATTTTATAGAATAACCTACACTTTAAAGCACTCAAAAATTTTTTTTTTGTTTTTTTCTTTCTTGAATGAATCGTTTTCTTTCAACGACTTTCAACGACTTTTAAACGGGGTGTCGCCGAATTTTATCGCGCGACACAATTGCCGAACGCACCCTCTTTCCACAATTTATTTTATTATTTTGCGGTGGAAAGAGAAGGCGAACTTCTCGAAGACTAAAGTTTTGCGAGAAGATTTTGGCCGCGTGGACGAAAATTATTCTCGTTCTTCATTGTAAATTTTCGTAAAAATAAATACAACGCGAAGTAAATATTTAAGCGTAACACTCTTTTCGTGTTTCGCTGTCGTTTCTGCTCGCGAATTTACTCAGTGCGACAGATTGAGAAACAGTTTAGTTTTTTTTCTTCTGTAACTCGCGATTGTAAGCGCCCAGTGATTAGGGAAATACGCGCACTCAATCGACGCACTGAGTAACAACACGCTGTAAATTGCGGAGCGAACGAGCCGAAAAATCTACTTGCGGTCAGTTTTTTTTCTCTCTTCTGTTTTATATATTTTTTTTTCTCTTTTCTCTTTTTTTTTTTCTTTCGCATAAATATTCCAGTGAGAAACCAATATGGCGGCACAACTAGCACTCGAGAATTGGTGTATGTGCCTCTCACTGGAAGAGATAGATAGATATCTCAAGGCGATGGAGTTGAAAACATCTGGCGCGCGATTTCAACAGTTAGATCGCGCGAGCAGATGGCTGCTCGGGGATTACTCGGCAGACGAGTTCATCGCCACAAATGCAGACCTCGATGAACACACGACGTGGGTAGCGAGAGCAAACCTCCGCCAAACGTTCATCGATAGAGTCTGCAACGGCGAAATCGAGACGCCATGGGCACGCGGTTCAGACGAGAATGAACCGCATCCACTTGAGTATGTCCGCGACGATAACGTCGTAAAACTCAAGCTGGAACGGACGCGTCTCGAAATCGAGACGCGCGCAACGGAAAGAAGCTCGATGGAACATGAACCAGCGGAAACAACGGAGAACGAGACGGATCGAGAAGACGGATCTAAGGAGAGGGAGACAAGTACAACCCTCCACCCACAACAGCACACCCTAGCAACGGCGGAAACGCAGGATCTGCCAATCCCTGCGGAATTGAGGGCATTTTTAACGCAACTCACGCAGAAGGTCACGCAACTCTCGGACAATCAGTCCAAATTGCAATTAGCAATGGAGAGCTTCACGCAGCTAGCGATAAAAGGAGCTGCGTGCAGCACGCGATTAGACCAGGCGCAGAGCGGGCAACGTCAGGTGGGCTTCCAGGATACCCTGACATTCAGATATCCGGAAGAGCAGGACACCTATCTGCATACACCACCGACGTCTGGCCAACCGCTCATTCCCCCCCAAGGGACGCCGCACAATCGTCTACTAGGCGGAGCCTGGGAGGGGGGGGGGTCTCCCGAATCGGATGAATTCGAGAGATTTGCGCAGCGACCCAAACGCGCTTGATGCCAGCACTCCGCGGCATACGGTGCAACACCGAAATAATCAGCGAGACGTCGGCAACATCGCACGAAAATGGGGGCTGAAGTATACCGGCGAGAAAGGGCAGAGCATCGACGTGTTTTTAAACCGTGTCGATGAATGCCGAAGCCTCGCGAAGATGTCAGAGGAAGAGATGTTAAGTTCTCTCTCCGAACTCTTCGCGGGAGTCGCCGCCACGTGGTACCAGAATAATAAGACGAGCTGGTCCACGTGGAACGAATTCTGCGCTTCAGCACGTAAATGGTACGGCGCGAACCGCAGATTCCAACAACGGGTGCTGCAAGAGGCAACAGCGCGCACACAGGGGAGAGAAGAACCGGTGCGCGACTTCATCACCTGCCTACTCTCGATCATGAAAAAGATCGATCCACCTCTCCCACTTTCTCACCAGTTGGACACCTTACATCGCAATTTGCGGCCAGATCTCCAACGCATGGTGAGGAGAGTCGATTTCGAGGACATCGACACGCTATTGGAATTGAGTGTCGAGGCCGAGCTGACTCTCGAGGCGGAAAAATCTTATCGAGAACCACCGCCTCCGGAACAGAGCCTCCTCCCCGAGGCTGCCTATAACCCTCGGGGAAAGAAAGAAAAACATACGCCACTGAAAGTTGCCGCACTTCCAGGGCATATGAACCCGCCGGTAACGGAGGGAACTGGACAGAATTGGATCGCAGCTCTGTCCAAAATGCTCGCGGAAGAGGTGAGGCTGGCGCTACAGCCAGCGCTGCACCCGAAGCAGACTCCACCGCCCTCTCGAAAACCTTCTCCCGCCAAGGGGAAAAAGAAGGGAGGGAGAGGAGAAAAGAGAGAGTCAGCAGGCGGCTCGCCGAAGCGCGACCCGCGGCCTCGGCAAGCAGAAAGGAAAAAATCGCCCGATAGCAGCGCAGTGAAACTGAAGGGTAACAGTGAGGGTATTCATTGTTACGGCTGCGGTCTGCCTGGCTATCGGACGTACAATTGTCCCACGTGTGCGGGAAACGGGAAATCGGGTGCGTAGAAGGAGTCTATACGATGCCCGCACTCAAGAAGACCCCCGCCGAAATCGCCGTCGCGGCCTCCACCGTTCAGGAGAAGCCGCGCGACGAATCAGCAACATCAGCTACAGCGATCAGCGTAGAGAACGCACCGATCGCTAACCCCGACGAGGAGGCCAGATGGTGGCTCCAAGTTAACGTCGGGGGTTTCCGAATACGCGCCTTATATGATACGGGCGCGGCACGAACAGTGATGGGTTCGATCGGATTGCAATTAGCATCCGCGTGCCGTAGCCCGCTATTATCAAGCCACGGAAGGAAAGCAAAGGTCCCCGGCGGTCATACAGTGGCGATCGCGGGGTATGTAATGCTCCCCTTTGAGGTAGCAGGCATAAAAAAGGAGATTCGTGTCGCCGTGCTCGCGGACGAAACCTTAGAGTGCTACCTCGGCGCTGATTTCATTCGGACATTCGGAATGATTCACGATGCAGTGAAAAATCAGCTGACCGTGAGCGCGTCAGGGCAAACGGTAGATTTAGAAGTAGCCAGCGTTTCTCTTGGCGAAACTCTGGAGCTAGCTTCGATCGGTCTCGAGGAGATGTCGGAGGTGCAGAAGAAACAACTCCAAGAACTCCTCGACCAGTTGCTCGTCCAGACGGATGAACCTCTTGGCCGCACGACGTGGGCCGAACACGCGATTTCTGTTGGCTCGGCTCGGCCGGTCAAACAGAAATATTACCCCGTCTCCAAGAAACTCGAGGAGATCATGCACTCTCAGGTACGAGAGATGCTGGAGGCGGGTATAATCGAGCCCTCGACCAGTGCTTGGTCGAGTCCAGTAGTAATGGTGCGGAAAGCGCTCGAGAAATATCGATTCTGCATCGACTTCCGGAAGGTGAATGCCGTGTCCAGAGCTGACGCATATCCGCTCCCATATATGGACGCGATTTTGCGGAAGCTACAAGGCGCAAAATATATTTCGACTCTGGACTTAAGCAGCGCGTATCACCAGATTCCGCTGGAGGAAGAATCTCGCCCGTTAACGGCGTTTACGGTGCCGGGACTGGGATTATTCCAGTTCACGCGCATGCCGTATGGCCTCTCGCAGGCAGGTGCAACATTTCAGAGGTTAATCGATAAGGTTATCGGTCCTGAAATGGAACCCTATGCCTTCTCCTATCTCGATGATATAATCATTGTCACCGAGACCTTTGAAGAACATGTAAAGTGGCTTGGCCACGTTCTCAAGCGAATAAAGGAGGCTAATCTCACTATTAACCGAGAGAAAAGTGTGTTTGGCCAGACGGAAGTTCGCTATCTGGGCGTACTCGTTAATCGGGACGGTTTTCGTCCCGATCCCGAGAAAATTGCGCCGATAATAAGCTATCCTGAACCACGGAACCTAAAACAGCTTCGGCGTTTTCTAGGAATGGCCTCGTGGTACAGGAAGTTCCTAAAAGATTTCGCTTCTATGGCCGAGCCACTAACCCGACTCACCAAAAAAGACCGCCGATACGATTGGACAGAGGAACAACAAGTAGCTTTCGATCAGATTAAGGCTTTTGTTGCGTCTGCTCCAATTCTGTCTCGCCCGCAATTTGAAGACCAATTCGTTCTTCAAACAGACGCGAGTGATACAGGCATCGGCGCAGTACTCTTCCAAATAATCGATGGCGAGGAAAGAGTACTGGAATTTGCGAGTCGCACACTCTCATCCGCGGAGCGTAACTATAGCGTGACGGAGAGAGAATGCCTCGCGGTGGTCTGGGCCATTGGAAAATTCAGGCCGTATATCGAGGGCTACCATTTTCGAGTGATCACCGATCATAGTAGTCTTCATTGGTTACACAGCCTGCATAGTCCAACTGGCCGGCTCGCGCGGTGGGCACTCGAACTGCAAGGGCATAGCTTCGAGGTAGAGCACAGGAAGGGCGCAATTAACCACGTCCCCGATGCTCTATCTCGCATGTTCGAGGGCGACGAGGAAGATGCGTCACTCGCGCAGTCGATCTGACAAACGAGATGGACGATACATGGTATACCTCTTGGCGAGAGAAATTGCAGCGAGAGCCAGACGCATACCCGCGCTGGAAATTATTAGGTGGACAGTTATTCTACTATCGCCCCGACGAACTCATAGAGGCGGCGGTCGGGGACGAAGAAGCGTGGAAAACTGTCATACCGAAGGAGGGTCGTCAGCAAGTGCTCGCTGAGAGCCACGACGATCCAACCTCAGGACACCTGGGGCGAGACAAAACGTACGATCGCGCTACGAGATTTTACTACTGGCCACACATGTACAAGGCAGTACGTAAATACGTGCGCGAGTGTCTCGTCTGCCAGCAGTGCAAAGTCGAGCAACGCGCACCTGCCGGTTTAATGGGAAAACGCGACATATCGCGCCCATGGCAGGTGGTGGCGGCCGACATGATGGGTCCTCTACCCAAGAGCAAACGCGGCTTCGAATATATTCTTGTATTCGAAGATTTATTCTCAAGGTGGGTAGAGGTAGAGGTAAATCTATCTTGAAGGAATTGAAAGAGAGAGTGATTTTACGTTTTGGCACGCCGGAAGTATTTGTCAGTGACAATGTAACGGAGTTTAGAAACCGCGCCGTCACTGAGTACTTACGGAACTTGGGGGTACACCACACGGTGACACCGCGGTATCACCCCCAAGCCAACCCGGTGGAGCGAGTAAACCGGACGCTCAAAACCCGGTTAATCGCTTTCGTGGAGGAAAAACACGCCTCTTGGGACGAGAATCTGTCCGAGCTGGTGTTTTCGCTCAATAACGCCGCCCATAGTAGTACTGGACTCTCGCCCGCAATGTTAAATTACGGGCGGCGACCCCTACCCCCAGGAACGGCCAAAAGAGCTCGTGACCGCGTAGCGGAAGAACGAGCGAGCCAGGAGAGAGTCGAGGAATGGGCCTCGAGGATGAAAGGCCTCAATCGATTGAATAGAGCCGTCGCCGATCACATCGACGGCGAACAAGAGCGGCAAGCGCATTATTATGATGCAAAACACCGCGAGCCCCTCTTCCAAGCAGGAGACTATGTTTGGAAGAGAAACCGGATCCTATCGTCTGCCGCACAAGGAATCTCGGCGAAACTGGCACCGAAATTCGCGGGGCCGTATGCGATAATAGCCAAAATAGGCATTAACACTTATCGCGTACGCGCGCTCGACGCAAACGATGAGGAATTAGTTCACGCCGAGCATCTGAAGCCTTACGTGGGTGTAACGCCTTCAGATGAGGAGCCGGAGGAAGAACCTCAACCGCCGAGGGATAGCGCAGCGATTGTGGCGATGTGCGACCCGCCAGTAGCGAGCGACAGCGAGAATAACTCGCAGGTAGATCGCGGAAACGACGGCGCCGCAGCCATCTCCGATCGCGTACCGCTTGAGAACCCAGCGAGCAAAGCGGAAAACTTACGTGCCCCTACTCCTCTCCCCAGGCGTAACCCGGGTCGTCCAAGGAAGGCGGTACGGCTTGTAGTAAGGCCGACTGCTATACGCGTGATAGCGGCGAGCCCAGCAAAGAACCTCGCTGCGAAATCGCGCGGACGACCCAAAGGCTCACGCAATGAGGCGAATACTCTCGATCCGACGACTATACTACCCTCGCGGACGCGTACGCAGTCTCGCGCGGCAGTATAACATACATTTTTAATTTTGGGCACCTGATGATTCCGTCTAACCTCCATTCCCTTTCCTCATTTTCAGAATGGATCCAGAGGACTCGGCAGGTCAAGCGGCGCTGGTGCCCACCTCCGCCGTGAGCGAAGCAGCGGAGTTGCTTCGAGGAGTGTTGGCGGCGCTCCACAACCTCGCCGGTCCACCGCTCGCCGTGCCGGCAACCGAGCAGGCGGATGAAGGGGCGGGATCACCGCCATCCCTTCCGCTCGGGCCGGCGACGACGCCGGGCTTACGGCGGCCGCACGCACAGCGTCCGCCGAGCCCAACAGGCTCCACAACGAAGGAGAGCGAAGAGGAGGGGGCCATCGGAGGAACGACTGGAGTCTCCGACGCCTCGCCGTCCGTCTCCTCCGCTACCCCCAGCTCCTTCTCGTCCCATGGCTAGCGAGCCGTCGCCGCCCCAGGGACGAGGCTTCTCCAGCCGGAGACAGCCTCTCGAGGTGCGCTGGGATGCCCTCGAGAAGGCATTGCGGGAGGCCCGTGACGTCACGCGTCGGGCCAGGGAAATGGAGGCCGCCGCCTTCCGCGAGTGGGACGAGTTCCACTCAAGTTCGCGGTGGGCGGGCGAATTCTCGGCTCCCTGGACCAAGGCCGTGAAGCAGCAGCGCGAGGAGGCCCAGGCCGAAGAGGCGGCGCGCAAGGGCGTGCGCGAGCGCCGCGCCGCGCTAACCGCGGCAGACGAAGCGCGCCGCGAAGTAGAGGCGGCGCAGCAGGTGACGACGCAGGCCCAGATGCGCCTGGAGGCCGCGCAGACGCGGGCACGACGCGCCGAGGAACGCGCGTTCCTCGTCCCCAGCCGCCCCGTCATCGCGCCACCGCCCGCTCGCCCCGCGAGCCAGGCGCCGCGCCAACCACGGGCAGCACCAGCCCAAGCAGCGCCGGATGCCCGTCGCTGCTATTTCTGCGGGGAGCCTGGGATCAAGGTGCACTGGAAGTGCCCCAATTTCCAGAGCCACGATCCCAAGGACCCGTGGTATAAGAGGCGCTGAGGAAATCTTCGCCTCACCACACCCTCCCCAAGAGGGGATATAAATCTTGGGATACCGGGGTCCAGCAGCCACCGGCTACACAGAGTACCACCCCTTGTAGCCCATTAATAAAGGCCTGGGCGGGCCGTATTTTTTTTTTATACTAGTTTCGCCTTATTTTTCTTTCTCCCACCTCCGCTCCTAACCTAGCATGCCCTTACCACCCACGCGTGCGAACTTCGCATGTTATGCATCCAGAGCACCGACCAGGGGGTAGTACGTCGCGTCTGGGAGGGGGGTGTAACGAAGTTCGGAATCCGCGGGCGAACTACCACGCGCTCGAGCCATCGAGGAGCGAAGCGGGGATGCGCAGGCGCGAGGAGGGCGGATCGGCAACGGTGCGCGCGAGAACGAGCAGTCTATTTTCTGCCGATTCGGTGCGCGCACGCAGGAAGAGCCCGGTTGCCAGCGAGAGAGTGCGAGAGAAAGAAGAGAGAGAAAGAAAAGAGAGGGAGCAACCAAGGTCGCGAGTCTCCGGAGGAAGGCCTCAACGTTGTCGTGCGCGAGAGACTGCGAACGGATCTAGCCCGGACTCCGTCGACACCTAAGTAAGGTTAGTGCCTGCAGGCCCCCCTATGCGCGAGCGAGACTCTACCTCGACGCGCGAGGTAGAGAGCGGTAGTGGTGCACCTCGTCTCCGGGAGTGTATCTGTGCGCGACATCCGCGACGCGTGCGACTCGCGAGGCATTTCGACCTCGCGAGAATTAGAGACCGCGGCGCGCTCAATATCCTTTTCTTTTGTAAACCCCTCTTGCAATTAGCTAATAAAATTGTCTTTTATATTTCCTAATTAAGAGTTCGCGAATTGTTATTTCGCCCCCTTCCCTTCCGCCGTTATTCCTACGAGTACCTCGGATACCGCCGCCTCCGCGGGATCGCCGACTTCCTCGGCGATCATCTGAACCCCAGGTACTCGCGCGTGTTTCCCCCTTCATTAAGCGAGAGAGTTTTCGGCAACGCCGAAAGCTTACCTGTATGCTCTCTCTCTCTCGCTCACACTGCTCCGCAACGACGATGCCTTCCTCGGCGCTGCTCGTCGAGGACGATGCTCGCCTACGTTGCGGCTCGAGCGGCGCCCTGGCAGAATTGCCGGCTCTGCGCGCGCTCGGTGCAATGCCGTTCGCTGACTGTGTACAACCGGGTAACTCAGAAGTTACCCGGGAATTTTAATATCGTGTGTGTGACTCTACGCGTTCCTTAATGAAGGGGGAAACACGCGCGAGTACCTGGGGCTCAGATGATCGCCGAGGAAGTCGGCGATCCCGCGGAGGCGGCGGTATCCGAGGTACTCGTAGGAATAACGGCGGAAGGGAAGGGGGCGAAATAACAATTCGCGAACTCTTAATTAGGAAATATAAAAGACAATTTTATTAGCTAATCGCAAGAGGGGTTTACAAAAGAAAAGGATATTGAGCGCGCCGCGGTCTCTAATTCTCGCGAGGTCGAAATGCCTCGCGAGTCGCACGCGTCGCGGATGTCGCGCACAGATACACTCCCGGAGACGAGGTGCACCACTCGTCTCCGACGCTCTCTACCTCGCGCGTCGAGGTAGAGTCTCGCTCGCGCATAGGGGGGCCTGCAGGCACTAACCTTACTTAGGTGTCGACGGAGCCCGGGCTAGATCCGTTCGCAGTCTCTCGCGCACGACAACGTTGAGGCCTTCCTCCGGATATATATATATATATAAATATTTTCACATATATTTATTTTAAAATTACAAGTGCGAGTAGTTGAGCGTAATTAATTACAAATAGTAATTAATTACAAAAATTGCTTTTGTTTTTTTTTTTGAGCCGCATACGGGAAACCCTCGTGCGTTATCGAGGTTAAGAGCAACCGCCGGAGCTCTTAGAAAATAATCCGGGTTCGCGTTCAAAAATCTAGTTCACGGGTTGAATAGGCAAACTCTCTCTGCCATCAATACAGATACTACTCGCGCTAGTAAAATAAGGTGGGGAAACGCACAGCCAATTGACACCATGGCCCGCTCATCGCAATTTGCGGAATCTACGATACTCAATTGGGCCTATACACAGTCCGAAGAGGAAATAAACGAGGCCATGGAAGCCCTTGGTCTACAGCAGTCATATCTGCAGTCAGTAAATATGCTGACAGCGATCAAGTGGCTTATGGGCGATTATAGTGCCGCCGATTTCGTGCCAGAGCCGGAGCTGTCGGAGCAGCAAGCGTTTGCTAAACGCGAGCAGTCCCGAAGAGCGTTCATCGACCTCCCGCACCCGTCCATAACGCTCCTTGATGACCCGATAGTGATGCAGAAACTCTCGGAGTCTCGGAGGATGAACGCTCCACAACAAGCACATAATGCAGGGGTGGAGCCAGCGGAAGAGGCAAACGGCCAGGAGGGTTCCGGGACAGAGATATTGAGCTCTGCAGCATCCACCGGAACATCTTTAGACGAAGCTGAGGGACAGCTTCAATAGCAACAGCACCAACAGCAACAACTGCAGTAGCAGCGAATGCAGCAGCAGCAAATGCAGCCGCAGCAAATACAGCAGCAGCAAATGCAGCAGCAGCAGGTGGAGCAGCAGCGATGGCAGCAACAGCAACAACAGCAGGAGCAACAGCACCGGCAGCAAGTGTTCCTGGAGGAGCAGCGCAGGCAACGACAATACCAGCGCAACTACGAAGAAGAGTCGTTGTTGGCACGAAATGGGCAGTAAGGGTTCTGGCAGCAATCGCGAAATCCGCCGCAGCCGCAAAACTTGGAGTGGCCGCGACAGCGTGAGTCGCGAACCACCGGGATAACAGTCGGAGACAATATATTATAGGAGCAGCTACTGGCGCACAGTGTTCTATTTAAACTCCGCATTTGTGAACGTATCTTGGAAGTTCACATGCGGTGATCCTCGTCTGCGGTCCGTGCTTGGGGGTTGGACTCCCTCCAATGGCGTACTTGAGGTTGGATGTCGAGCTCCTTGAAGTATTCGTACATTCTCTTTAAGCTCTTCAACCTCTTCGACGAGTGTTTTGATCACCGCCACACAGTGTTCTATTTTGAAAAAAAATGGACAAAATGAAATATCTCGCGAATGGATATTGATAGCCGGATGAATCCAACTGCATTATAAAGTTGAAGTAATGTACAATAAAGGAAAAATAGTCCAGTACTGATCGTTTGACCCTGTGACCTTAGAAATGAAAAATGAAAGTCGAATAAATAACGAATTTTCGGCTTTTTCATTGTAGACTTTGTGGCTATCAATTTTTTCAATCAAAAAAATATGTACTCCTGTAGTATTTGATGCAAGGAATCCGAATTTGATGTCAGAATTGTCCTATCGCACACCAATTCGTTTTTGAAGCTGAAAACTCCATAAAAAATACGAAAAATTCACCCTGGAAGAAATGGAATATTATTGAGTAATTTCGACTTCGGATTTGGATTCAGCTTATCATAATACATGGGTACACAAACGCTTGTATTTAATACAATTTTATTAAAGAGCATGAAAATATTGTAAAAAATGCCATTTTTTAATAACCCTTAAATTTTAATAATTCATATATGCACCTACAAATTTGTGTACTTGTATTTATGTACCCATGTATTTTGATTCGCTGAATCCGAGTTTGAAGTCGAAATTACTCAATAATGCTCCATTTTTTCAGGGTGAATTTTTCGTATGTTTTATGGAGTTTTGAGATTAAAAAAAAAATTGGTTTGCGATAGGACAATTCTGACATCAAATTCGGATTCCTTGCATCAAACACTACAGGAGTACATATTTTTTTGATCGAAAAAATTGATAGCCAGAAAGTCTACAATGAAAAAGCCGCAAATACGTTATTTATTCGACTTTCATTTTTCATTTCCAAGGTCACAGGGCCAAATGATCAGTACTGGACTATTTTTCCTTTATTGTACATTACTTCAACTTTAAAATGCCGTTGGATTCATCCGGCTATCGATATCCGTTCGCGAGATATTTCATTTTGTCCATTTTTTTTCAAAATAGAACACTGTGTGGCGGTGATCAAAACACTCCTTGAAGAGGTTGAAGAGCTTAAAGAGAATGTACGAATACTTCAAGGAGCTCGACATCCAACCTCAAGTACGCCATTGGAGAGAGTCCAACCTCCAAGCACGGACCGTAGACGAGGATCAACGCATGTGAACTGCCAAGATACGTTCACGAATGCGGAGTTTAACAGCAGCTGCCCGAGTCTCCAGTCCCCAACAGAGGCTGGGAGGAATAATTCTAGAAATTCTTCCCAGCGCCAGATTAGGAATGGGGCGACCCAGGACCCGTCTGAGAGGCATACGTATTTGCCTCAGCAGACGAACCGTGATGTGGGCCAGATAGTCCGAAAATGGCACATCAGGTTCTCAGGGTGTCAAAGGAGCAGAGCGTAGCCTTATTCCTAACAAGAATAAAGGAATGCAGAACTCTAGCTAATCTGACACACGACGTGGTGCTTTCGTCGTTGTCAAAGCTCCTAACTGGGGTAGCAACCACCTGGTACCGGAGTAACCGCCACACATGGCGATCGTGGCCAGATTTCATAGAGGCCATAACGCACATGTCTGGCGGGGACAGAGGACATCAGCAGCGCGTCATGGCGGAAATAAACGCGAGGACTCAAGGCAGAAGTGAACTTACGCGTGATTACGTGGTAAATCTACAAGCCATGATCCTAGAGTTGGTTCCGGTGCCTAGCATCGCTCAACAGTTAGACATGTTGCACCGGAACATGCGGCCAGAACTGCAAAAGATGGTAATGCGAAATCAAATTACGGATTACCGAGGGCTCCTGGACCTGGGCCGGGAAGCCGAATTAGCGCTCGCGGCAGATAAGGTGTATCACTCGCCATCATCGCCCGAGCGCACGTACATGCCAGAATTTGCCTACGTGCAAACTGAGCCCTCCACGGATCAGCGGAAAAAGCAGAATCCAAGCGTGGCGGCGATGGGGCACCAACATCACGAGCCTCGAGGGAGCGTCGAGGCTATGTACAGTCGGATCATGGCCGAATGGTTATCGGCCTTGACAAAGAAAGGCACCGACGAGAACAAGGGGCAAAAGCGTAGCCCGCCGCCAACCAGAAAACCTAAGAAGAAGGGTAACTGGGAAAATAGGCGGCGGGAGGGCGGGCAAATTACAGACCAGCCTAGTGGGGGTAGTATCTTGACCCACCAGGCTAGGCCGCAAAGTCCAAGAAATAACGGACCTCGACAAAGGCAAGAGTACCGAAGGAAACCCGGATATGAGCAAGAGGGAGGCAACAAGCCCAATGCTGCCGGAAACCAACAGGGAAACGGCCAGGGGGGCAGGTAAACACGACCACATACCCGCCCCCAGCTCTCTCACCAGAGACCGAGGGTAACTTGGTCCAATCGTCTGGAGTGGAGAGCGAAGAAGTGCCCGTGATTCAACCGAATGAAGTCAACCAAGAAACTTGCTCGCGATGGTGGCTTCAAGTAGGTGTAGCCGGTTACAGACTACGAGCACTCTTCGATACAGGAGCTTCCTGGACTGGGATGAATTCCATAGGCCTACAGCTCGCTACTGCCTGTGGAACAGAGTTAATACCAGCCAGCGGCCTAACAACACGGGTGGCAAGCGGGTAAAGCATAGCAGTGGTTGGCTATGTGTATCTGCCCATGGTCGTGGCTGGCGTGTGCAAAGAAGTGCGCGTCGCAATAATGCCAGATCTAGATACGGAGCGCTACTTGGGGGTAAACTTCAGTAAGAAGTTTAGCGCTGTCTTAGACCTCACAGATAACACGCTGCATCTCAAGGTTGACGATGCAAGCGTAAAGTTAGAAGTAGCCGTCATAACCGCAAATAACACCGTGTCCGTATCAGCTATAGGGTTGGCGGACCCAACAGAAAAACAACGCAAAGAGATAGAAGCTTTAGTAGCTCAGCTGATCGGTAGCAGCCTGGCACCACTAGGGTGTACTTCGTGGATCGAGCATGCAATAGACGTCTGATCTACAAGACCCATTAAACAGAAGTACTATCCTGTATCTCAGAAACTCGAGGAAGAGATGCACAAACAGGTGGAGAAAATGTTAGTCGCGGGAATAATAGAACCGTCGACAAGTGGCTGGTCAAGTCCAGTGGTAATGGTACGCAAGTCCAACGGGATGTTCCGTTTCTGCGTGGACTTACGAAAAGTGAACACAGCGTCAAGGCCAGACTCATACCCGTTACCATACATGGAAAGTATCTTGCACAAACTTCAGAAAGCGCGATACATCTCCACGTTGGATTTAAGCAGTGCGTACCACCAGATACCACTTAGTCCGGAGTCCAAAGAAACTACGACCTTCACCGTGTCAGGCAAAGGGCTTTCCCAATTTACGAGAATGCCCTACGTTCTTCCGTAAGCCGGAGCGTCCTTGCAGAGGCTGATTGAAAAAGTCATCGGCCCCGAACTTGAATCATTTGCTTACTCGTGTCTCTTCGATATAATAATAGTCACAGAGACATTCGAGGATCATAAAGAGGTTCTAAAAAGAGTTCTGGACAGGATACAGGACGCGGGCCTCACAATAAATCGCAAGAAGAGCGTCTTCTGTCGCGATGAGGTCCAATATCTCGGGGTCATAGTAAATAGAGATGGTTTTAAGCCAGACTCCGAGAAAATAAAGCCCATTATAGAGTATCCGGTACTGAAAAACCTCCGTCAGCTGAGACGCTTCTTAGGAATGGCCTCGTGGTATAGAAAGTTTTTATCGAACTTCGCCACAATTGCTGAACCACTGACTGAATTAACGAAAAAGGATCGGAAATATGAATGGTCAACGGCACAAGCAGAGGCCTTCCAAAAGCTAAAAGCACTAGTAGCTTCTGCACCGATTCTACACAGACCGGTATCTAACGCGCAGTTCGTGGTGCAAACTTACGCGAGCGATACAGGTCTGGGAGCTGTGCTATACCAAATAATTGACGGCGATGAAAGAGTCCTAGAGTTCGCGAGTCGAACTCTGAGCGCAGCCGAGAGGAATTATAGCGTGACGGAACGAGAATGTCTAGCAATTCTCAGGGCAATCAAAAGGTTCCGTCCGTATATAGAGGCCTACGACTTCAAGGTTATCACGGGCCATAGCAGCTTGAAGTGGCTCCGTGACCTCCAAAACCCGAGCGGCAGGTTAGCTAGGTGGGCTTTGGAGCTGCAGAACCACAGTTTCACGGTCGAACATCGGAAGGGCTCGTTGAATGTCCCAGATGTCCTTTCACGGATGTTCGAGGAAGAAGAGCCAGCGGTCGCCGTGTTAGAGCTCGAGCGCAATACAAACGACCACTGGTACTTCAAGATCGTGAAAGAGGTTCAACAGCAGCCGCGAGACTTCTCCACGTTCAAGTTGGCGGGGGAGACACTGTACAAGTACAACCCTAATGAAGTCATAGACGAATTTCTCGGCGACGATGATGCATGGAAGTTAGCAGTCCCTCACGAAAAGCGACGCGAAGTACTGAGGGAATGCCATGACTTTTCAACTGCTGGGCACTTGGGCCGCGAGAAAACTCTAGAGAGAGTAAGGCGGAAGTATTATTGGCCACACATGTTTCGAGATCTGGCCAGATATGTGAACCAGTGCCAAATTTGCCAGCTGTGCAAAGTCGAACAGCGCGATCCAGCAGGATTCATGGGATGTCGCATTACTGAACGTCCATGGCAAATCGTGGTCAGCGATATTATGGGACCCCCCCTAAAACCAAGCACGGCCACGAATACATTCTCATCTTCCAGGACCTGTTCACACGCTGGATCGAAGTAATTCCGATAAAAAGGGCAGATGGCAAATCGGTGATAAAATGGCTCAACGAACGAGTATGTCTGCGGTTCGGAGTCTCCGAGGTGCTTCTCTCCGATAATGGGACTGAATTTAAGAATGCACCCTTAGAGGCATTCTTAATGGAGAGAAACGTGCATCACACGTTTACACCACCATATCACCCTCAAGCCAATCCCGTCGAGCGAGTGAACCAAACGGTGAAGACCATGATCATGTCATACGCTGAGGATAATCACCGGTCCTGGGATGAGCACTTGAACGAGCTGGCGTTCGCGTATAATACGGCAGAACACAGCTCTACCACGATAAGTCCTGCCATGCTCATTTACGGCCGACAGCCTGACCCACCGAAGACACTAAGGCGGGAGGAAGACAGGTTAACTGAAGAGCAAGGCCAGCTAGAGGCAATAAATAATTGGGTGGCGCGCATGGACAAGGTTCGCAAATTGCACGTTCGGGCGGCGGCCGATGCGCAAGCGGAGCAGGCGAGACAAGCCAAATATTATGACGCTCATCGTCGACCTCCAGAATTCTGTCTAGGCGATCGTGTATGGCGAGAGAATAAGGTACTATTCTCAGCAGCTGAGGGGATTTCTGCCAAATTAGCCCCTAAGTACGTGGGGCCCTACACGATTGTGAATATTCTAGGCGAAAACACCTATGCGATCCAAGGTGAGGATGGTCGAACGATACGTCCCGTCCATGCGCAGCAACTCAAGCGATACGTTTCCGCAGAAGAGCCCAAGGACTACTTGGACAAAAGTAGTCAAGAAGTAGCCCAGTCGCTACCACCGAGGGACTCTTCAGCCAAACGTAACGTGCCAGCGGGCAACAGAGTTAGCCAGGGGAATGTATAGCCTCGGGCGATGGCTAAGAGGCGCGGTCCACCTCGTAAGACCGCGCTATTAGTTAGGCCAGGAAAGCGTGGGAGCGACGGCCAACCTACGCGTGTGGTCGGTCCAACAGAGTCCAGGCGAGGCCCAGGGAGGCCAAAGGGCTCGAAGAAGAAGGCTGCACCTACTGCTGTCGGGCCAATTAGCCCCCGTCGAACCCGAGCGTCCGAAAAGCGCTAACTGTGTCGTCCAGAAATTGTGCCGTCCGTACTAACCCGTGTTCGTCCTTGTTTTCCGATCCTCTGTCTCACCAATCGCCGGGGTCAATTTACCTATTGCAGGATATGCAGAGCCTGACTCCAGAAATAGCAGAGACGGCGAAGAAGGTGATTGCTGGATTAATCCGGTGCAACCCTGACCCTGCCGTCATTGCCTTCCTGGAGCAGGTAGTGGAGGGCATAGAGGCGGTGACACAGCTAGCACCGCCAGTGGAAGAGCCCTCCACACTTGTCATAGAGGAGTTAGAGGCACCGGAACCAAGAAGGGGACCTTCGGGACCAACCGACGCAGGCGTTGGCCCGTCCCCGCTCCGGCGACCTCACCCTCCGAAGGAACAGCGGGAGAAGAGCGGGGCTCGGCCAGAAGAAGCACCAGTCGAGCCGATTGGTACCGGCCGAGTTTTCGAAGAGGAGGCGCCTCGAGCACATCATTGTGCGCCGGAAGTTGACGCCGGCGCGGCTAGGGCCGCACAAGGAAAAGAAGGAGATGCTCCGACCCAGTCCCCAAAAGGAGCATCAACCGATGGAGTCGGTGTGGCCTGGGTCCCGGTGGAGCAGGCTCTAGAGGAGGCGCGGCGCCTCAGCAAGTCCTCGTGCGCTGCGGAGGACGCTGCCCTGGCCGCACTGGAGGACTTTCTCCAGTGCCACGGTGAGGCCGGCGAGCGGCAAGCCGGCAAATGTGTCAGAAAGGCCCAAGGCCGGCGAGAAGAGCTCGCGGCCGCCGCAGAGGCCAGGGCCGCCAGGCTGCGCCGCGGTGCCTTGCAGAAGGAGGAGGAGGCTCGTCTGGCACGTGCGCAGGAGCGCATGGAAGAGGCCAGGCGAGCCAGGGAAAAGGCGGAGGAGACGGCGCGTCGGGCCAAAGAAGAGGCCCAGCGTTGTATCCTACGAGAAGAGGAGCGCCTCCAAAGGGCGCTCGAGGAAGAGCAGGCGGCCCGGGAGGCGTTAAATCCACCGGCGCTTCCCCGGTGATTTATGTGTGGCGAGCTTGGGGTAAAGAATTCGAAGCACTGCCCCAACCAAGCTCGCCACAAGGGGCGCCGGACTTACTCCCGGGCCAGCTGAAGAGCGCTAAGCCCCGAAGAGTTTTTTTTCGTTTTTTTTTATAAAAATTAAAAAAAGAAAATCCAGTGACTCCAATTCGTCCTAATTCCCTTTTAGAACCTCCTTCTACTAAAGCCTTACCAACCTACGTATAGGTACGACGACGGCCATGGATGGCAGAGCTGCTCGCGGTCCCCTAAGCAGCGTCTGGCGGGAGGGTGCAACGCGTGCGCGAGTTAGGTAATTCGAGATTCGAATTACCCGCGCCGAGCAGGCATGCTCACCGGGGGCGCGAGCGCGCGAGCATCCTGACCGGATTAGCACGGTCTCGCGACGCGTAATATGCCCGTCGCGTACCTGCGAAGCTGCTACGGCTTTATAGGAGTCACGGCAGCCATCTTAGTGTCTGCCATCGCGCGCGAAACATCTCCTCCGTGTCTCTCGTGAGTTTACTTGTCCGCGCCGTCCTACCGTTTTTGTGAGATCCCGCGAGTGTAGTGGAGGCGCCGCAAATAGTGGAGGTGCGCAGAAGCGAGACAGAGAGAGAGCGATACCGCGTAGCGTGTGCCCCGAGCAGAACGAGACTGCGAGCGAGGAGCCGGCACCCAGCCCGCCTGCCGACCCAATACAGCGGGCAGGAGATAGATAGATAGATAGATAAACCTTTATTTACCAAATAATGGCAAAAATATAAAATATACAATGTAAAATATACATAGAACTTACAAAACTTAATACTATTAAAATTTTTATCATGTAGATAAAATTTCGATAAATAAATAAAATAGAATATTCTAATAAATACATTCTTGATTTGGTCAAGGTTTTTAAACTAGTAATTGCAGTACACAGTCGGTTAAAATATCACATTTTAATTGCAAAGAGCCAGTGTCAAACTCCATTAAAACGAATTACAAAATAACGAAGTACAAAATAACATAGAATAAATTAGAAAACATCGTTGGTGTACAATGATGGAGTTGTTCTCAAATGTGCTGACGCCTCCACCGCCAGATAGGAGGGCTAGGCATCGACCTCGAGAAGATGTCTGCGCATCGCTCTCTTAAAGCATGATAAGGATGGAAGGTGACGTAGGGAAGGAGGGAGCCTGTTCCAAAACTGGGCACCTTGAACTTGGAAGGCATTGAAACCTGTTGAGGTGCTCACCTTGGGAATTTGTAGTTCAGGCGTGTCCTTCCTACCGGGCAGTCTGGACTTCTTCTCGGTGAAAAGGACGCGAGGTATGAAGGTTCATGTAACCTGGTTATCTTATATAATAAAATGGCTTGGAAGTACTGCCTGCGCGAGTCAGTACGAAGCCAGTCCAGACGTTTCCGGTAGGGGATGATGTGTTCATCTCTCCTCATCCCAAAAATATATCTCACACACGAATTGCTAAGTCGCTGTATTCGTATACGTTGTTCGTCCGTAGCGTCTAAGTATACCACCGTGCAGTAGTCAATGTGCGGCTGTATAAGTGATTCAACCAACCGCCTGCGAAGCGTCTCAGTGGTACACGCCCTGATAAACCGCAAACTATACAGGGCTTTATTAACTTTTTTAGTTAATGCATCAATGTGCGGCTTCCAAGAGAGTTTGCTATCCAATGTAAGAGAGCGCAACTGCTGTGCGAACGACGGGGAGCGAGAGAGAGTCGAGTGCACCGGCTGCTCCTTCCTAACGTAAGTTTTCTACTCTCCTCTCGCGGGTTTATTGTAAAGGCTCGCACGAAAATCGCCCCGTACAAGCTTTCTGTGCCGTGTACGTGCGGGTGTGTCAGCCCGCCGTACTTTAACACCGCGCGCGAAATTAGCAGCTTCGCTGCGCGCCGTATCGTTCGCGCGTTTGAATCTTAACGGTCGCGAAATAACTCATTTGTTCTAATCAGCACGTGCATTGTGCTTGTAGTTATTAGTGATTTTAATATACTGTGATATCTAGTTACTCGTCGCGTTGTTCATTACAATCTGTCCTTCTCCCGGATACCGCCGCCTCCGCGGGAAAACGAATCCGCCGGTCGTTTTCATATCGTTCGCGTACGATCTTCGCGTTGTTTTCGGGATTCCAGGAGCAGATCCCCGGGCAAGTCATTTTAGTCTGACACCCGCGGCACCGTGTTCTAGGGCATCGCTGGCCTGTTGCTTGTTGGGATTTTTCCCCACTAGCCATCCCGTTACAGAGTATCAATACATCCTCCTAGGACATTAGGTGAAGGGATTGCTATAGACCACGTGGGACCATTGCCAGAATCAACGGAAGGTTTCAAATACATCTTAACTATTGATCTTGATCAATTGGCAAAAATGTTAACTCTTATACCTGTTAAATCAACACAAGCTATTGAGACTGCGGAAGCACTTTTAGAAAATTACATATGAGGCGTTTCGCCTCAACTCTCCCAGCGCGGCGCGCTAGCGTCAAATCATGCTATTTTCAAGTCGTGTTTACGATATCAATATGCATTTCAAAAAATTATGTGATAAGCGTTTCCGACGTATTTTTTCCTCAGCTTTCCAATGGCGTAGGTGGTTTTTCCGAAATTTTCCATTTTCCCCCCCAACAAGTATAAAACATACTATATCTCGAAAAGTATATTTTTAATATTTTTTTTTTTTTTTACCCCTAGATCGAAAGCTGAGCATTTTTTACGTCGGAAAGGATTTTTTTCAGAATTTGCTCGAATGTTTTCTTAGAGAAACAGAACGCGAAAGAGCAGACGCAGCGTCTCCTTCGCGCGCGGTTTTCGGCGCGCTGTACACCGCGTGGACTAGATGCATTTCGCTCTCTAACAACCACTTAAAATTTTGATTTCCTTAATAATAGCAACAATAAACTAGTATTTATATTAATAATTCTTTTTTTTTAAAGTAGATAATTTTATTTTGTTTTGTTTTACGGGTTTTTTAGGGAAGATTTGATATTATGAACTCATTGACTTTTTTTTTAGTATTTATGTTGTTTTATTCATTAGAATAACGGCATGGTACTGTAAAGTTCCCGGTATAGATTTAATTTTACTTAAACTTGATTTTAGTTTCAAAACGGCTTTTTCATAGGTCTCTTTAGTGCTGTAAAAAACTTTAGTTTCTTTGCAATTACGTAAAGCCCAGTTGTAAAGGTCTTCTGGTGTTAAAATATGATTACTCGAAGAAAGTTGAAGACTTGCTCTTTTCGCCCCTCTTTTCAAATTTGCGCCTATACCATCGCACGCACATTTACCGTGCGCTGTTGCATGAAAATGCCATTCAGCAGGAACTCCAAAATCTTTTTGATGAAACAGAAGATTTTGGAAGGTAGACTTGTTCTTAAAATGCTGACCTGCTCCATCAGTTAAGTAATAAATTTTCTTGACTATGAAATTACTTTTTAAATACGATATTATAATTTTTTGATATTCATAAACAGCAACAGTATCGTGATTTAGATTATCATAAATTATAGCAATGCTTATATGTTTAAGATCTTGATTTTCGTTATAATATACCACTGTTGTAAAAACTGTTGCTTGATTATTGTTCCAGTGGAACGATTGTGTTGAATTTTGCACTATAAACGCATAGTTTTCTGCAAAATCACAACAAACAAGGAATTCTCCTTTTTGAAGGTTTTTTTTTCAAATCGCTTAAGAGAAGATATTGTTCTCTCGCAAAGAAGTCATGAGTTTTAAATTTTATTAATTTTTCTCCCAGTATGTTCATGAATTCATAAACATTTACAGTTGTAGATACTATTGTGCAACGATCTGTCTGAAGCCATGACTATACTGTATTTGAAAAATATCATTTCTCTCAAAACATTCAAGCAAATGTTTCCGTAATACAGGCATATTGGGGCAATCTAAACAGTCTCCCAAGTAACATTTCGAACTAGCATTACTACATACGATTGCTTGGATGCAATCGTGGTAGTTTTTAAGAAATAGTCGAGTACCTTCAGTTAAACTCTGTAAATTAATAGCATTTAACATCAGCTTGATATTTTCGTGGTGTACACATACGCATACATTATGCGTACCACTGCTTCCCGCTAGAACACAATGCGGCGGCCTCAATTGAGTAAATTTAGTGAAGCCAACATTAACAGATTCATGCTCTTTTTTAAATAAACAATAAATTTCACGTAAATTACCAAGTAGTAACCTTTTCTGTACATGTTCTCTTTTACCATTATCCTGCTTAACAGATATACAATCTTTTAATCCGGGCATTACACGACTAATATCGTCCCTCTCATAAAAACGTTTAACTGAATCTACACTTTCAACTGGAAATATTTTCCCCTTTTCTTTTCAGGTTTTGAAAAAATTCCACTTTCAGTTACTAACTTTTTTGCTTCTCGAGCTTCCCACTCAGTACAACCGAACTCTCTGATTAAGTCTCTGCGAGACCAAAAATCAGGAGCAAGCGTGAGTAGCTGAATTTTATCTTCCTTACCCGGTGATTCTAAAATTTTTTTTTTTAATTGGTTGAGAACTGCCACGCCTGCTTTATGATATTCATCAGTACATTCAATTTTAGCTTTTTTGGCATCGCATGAAGGTAAATCTAACTTATGTTTATAAAGTTGACGTTGACAGTTGGAACACATTTTCGCGTTTTCTGGTACGAGGGGATACGTACTCCTAAATATTGAAGGAAAATTCGACAAATTTTTACGCACAGAGTGATTAATTTTATTAAAAGGATTTATGCATTTCAGCTTCAAAGCTGGATCCATTTCAGTAGCGAGAAAATAAATGCAATAAATAAACCAAAAATAAATTATGATTTAATCAGCAAACACACGAAGAACACAAATATAACGAAAACAGCGTTAAAATTCTTAAACAATTTCAAGGATAACAAAGATCGAAAATTCATCAGACTTATATAATTGAATACAACAAATTACTCTCGGGCAAAAATTTTCTATACGCAAGCCACCTATCGGGTAAAAAGTAAGTGAGAAGCGTTGCGTCTGCTATTTCAAATTGATTGTAATGTTTTTGCTTCCTCAAAGAGGAAGCTTTGTAACGGTGAAAAAAATTTTCGAAAAAAAAGTCTTCAAAAAGATGTTTTATGGTGGTATATGTGTATATTATTTGATTTTGATGATTTTTGATTTCGTGGATGTATGTATGTGTGTGTGTGCGTGTGTGTGTGTGTGTGTATATTTCAACTCTTAATATCTCCGAAACTAATCAACCGATTTTCGTCGGGTAAAGCTTATTCGCTTCGTCTTGCGGGAAAAGGAAAGTACCCTGATGGATTTGGGATTTTATTGATTTTCTTTTGTTTTATAACCAAAAAACGATTTTGAATTTTTAGTTTTTTTGATTTTTTCGTATCTTATAGTAATTATTACATAAAATAATATACTTCTCTTAAAAGGTATTCAAATTACCTACATTTTCTTTTTTTAAAATTTAAAATTTAAAATATCTTTACTCTGTCATCTGTTATTAATGAAAACTTTTTTATATTTAAAAAATTAATATCTCAAAAAATAATTTATTTATCGACTTGAAATTTTAACTGTTACTTATTACACTTGTTGGTGGCAATATTGTGTTGCAATTTTAAGTGATTATCTATATGAATATATATTATACATTTATTTTCGAGAACTATCATTTTAATATTTTTATATAATGTAGTAAATTAAAATATCAAAACGTATTAATAGTGCCATTTTTAGCCCCTTCTTTTATCTCTTTTTAATCTCAATTTTTTTTAAACTTGGTGGTCTGTCAAAGCTTTTTTTAAAATAGGTACGTAATGTACTATTTTGCAAGAAACTGGTATAAGACGCATCGGTTCAAAGTATTATTGAAATTCTTTAGCATTCCTTTTTATGAAAAATGTATTTTCAGAATTTCGATTTTTAATTAGGAAACGATGAATTAGTTTGAGGAAGCTAAGTGCCAAAGAATTGGCAGCGGTTTTTTTTTGCGAAATAACCTATGAAAATGTCAATCGTGCATATAAGTGAAATTCGAAGTGCAAAAAGATATTCCATAAAGAATTAAAAATGATAAATAAAAATAATAAGGTTACTAGAGAGCGAAATACATCTAGTCCACGCGCTGTACAGCGCGCCGCATACCGCGCACGAAGGAGACGCTGCGTCTGCTCTTTCGCGTTCTGTTTCTCTAAGAAAAACATTCGAGCAAATTTTGCAAAAAATCGTTTCCGACGTTAAAAATGCTCAGCTTTCGATCTAGATGATAAAAAAAATATTAAAAATATACTTTCCGAGATATAGTATGTTTTATACTTTTTGAGGGTGAAAATGGAAAATTTTGGAAAAACCACTTACACCATTGGAAAGCTGAGGAAAAAATACGTCGGAAACGCTTATCACATAATTTTTTGAAATTCATATTGATTTCGTAAACACGACTTGAAAATAGCATGATTTGACGCTCGCGCGCCGCGCTGGGAGAGTTGAGGCGAAACGCCTCATATATATTTAGGGAATCCCTGCTGAAATTATTATGGACAATGCAACCGGATTTCAATCAGAAATAATGAAAATTTTACTAAAACATCTTAAAGTCAAACCAATTGTCATAGCACCAGGACATCCTCAATCTAATGGGTCTCTAGAACGAGCACATGCAACCATAAAAGACCAATTGAAAATATTAATTACTGATAAACCTGAAACTTGGGCGCAACATTTGAAGAAAGTTCAATTTATTTTTAATAACATGATAAATAAAGGAACAGGGTTCGCTCCTTTGGAAGCAATTTATTTCAAGAAAAGTCATTTGAAAACTAAAATGCCAACACTGGAATTCAAATCTCAAGATGCTTCAAGATATATAAATGAGTTTCAAGAAAATCATTTAGAATTGTTGAAACAGTAAAAGAGAACTTAACAAAAAGTAAGGAAAAATATGAACAAGAGGTAACAGCAAGAAGAAAAGGACCAACACCTTTATATAAAATTGGAGACAGAATAATGGTCAAAAATTTACAGCAGGTCCCTCTTTCAAAAACGTGACTGGGACCTTATACAATTACAAACATAAACACTGACACATACACTATAACTGTAACTTACACTATAACTTACAAAGTCAAAAACAAGAATCACAGGAGAAATATAAACGATACAAAACCCTTTAATAATTAATTGTTTGTTTCAGATGCTGATAGCTATAATACTTTTTGTTTGTGTAGTACAAGGGCATAGCCATGGAGATCATTATGTAATGAAACATATAACAACACTCATACTTCGGGAAGAACTATTTCAAGCTCGTATGTAACATGAAATCTGGACCACCATACACTACATAGATTTACACGATTTAAGAAAGGATAGTACCCAAATTAAAGATTATATATAATCGATGTTAGAATTATGTGAAAATCATTCTGGTTGCAAGCATCAATTTTCTTTAAACGCCTTAAGTATTAGTTATGTTAAAATAGAAGAAAAGATAAATGCCTTATTTGAATTAAAAAGTGATAGGCGGAAAAGAGGATTGATAAATGCGGTTGGAAGTGCAAGTAAATTTCTTTTCGGATCTATGTCAGCCGACGACGCCGAGGCTATTAATAAACAAATTAGCGACGTCTATAGTACCACAGCTAATATAGCAAGACTTATGAAAAATCAGACAAGTATTGTAAAAAACTCAATTAGACAATTTGATAAGCTATTTAAGACGCATATAGATGATATTAAAAACTTAACATTAATTGTAAGAAAAGGCAGTTCTCAAATAAATATAAATTCGTTTAATTCAAATTTAATGGAGTCTATTGCGGAAGTAGAAATTTGTTTGGATGATTTGTTAGAAATAACTGACTTAGTATTTGAAGCAATAAATAGTGGGAAAACAGGAGTTGTTTCTCCACAATTAATGACGCCAAAAAACTTTATAGAAAGTGTAGTAACCATTCAAAAGAAATTATATTTCACAGAACTACCATTTCCATTAGAATTAAAATATTATATTTTATATATGAAAATTAGCGTTATAAATATTATGTTATCTGGTGAAAGATTGGTATACGTTATACATACGCCAATTCCAACGGGTTCAGTGTATGATGTTTTTAAGTTTACACCAATACCCATGAAGGGTTGGACGAAATATTATATCTATGACAATATTTCCCCAAAACCTATTGCAATGAATTCAGATTCGACTGAATAAACAATTATCAATATTGAAAAATGTACTTCTTTAGATTTTGTTAAAATATGTGAAATAGTAAATCCAGTACATACGCTTATGGCAGAATCCAGTTGCTATTCTCATTTACTCAGAGAAAAACAAGATACAGATTGCACAAAAAAATATTTTGATCTAAATAACAATTTTATTCTAGCCCTTGAAATGGGTACAGGTGGTATATATTACCGCAAAATAGTGAAACGATTACCCTGTCGTGTGGAATTAATTTTTAAACTACTTTTACTATTAAAAGAGCAGTTATTCTTGAAATTGCACCACATTGTCGCGGAAGTTCGGAAAAACATGTGTTTCTACCGAAAAGTCATAAAAACTCATCTGAAATTTATGAATTTAAAATCAATGTATCTTTTACGTCTTTAGAAAAACATGCACTTACCATACCTGAAATAACTTTGCCAGAATTCAATTCTTATCATATAGATCCTCACGAAATAATTTCCGCATCTGATAGTCTTGACGATCTAAGTCAAAAGCTTGAAATCATCTCTTCATTCATCAAAATCATTCAAAAAATCATTGGTTAAATACAGGGTATTCGATTTTAAATAAAATTGTTTACAGTCTGGCTGGATTTGCTATAATTTATATATTGTATAGAATTCGATTTTTCCATGTATTATGGCATATTTTAAAATGGGTATGGGAGAAATGCCGTCCAGCAATTTTTATTAATTGTGTTAATCCAATACATTAACCACAGAGTTCAGTACATATACACGGAGCAAGTACTGTTGCCAGTCAACCAACAATTCATTACAACGCAAGGGATGAATCAACAAATCTAGTTCCTGATTTTCCTCCAAATCAAAAACTTTTTTAAGGGGGAAGGTGTCAGGCAAAACGAGAAGAACATCGAAATTAAGAATTTATTGATTTATTGATCGGTTGCAGTTGCGAGCGCATTCGCAACTGAGAATGCTAATGTATCGTTTTACAGGCCCGTGAGCCGCATCGCGCGGTCGACGACCGATCGATATGCCATTGTTAATTGTTGTAAGCACATTTTCTATTGTTTCTGCATGTATAAGAAGGACCGCTGCGCTGGTCCGTAAGTTCAGTAAGCCGTCACGCTGCCCGTGTAGGCTTTGCACTTAATAAAGTATTTTTCCTCTAGCCCTAGAGTCTGTGCCTATACCTTATTTAAGTTGTCTTTACAACATTTTAAGTTGAGTTTACGACAATCAAAACAAATTGGTTCGTCTCGAGTCCGTTCTTTACTCCTTAAAATAAAAATAAAAAATATGGTGTTCTTATTAAGCCTTCGCTTCATAAAATTTCATAAACTATGTAATCTACAATCTTATAAATCATTAAAATTCATAATTAAATTATTTAATTTTAAATTTACAGTGAATATTTTATGAAATTACATGAAGCGAAAGCTTAATAAGAACACCATATTATATTGGACTGTTATTGAGTAAGAAGTGTTTGTACATCGGAATATACAATTGCTAAATTGTATTTCAACTACTTCGATTTAAACTTTTTTATAGTAATTTACTTTTAGCTCTGACACACAATAATAGATTACTTGTCAAATTAAATTTTGAGTATATATGAAGAGTGCAAATAGACTGTATTAACAGTTGTAAGCGGCTCCCATTGTAAATTTAGAAAAGTGAATATAAATATTATTACTTATAAGCCTATCAAAAATATTGCTGAAAATAGATATTTAATGTATTTTTCATTTTTCGGCAAAATTCAGCAACAAGATCCATGACATAAGATATATGAAAAATATCAAGTTATCGAATCGATCGAGTTATCAAAAACATAAATTATTAGTTTCTCTTGACATTACCAAAGTACTATTCTTTTCAAGTGAGTTTACCAATATCGATTGGGGGCTCAGTTTAAAGGCTTTTTAATAAAGACTCAAAAAAAATTTTGTCGAATGAAGAACATTCTGCTGTACTATTTTTTTTTTTTTCAAATGAAGGTATACTAATAAGCAACCAATCTAAGACTCTCCAAATGGATCATGAAATAAATATAATCACATTCTAGAAATAAAAATCAAATGTCCTCCCAATCAATGTTTATACAAAAGTTTCAGGATTTTTAATAAAATAAATCACAAAAGTCGACTATTCAACAAAAATGGCAAAAAATATGTATTTCTCATGGGATATAACTTTTGCAATTATTAAAGTACCGGTGTAAAAATCTAAGGGCAATTTTATTTCACCAAAAACAATTATTTCTCAAAGTAGCATAAACGGTTTCAAAATTTTGTGCTGCTGACTTCATGTAAAATCTGTTAAGTGGAAATTCAAGACTTACATTTTATCTGATTTTGATGAGATCAATCCAGGTTTTCGTTATTCCTGTGATGTGCCATTTGCCCAGAATGATCTCAGCAGTGGCCAGACGACCAACCAGTAGTCACACCATTCACTGGAGGTAAAGGCCAGGTCGAGGCCCTTATTTGTAATACTACTGTTGAGCAGAGCCTCAGCCTGATTGTTGCTGGTGACATATGCAGCGTATAAGTAACTGCAAACAGCCACCACGCTGGGGATGTAATAGGAGAGCTGATCACATAAAGAAAACATAAAGCTGAAGCGAAGAAGTCTAGGACAACATTACCGCAGAAAACGACACTCTGTAGCAGTGGGGATCGTTGATCACCCCTCCCGCTGTCCCAGATACCTGTAACAAGAGAAAAGTACCATCATCCCACGCACCCATAGAGAGGTTAGGAGCGAAAAAGGGCTTACCGAATCTATGTTTAAATCGCCGACTCCGTTGCCTTGTTTTCTCAGATGAGTTACCACCAAGCGATGGACGCAACGAAAGGACCAACACCCACCAGGACACCGTACTACAGCAGCCGCTGTCATCGCTGGGAATGCCTAACATGACACAAGCACGGCATAGCTGAGAGCGCCGGACGAGATACTTCTATGGCAAGCATACTCACAGCACGCTCGTCGCGCGACGCGCGGCAGCGCCAATTAACAGCTGACTGAATTGTTTGCCGAAAGGCTGTCTGACGCTGCCGTGCTCGTGTCTTAGGTCGGCATTCCCAGCGATGACATCGGCTGCTGTAGTACGGTGTCCTGCTGGGTGTCGGTCCTTTCGTTGCGTCCATCGCTTGGTGGTAACTCATCTGAGAAAACAAGGCAACGGAGTCTGCCATTTAAACATAGATTCGGTAAGCCCTTTCTCGCTCCTAATCTCTCTATGGGTGGGTCAGCTGATGGTACTTTTCTCTTGTTACAGGTATTTGGGGCAGCGGGAGGGGTGGTCAACGATCCCCACTGCTACAGGGTGTCATTTTCTGCGGTACTGTTGTCCTAGTCTTCTTCGCATCAGCTTTATGTGTTCTTTATGTGATCAGCTCTCCTATTGCACCCCAGCGTAGTGGTTGTTTGCAATTCCTTATACGCCGCATATGTCATCAGCAATAATCATGCTGAGGCTCTGCTCAACAGTAGTATTACAAATAAGGGCCTCGACCTGGCCTTTATCTCCAGTGGATGGTGTGACTACTGGTTGGTCGTCTGGTGAGATCATTCTGGGCAGATGGCACATCCTAGGAATAACGAAAACCTGGATTGATCTCATCAAAATCAGATAAAATGTAAGTCTTGATTTTCCACTTAACAGATTTTACGTGAACTCAGCAGCATAAAATTTTAAAACTGTTTATGCTACTTTGAGAAATAATTGTTTCTGGTGAAAAAAAAATTGCCCTTAGATTTTTACACCGGTACTTTAATAATTACAAAAGTTATGTGACATGAAAAATACCTATTTTTTGCAATTTTTGTTGAATACTCAACTTTTGTGATTTTTTTTATTGAAAATCCTGAAACTTTTGTATAAACATTGATTGGGAGAACATTTACTTTTTATTTGTAAAATGTGATTATATTTATTTCATGATCCATTTGCAGAGTCTTATATTGGTTGCTTATTAGTATACCTTCATTTGAAAAAAAGAAAATAGTAGGGCAGAATGTTTTTCATTCGACAAAATTTTTTTGAGTCTTTATTAAAAAGCCTTTAAACTGAGCCCTCAATCGATGTTGGCAAACTCACTTGAAAAGAATAGTACTTTTGTAATGTCAAGAGAAACCAATAATTTATGTTTTTGATAAGCCGATCGATTTGATAACTTGATATTTTTCATATATCTTATGTCATGGATCTTGTTGCTGAATTTTGCCGAAAAATGAAAAATACATTAAATATCTATTTTCAACAATATTTTTGATAAGCTTATAAGTAATAATATTTATATTCACTTTTCTAAATTTTCAATGGGAGCCGCTTACAACTGTTAATACACTCTATTTGTACTCTTCATATATATTCAAAATTTAATTTGACAAGTAATCTATTATTGTGTGTCAGAGCTAAAAGTAAATTACTATAAAAAAGTTGAAATCGAAGTAGTTGAAATACAATTTAGCAATTGTATATTCCGATGCACAAACACTTCTTACTCAATAACAGTCCAATATAATTTGGTGTTCTTATTAAGTCTTCGCTTCATGTAATTTCATAAACTATTCACTGTAAGTTCAAAATTAAATAATTTACTTATGAATTTTAATGATTTATAAGATTGTAGATTACATAGTTTATGAAATTTCATGAAGTGAAGGCTTAATAAGAACACCATTTTTTATTTGTAAATTATTGAGTAAGAAGTATTTGTCTGTGCATCGGAATATACAATTGATAATGGTCTTTCAACTACGTTGATTTCAACCTTTTTATTGCAATTTATTATCGCTTTGCCAGACGTACATAATGATAGATTACTTATGAAATTCAATTTCGAATAGATATGAAGATTACAAATACACTGAGAGAAGGATTTGATTACTATTAACATGGCATTATAACTATTAACATGCGTATGTTTAGATATGTCCAAGTATACTTATTGTTACAGCTAACTTACAATATGTTACTGGTCAACATTGATATTGTAATAGTTACTATATTGAGTTTTACCGTCAAAATCTTCCCTATTCAAATGTAGGATATTGTAACAGTTACAATATTGCAGCTTTAATCAAATAGATAAATATTTTAACTATAAAAATATTCTTCTCTCAGTGTAGAGTGTATTATCAGTGTAAGCAGCTCCCATTGGAAATTTAGGAAAGTAAATATAAATGTTATTACTTATAAACCTTCTGAAAATGTTGAAAATAAATGTTTCATGTATTTTTCATGCTTTAAGAAAATTCAGCGAGAAGATCCATAACATTAGATATATGAATAACATTAAGATTTCAAAAGCATCAGGTTGTCAAAAATACAAATTACTGATTTCTATTGGTATTTAGAAAATATACAATTCTTTACAAAAGAGGGTTTGCCAATATCGTTCCAGTTCTTTTTAATAAAGGATCAGAAAAAATTTTGTTGAATAAAAAATATTAGTTAACTGACTAAAATAAACGATTTTAAAATTTTGAGCTGTTTCTGTTAAAAGCACTATCATCGCCAAGATGTCGACTCCTCGCGCTGTCGCCGACGTCGTCCCAAATATTCATGGTAGCTGCTAATAATCGAGTACACGTGGGTGCGCTTGGCTCCAGCCTCGTGTGAATTTGCTATCACGGGTCGTTGTCGAGTAGCGGGAGCACGAGGCTCATTAAACATCATTTCTCCTTTATGCATATTAAGAATAATATCATTTATCATAATCTTATTCCTATATACAGGTATGTTACATGTCTTTATTTTTTAATTTTTAATTTACTTTTTCTCACACCGAGTGATGAGAAGTACATCATCATACTTCGTGCACTGACACCAAAATTCTCAAGCACTTCGCACACTCATAAGAGACATGAGAAGTAGAATTTCTAACACTGAGTTCATATTCATTCATTCATATTCTAAAAAAATAATTTTTTTTTATATTTCAAATTTGAACGTAAGAACTTACATAAGTTCTTACGTAAGTTCTTACGTAAGAATAAGTCCGAATTTTTATCGTAAGAACTTACGTAGGATCTTACGCAAGGACTTACGTAGAATCTTACGCAAGAACTTATGAAATATTTTTATCTGGGTGTAAATGGGAGAATCTATAGGTTTACCTGACACATACCATGTACCCAGTATAAATACCAGAGACATGTATAGATGTACATACCTGGGACTCGCATACAGTACATGGTAGGATACGCGTATAAGTATGTGGATTCTCCCTCTCAATCACAAATTTCAACGTTGCTCAAAAACTTTGATCAAAAACAGAAGCATTTGCAAAAAATTTAGGCAAAAATTTTGCTCACTGGCAAATTTATCACAAAATTTTTTTTAACATTGTTTTACAATAAGAATATTTTCAGATTGATTTTGTAAAATTTTAAACAAGTACTTATCCATTGATGTTTGAAAGATGTTTGAAATGTTTTAATTGCAACGCGCAGCTAAGATGATATCAACAATGAAACATATCTTTTATGAAGCTTATATAACCGGATAGTTACCTGTCATGGAAGATTCCAATCTCAGTTCTTGGAATGATTCATGAAAGGTTCTAGAAACATTTTAAAAGCTTTCCTGGACTGTTACTGAGTTGCATAGTTGGAATATCGCATTATTTTCGGTATTTTCGCATTATTTTTCGGTAACCTTATATTCATGCTTACTGCAATCTTTCATGAATGGTTCCATTTACAATTAGTGGAATCTTTCCTGAAAGTATTCATAAATCTTTTTCAAAAGGTTTTGGAAGATTACCAATAAATGCCCCAGTTCAGTTTTTCAGTAAGCTCACTATATACTTTCTAGTTACCTTTCATGAAAAATTCCAGTATTCATAAACATTTTTAAAAGGTTTTGGAAGATTTACAACGAATGTTATAGTTAAATCTGTTAGTAACGTTATTGTAACTATTCCCGTTATCTTTCATGGAAGATTCCAGTATCTATTCTTAGGATGTTTGATGTGAGGTTCTGGAAAACATTTAAAAGCTTTCCTGGACGGTTACTGAGTTGAACAGTTGGAATCTTATTGGCTGATTTCGTGAATCTTAGGGGAAGATTTTGTGAAACATTGCAAGGTAACGTTACTGGAAAGTTTCGCAGGAACCTTCCATTAAACTTTAAGCATTATTTTTCAGTAGTCTTTTGTTCATGCTTACAGCAATCTTCCACGAAACGTTCCATTTATGTTTAGTCCAATCTTCCCTGAAAAAATTCATCAATCTTCTTCAAAAGTTTTTCGGAACATTTGCAAGAAATGTTCGGGTTCAATCTTTCAGTAAGCTTACTGTATCCTTTCTAGTTATCTTTCATGAAAGATTCCAGTATCGATTCTTATAATTTTTCATGGAATATGTCGGCAAACATTTAAAAATTTTCTAGGAATGTTACGGAATTGCATAGTTTGAATTTTTGTTGGTTGGTTCCCTAAAACTTTCGGGAAACTAACGTGAAACATTGCAAGGTAACGCTACTGGAAAATTTCACCGGAACCTTCCAATAAGCTTTACGCATTATTTTTCGGTAATCTTTTGTTCATGCTTACAGCAATCTTTCGTGAAAGTTTCCATTTATGCTCAGTGCAATCTTTCCTGAAAGTATTCATCAATCTTTTTCAAAAGATTTTCGGAACATTTGCAAGAAATGTTCGGGTTCAATCTTTCAGTAAGCTTCCTGTATCCTTCTAGTTATCTTTCATGAAAGATTCCAGTATCGATATTTAGAATGTTTCATGGAATGTGTCGGCAACCTTTTAAAAGTTTTCTAGGAATGTTACAGTATCGCATAGTTGAAATTTTTTCAATAGGTTCCCCAAAACTTACGGGAAGCTTTTGTGAAACATTGCATGGTGACGCTAGCGGAAAGTTTCGCGAGAATCTTCTATTAAGCTTTTCGCATTATTTTCCGGTTATCGTTTGTTAATGCTTACTGCAATCTTTCATGAAAGGTTCCATTATGTTTAGTGGAATCTTCCCTAAAAGTATTCATCGATCTTTTTCATAAGTTTTTTGGAAGATTTGCAAGAAATGTTCCGGTTCAATGTTTCAGTAGGCTTACTGTAACCTTTCTAGTTATCTTTCATGAAAGATTGCAGTATCGATTTTTAGAATGTTTCATCGAATGTCGGCAATCATTGAAAAGTTTTCTAGGAATGTTACGGAATCACATAGTTCGAACATTTTCGTTTCGTTCCCTAAAATTTACAGGAAGGTTTTGTGGAACATTGCAGGGTACGCTACAGAAAAGTTTTGCGGGAACCTTCCATTAAGCTTTCCGCATAATTTTTCGGTAATATTTTGTTCGTGCTTACAGCAATCTTTCATGAAAGGTTTCATTTATGTTTAGTAGAGTCTTCTCTGAAAGTATTCATTAATCTTTTTCAAAAGTTTTTCCCAAGATTTGCAAGAAATATTTCCGTGCAATATTTCAGTAAGCTTTAGTAACATTTCTAGTTATCTTTTATGAAAGATTCCAGTATCGATTCTTATAATGTTTCATGAAATGTGTCGTCAAACATTTAAAAGTTTTCTAGGAATGTTACGGAATTGCATATTTTGAATTTTTTTTTATTTTTTCCCTAAAACTTTCGGGAAGCTTTCGTGGAATATTACAACGTAACGCTACTAGAAAATTTCACTGGAACTTTCCATTAAGTTTTAAGCATTATTTTTCGGTAATCTTTTGTTCATGCTTACAGCAATCTTTCGTGAAAAGTTCCATTTATGTTTTGTGGAATCTTTCCTGAAAGTATTCATCGATCTTTTTCAAAAAGTTTTCGGAAGATTTGCAAGAAATGTTCCGGTTCAATGTTTCAGTAGGCTTATTGTAGTCATCCTAATTATCTTTCAAAGATTCCAGTATCGATTCTTAGAATGTTTTATGGAATATGTCGGTAAACATTTGAAAGTTTTTTAAATTATTTGGGTTTAGTAATTATTTCTGTAATATACTACAGTAATACTATATAAGTACTTTTTATAATGGTTCAGATTATTTAATACAGAAAATCAGACATGTTGCGGATAAGCCTTTGCATAAATTCCATAAAAATAATTGTACTAAGATTATTGAAAAATAATTGTTAATTGCAGCCGGTCAAAATAATGTAACAAAACAGAACATTGGAAGCTTACATTAAAATAGCTGTGTAATTTATGTGATTGATCTGAACTTTGGAAATTAAAAAAAAAACATAATTGGGCAAAAATACTTCATATATTTCAAACATAAGAACCATATCTTATAACTGAATGAAATACCTGTACTATCGCATTCTAATCACCAGTTCCACAATTCCAGTTCGAGTTAATTCATTAAGGGGACTAGACACCTTTTTTCTCTGAAATAAGAAGTCACATTTTAATACATAAATGTAAACTAATTATTTCATACTTTTTACATATAAAAGTGGGTATATTTACCTTACCTTAAAACTTTCTCCGATGGGCCTTTTATATGGTCCAGAACCATAGCCATCGATGAAACAAGTTTTTTCACTAACCGTAAGCTTTGAAATTTTCCTGTGGATGGATTGACTCCAGATTTGAACTAAATTACTCCTGAATAGTATAATTTTCATATGAGTGTAGGGATTTAGGATTAAATGTCGGAAAAAATTTTTACATCAGAAAAATTATGAAAAAATATAAAAAATTAAAAAAAATTAAAAAAAAACTCTTGAAAAACAGCACAATTTTTTTTCTCATTAGATCAAAAATCCCTACACTCATATGAGAATTATACTATTCAGGAGTAATTTAGTTCAAATCTGGAGTCAATCCATCCAGAGGAAAATTTCAAAGCTTACGGTTAGTGAAAAAACTTGTTTCATCGATGACTATGGTTCTGGACCATATAAAAGGCCCATCGGAGAAAGTTTTAAGGTAAGGTAAATATACCCACTTTTATATGAAAAAAGTATGAAATAATTAGTTTACATTTATGTATTAAAATGTGACTTCTTATTTCAGAGAAAAAAGGTGTCTAGCCCCCTTAACAGTAAGATAGTAATTTTAAATTTTAATTTCGTCTAAAGTAGTATAAAACATGATTTTTAGTGAACATCCGATAAAGATTAACTTACTATAAGTTTTATCCGCAACATGTCTGACTTTCAGTATTAAATAATTTGAATCATTATAGAAAGTACGTATATAGTATTACTGTAGTATATTATAGAAATACTTATATAATATTAAGAAAGTAGTGATTCAAGTTTAGAATGAATTCTTGATCCAGGTACCGGTAACTCTGATGTCAATCAGTTATAATATCTATTCAGAAAATTCAAAGTAAGTGAGGTTTGAGCACATTGCTAGATATATCGTATGAAGTATTCGATAAATCAAATTAGTTTTTTAATGTACATTTACTGCTAATACAAAATTTTATAGCAAGATAAGTGACATGAAGTCTTCAAATGATACCCAATCACAGAATGGCTTACGGTTGCATGATTTAACATTTTTATGGTTTTTATCAATTTTCAATGTGCTGTAGAATTTTTTCCTTAGCTGCAGCCATAAACGTTTTTTTTCTAAATTAAAGTATTATCTCCAAAGAATTGAAAAAAAACTTTGGTGGAGAAATTTGGAACTGGCGTAGTCTTTTCTTTTGGTCGATGAAGGTATACCAAACACCAATCAATCACAGATCAACTAATTTTTGTTAGGATGCGATAAAAAAAATAAAATTTGGGTGCCGGTAAAGTAGGAATCCACGTTTGGATTGAAGATGGCCTTAAAAAAGTGTAAACTACTTAATTTTTATATTTTTGCGTCAATTTTTACTCTTTTGAGTTTAGTATTTGCATTAGAAAGTTAAACGTCATCTATGTATAATAACGCACCACTTTTGTATCTGGCCCATTCTAAATGGATTCAACGAGCAAAAAAATTAAAGTCTTCGATTTTTTGAAACTCTGAGGTAATATTCTACATTAAATTTCATTAGACCCGTGTTTTTTCTTTTTGTCGAAAAATAATTTTGGAGCCCCGTAGCGCGATATCAAAAATTACATTGTGAAAGCGTTATTTTGAAAATGAAATTTCGCATTTTTTTCAAATGGCCGTAGTTTTGGCCCAAGTTATCGTATCGGGACGTCCTTTTTTTGATATTGTGCGTAATTTTACCAGCTTTCATGTGATTTTTTCAGATTTTAAATAACTTGAATAGTTTTTTAGATAAATTGAGAAAACTGAAAAAAGTGCTTTTGTTCAAAATTGAATTTCTCAAAAACACCACCTTTTTTTCGTGAAATTTGGATATGTTTTTCATGGCCAAATAAGCTATCTTTCTACGAAACGGCAGCGTGCCATCTTTCTTCGTTCCGAAGATACACCCTCACAAATATAATTGCGATTTGTACACGTTTAAGCCTCATATGCGTTATGTGCAGAGATATATTTTACACAGGGGCTGACTACAAGTTCTAAAGTTAAATCTGGCATCTGTGTGTGAGAGATTAAGGGTACAGAATACACGGATGATTGTAGTATATACACGATTGTAGTACCTTAAGTGCCCGCTAGATGGCGAGCACAAACGCGCCACATTCAAATTTTTAGAAGCTATTTGACACAATAAATAGTAGTCAAAGAATTATGCACAATATTATAATAATTAAAGTGTAGTCAAGAATTTTTAAAGGATATGGAAAGGGAAGGTAAACGTATAAGATAAAAAATGAGAACGAAAAAATAACAGCCCAGGCCGGGGTCGAACCGACAACCTTCTGCTTACCGGGCAGCTACGCTACCATTTGCGCCACTGGGCTGACAATCCTTTCCAGACCCTAACCTCCCTTTCCATATCCTTTAAAAATTCTTGACTTTACTTTAATTATTATAATATTGTGCATAATTCTGTGACTGCTATTTATTGTGTCAAATAGCTTCTAAAAATTTAAATATGTATTTAAACACATATATAGAAAAAAGTGATTGATAAGTTAGTTACCTTCCTTATCTATTATGTTTCGCCCTGAATAGCCGTTAGATTCACTTATTAAATTAACATAAAACAAAAAAAATAATATTGTCTGCTTCGCTGAAAATAATGCAGACGGGGGGGATTTGGGAAATAAAAATTTAGAACGATTAAGTAGCGGTTAGGGTCTGGAAAGGATTGTCAGCCCAGTGGCGCAAATGGTAGCGTAGCTGCCCGGTAAGCAGAAGGTTATCGGTTCGACCCCGGCCTGGGCCTTTATTTTTTCGTTCTCATTATCTTATACGTTTACCTTCCCTTTCCATATCCTTTAAAAATTCTTGACTGCACTTTAATTATTATAACATTGTGCATAATTCTTTGACTGCTATTTATTGTGTCAAATAGCTTCTAAAATTTTAAATATGTATTTAAACACATATATAGAAAAAAGTGATTGATAAGTTAGTTACCTTCCTTATCTATTATGTTTCGCCCTGAATAGCCGTTAGATTCACTTATTAAAATAACATAAATCGTCGGGCGTTTCCTTCAATTGATAAAATATACGGATATATATCAACAAACATGCAAATGGCTAAGTTTAGTTCCAAGAGAACTCAGAAGTGTCCGGATATCGGCAGTATTCATAAAAAGTACGTTTATGAAGATAGTAACCGGCCATTTCAATTACTTGGTGATGTAGCAAATGGATTATTGATGTCTGACGAGTATAAAAACAAGGATATAACAGAATATACCAAAGTGTGTGGCATTTGCTATGAAAAACTCAAGAAAATATCTGAAGAAATTTTTAAAGAAGCAGGAGAGTCAACGCCAACAGAATCTACATCATCTAATCAAACGCCTGAATCTTAAATTATGATGCCGCAGATTCTCAAACCTCGATTTGCAGTGTTGAGTTGTATGAAGAAATGAATGAAATACTCACTAAGAATAAATTGTCTCTATTGCCATTCAAGCTTCCGTCAAATGTTAACGCGACAGCATTGCCAAATTACGTTAATCGCAAGCGCAATCAATTATTAGATACTTTTTATGAACAAACTGATTGCAAAATTAGGAAACTGTATAACGTCTCGAGGCAGAAATTAGAGTTTAATAAATGCAAGATATGCCACGAATGGAATGAAAACTTAAGTTTGGTGTTAGAAAATGAAAATCTAACTTTCATAGAAAAAGTACGATTGATGACTGTAGTACTTTCAAGTCTCTCGAGTAATTATATTTTATTGCACATAAGAGGCACCACACATTATATGATCAGAGCTTCACAAAAGCTCGTAAAAAGTAAAGGTTTAACGAAAAGCCCGATCCATATTTTGGAAATCCTGTGAAGACTGAAGTTATTGAGTTAGTTGAAAGATATTATCTAGACGACGATTTGGACTGTTCCCAACAAAGTCGTAATAAAAATGATGTGATGAATGTTAAAATCAATGGAATTATAGAAAAAAAAATCAAACGTTTTCGAACTCGGAGCATCAAGGAAATTTGCGATCTAATTATGAAACAAAATCCAAAAGTTACTATTTCAAGATCCAAGATTTATCAATTGCGACCAAAATATGTATTAATTCAACCTTTAAACAATTCCTTTTTATGTGTCTATTGCGCCAATTTCGACCTTATCGTAACAGCTCTAAAAATTCTGTTAAAACGGAGTAAATCCGAGTTTCTTACACTTAAACAAGAGATCTTATCCATGATCGTTTGCTCTATAGAAAATGATTCGTGTATTCTTCGAGAGTGTAAAATTTGTAAAAATAAAACGATAACCGAAGAAAATTTTCATTTGGAAGAAGATTTACTATTTGATGAAATAACTTTTGCAATTTGGGAAAAAATGATCTTGTAAAGAAAACTTGCACATTAGATGTTTATCTCAAAGAGCTGAACAGTTGCGAAAATACAATGAGCAAACATAGACGAATGAAAGAGCTCCAGCAGAATGTGAAATTAAATCAGAAAAAGAAGATGGACTTTCGAGTAAAAATTGTTTAATTCTACACGGAGATTTTGCAGAAAATTGGGCCATCATTCAGCAAGATGCCATTCAGGGGTATCACTGGACTAATACACAAATTTCTCTTTTTACATCGGTGTGTTATGTTGGAAAGATTACTACGAGTTTTGGCATAGTGAGTGACGATAGAAAACACGATTCAGCGTTCGCTTTAGCAGCTATGAAATTGATAACAGATGAGTGTATGAAACTAACTGGAGATGGGAAAAATGATATTACCATAATATCTGACGGTGCTGCCAGTCATTTCAAGAACAGATTTCAATTTTATCAATTGGGAAAAGAATTCCATAAAGCGAAATGGATTTTTTCTGCAACTGGGCATGGAAAAGGTGCGTGTGATGGCATCGGTGGCTTATTAAAACATTTTGCTACAACTCATAACTTGTCTGCGCCACCCAGAGAACGCATTAAAAATGCTGACGATTTTGTAAAATATGTCAGTGAGTATACCAGCAAAATAAAAATTATACTTTTGAAAACCGAAGAATTGCAAAATTTTCGCACTCAAAAGACCGAGGAATGGGAGAAAGTTCGATCGATTAATGGCATTCGCGATAGTCATATTTGGCAAGTTATCCGAGAGACTGATGATGCAGAAATTGTGAATGTCGAAAGGCGAATGAGAAAAACAAACACTCACGAATGTCTCACTGTTCAATGTTGATCAATATGTATGATAGACTGTAATATTATTACTAACTATTATACCGAATTTAAAAGTGTAATATATCAAATAAATAAATGTACTTTTTTTACTTCTATTTATATTGGACGTTGATTTATACCGACTCTTCTATGATTATAAAAAATCATGGAAATACTAATGAAATTAATTTTATAGACTTTAACGAAATTTTCAAAAATAATCATGAAATTGAAGAAATTATGGAAACAAATTTAATTGATTCTATTGGATCTACTGAAAAAAAAGATGAGACTAATGAAGAAATGAATTTCAACGAATCTAATTTAAAAACTCATGAGGATTGTGATGAAATTAATGTAATTGATTTTAATGAATCTAATATAAATAACCAAAAGAATGAAATTTCGAATGAAAATAATAAAGAAGGTAATAATTCGTTGGAAACAGTAACTTTTTATGATGATCTTAAAGTCATTTTAGACATAACTTTTGCTTTAGCTGAACCATTTTCCGAAGATGATCAAATGGAAACTAAATCCCAACAAAACTCGCTTGAACATTCGTTAAAAGAGAATATATCATCAATACGTTCAGAAGAGTCTTTATTGAATGATACAAAAAATCTAAAGAACTTATTAAATAATAGTAAAGTAGTTTTCGAAAGTGAAAATCAACCAAAAGATATGTTTGATAATCAAAAACTAAAAAAACATTTAGAGAATAAAAGTCATCTAAAAATATTTGATAATCAAGAACACCAAGAACAGCATGAGAATAAAAATCAACTAAAAGAAACTTTGGGTAATCAAGATCATAACGTAATAATCAATCTAAATACAAATCCTAATAAAGTACACCAATTGCAGTTAGTTTTTAACTATCCTATCAAAGTAAAATCTAATAAAAACGTCAGAAAACTAAAATGGATATCTAATTATAAAAAATATTTAAAAGAATTATCAAAAATTACAAAATTAAAATTAAAATCTAAAGGTTACTACAATAAATTTACTATTAGAAAAAGGTTTAAAAAGGGAGACAAAACATGGCCTATTAAAGAACCAAATGTGAATAAATTTCAAAAGGATCAGCCTAATAAGAATTTTCAACGCTATTAAAATGAACAAAATAATATCTTAACTAATTATGAAAACCAAGCAAAGACAATATTATAACAAATAATAACATAACATTTTTGTTTTAGGATATGGACAACATACTCAATATTAACATCTATCATAATCTCTTCTTATTTTTCCAAGTTTAATACAGCAATAGAGAATTATAATTGCAGCTGAACTTTTCCATTTGAAGCAAAACCATCCTACGCCTTGGTCAACTAGAATATAACCCTAAGGGATCCAGATTTTACCAAATATACAATTTAAAATTATAATCACTTATCCGTTTGTCTACAATTGTTCGTATCAACTTGCCAGAATTTTGCGAAAAGCAACTATATTTCCTAAGAAAGTTAATAATTTTATAAAAATGCGATCGGAATAATATAAGTTTGAATAATGAAATTTTAAGAAATTTTTACGAAGACAGCAAAAAGATTCACACATGAAAGATTTTAGAAGTAATGCTACGACTAACAATAACATCGTTGACAATTAAAAAAAATATACATTGTTCTTTTCTTTTTTAACAACAACAAACAAAAATATTGCGATTACATATTAAAATACCTCAGTTTTTGTTTGCTAATGAAACAAGCAAAAGTTTTATTTGTAAAAATTATGTGTTATTAAATAATAGAAATATTTAATTAATTATTTAGTCACAAGGTAGAAAACATTTCAGGGATCAATTTAATAACTTATTATTCTATCTATCTTTGAATAAGAAAATATAGAACTAATGCAAAAGAAAACGAAATAAAACCATTCCTAAACCTTGCAACCCTAACAAACATAGATAAAAATAATTTGACTGTAATTTTATGCAAAATCAGATTGTATTTGCCTACAAAAATTGTTCGCATTCATAAAAGAAATTTTATGAGTAGTTCAAGAACAAAAGAAAGAAAGAATTTAGGTAGCTGTACTCACATTGCTAAGATTAAATCGAATATAATGTATTGGAAGTGATCAGTTTCATCATATACTGACATGATCATCCTACAAGATACACTATTCCGCACTGTATTGAGTAAAGCAATTTTCTACTCTAACGCACTGCATACTCTGTAATGCAAATATGTGAATGCTACTCATGCCACAAAAAATCTTGAGTTTTAAAATGAACCTTTAAAACGTCTGAAAGTTTTCAAACAAAGGTAAAATACAATGATGCATAAAAGCAATAACAAGCCAAAATTTATCAATATCATTTCAATTATTCACTTCCCTTTTACGAAAAAAATCTACACCATATATAATTGTATTTTTCTTTTGGAAATAATTATAATACGATTGTTAAAATAATTTTGTTATGATAACATCAAAAGCCCTTTAATGTTATTCTACTTAAACAAAGAGAGGAAAGAAAAACCATATCTCTTGCCAAATATCTCAGCAGGGAGGGAAGTGAATGACCACTTGAATCATTCCCTATATATTTCTCATCGTTTATTTACTAAAAAAATTATTTAATAAGCACATTATTTCTAAGCTTAATTAATGAATGACTATTTTATGTAAATGCAGCAAAACAAAAAAATTATTACATATTACCGATAACGAAATAATTAAATTATCGAAATCTATATATATCTCTATAGGAATTCTTTGAAATTTGAACGTTAGAAAAATCGGTACAAAGTAAATCAGTAGGTTAAGTGTAAAACTAGTATTAGGAAGAAAATAATTAATTTATTTTAAAATATATAGACGATTCAAAAATTTATTCAAAATTATTAATTTTATATTGTTGGTTATTATTATTATTATTAAATCTTTTATAACGAAAAAATCACTGATAACTCCAATTGATCATTCAATTACTTCACTTGTTGAATTTCTACCACATTCAACAGTCTAAGGGGGGAGGTGTTACGTCCGGAGACGTATCATTTAAACATTCATTAAATAAAACGTAAGTCAGTGATTTTTCGAGACACAGAATAATGTATACGCAGTACTTCGTTCGTGCGACATCGAGTCACCGACCTCGTAAAATCAAGTTAAATGACGACTAAGCCCAAAAACACAGTGCCAATGTCAGCAGATAGGGAAGGGCTAAAATCAAGAACTTGCATTCAGAAATCAAAATCCCCATAAGAACCGAGATAGGAGGATCAAGAAGAAAAATTAATAGGTCAAATCAACGTTCGACCAGACAACCTCAAAAATTCTGAAAGGGTCATTTGAAACTTAAACCTGATAACCACTAATTCAAAGTGAAACTGAGGAGTATTATTATTGTTATTATCATTATTATTATTATTATTATCATCATTATTATTTTTATTATTTTTACTATAATTATTATCATTCATAACTCGTATTATTATATTTTATCATTTACTTATCAATAAATTTTTGTAACGGGAAATCTCTGATGCATAATACATTGTTGAATCTCTATGACATTCAACAGTCTAAGGGGGGAGGTGTTACGTCCGGTGACGTATTATAGAGATTTAGAATTTCATTCTGAAAGTTTATTCACATCAGATATTTCCTGACATATAAACGCGAGAATGCAACGCAGCATTTCGCTCAGGCATCGTAACGTAGACCGTGTGACGTAGAGAGCCATAGACCTCCAGAAAACAGTGACGTGCAATTTTTTAACAAATCAGTATTTCACAATGCTACCGCTTAAATGCTACACGTATAAGCCGCAACCGAAAATTTCTTAATAAGATGACCTCGATCTAAAAAACTCAATTGATCAATTTAGTAATGGAAAAATTGGAAAGTGTTGCTTTGTCTAAGTTGGTTTTTCAGCCAATTATTTTTAAAAGATATGTTGATGACATTTTTGCAGTTGTACCTGAATGTTTTGTGGATGAAATGGTGTATGTGTTTAATTCTATCCATGATAGGCTTAAATTCACAAAAGAAGTTGAGAAAGATGATCAATTGAGTTTTTTAGATATTAGAGTCATTAGAGTTAATAATAATAGAGTGAAATTAGATTGGCATAGAAAACCTACATGGTCAGGTAGATTTTTAAATTTTGATTCTCACCACCAATTCGGAAACAAGACACATGCGATCAAAGGTGTCATTGAAAGAGCGATTAAATTGTCACATAAAGATTTTAGGAAAAAGAATTTAAATTTAGTTAGAGAAACATTTATTAAGAATAGTTATCCGGTAAAATTTATTGACAAAATGATTGATGAGAGAGTGTGGGAAATTTATAATGGTGGATTGAAGCAGCGGGTAGATAATCAAACAAGGAATAGAAATGGAAAGAACGCATATTTTAGTTTACCATATGTTAGAGGTTTGTCGGAAAGGATTAGAAGGGTTTTTAGTAAACATAATATTCAAGTTTTCTTTAGAAACGATAATAATTTAGAAAGGTTATTTAGTAATTGTAAAGACAAGGATGATAAATGTTTAAAATCGGGAGTAGTTTATAAAATTAATTGTAGGGATTGTAATGGTTGTTATATTGGTCAAACGGGTAGATATTTGAAAAAGAGAATGAACATCAATATAGTTTAAGCTCAAGTTGTACATCGGGTTTGAAAGAACATTGTTTAAATAGTTTGCATTCTTTCGATTTTGGGAGTGTGGATATTTTGGAACAAGGGATTAAAAATAAATATAAGAGGGAAAGCCTTGAAAGTATTCACATTCTAAGAATCGGAATAATGTAAATTTAATGATAGAGTCAAGTAAATTAGATAACATTTATCATTCTTTATTAATTTAAGTAAGAATGGAAGGTTGGAGAGGGGAATGTGGATGGTGGTGGGGGTAAGAAAAAAGAAGGTGGTATGGGGGTATATAAGGAGGTGTATCGCGGGTTTCATTTCAGTCCCTGAGGAGGAGCCGGAGCGGGCTCGAAACGTTGGACAATGTGGTGGTGGTGGGCAGTCAGATCGTCCTTTGCTAACAAAGTTTTTTCCAGGTTTTAATTAAGTTTTTATTTCAAATTCTGCGGAGGTGATTATAAACAAGGGCAATCTGACTGCCATAAATATTAATTATTTTAATTTAATTTGTAAGACTGTAAGACCGATAGAAAAATTCTTATCAGTTGATAGTAAATTGCAGTCGACATAAGTAATATTTTTAACGATAAACCTACATAAAACCAATTACTATTTATTTCCACTTATCACCGGACTTCACAACATAGTCATCGAATATAAATTCCTTTTTTAGTGAATAATTTTAAACTTGACTTCGAGCTTGGAAGTCTAAGCTTTATCTCTGAGTTTAGCTCTGGAATGTGCTGATGGCTATGTCGCGGCACAGCACCTAGCGATAAAAACTGAAATCCGACCCCCGAAGTGGTGGCGCGATAATTTGTCGCCTGTTGCCACGCGTAATAACCAATTGAGAGGGAAAGAGAAAAGTGAAAAACGGGAGAGGTGCAGCGCTCGACTGAGCGGCGTTGAAACATCAGTTCGGAGCATACACCCGAGCAATTAACACGTTACGTATACCACAGCGAACAGATTTACATATATATTAGTTTACAATTCTACCATACCTATATTTATCCACGTGGACTATCCTCTTGGACCAACAATCTAAACATACATACGGTCATATATATAGTATTCCCGGATTACGGAGGAATATAGGAAACCTATAGGTAATTACTTATAATTATAATTATCATATTACTTTATAAATTGTATCTTTCACATCTCGGTTCATGCGATAGTGACATTTACTATTAGAAATAAAAAACAAACCCAATAGCGCGAGTGCGTGCATACAAGTGTTCGCGCGGCGTTACGGACATCACTTTCGATTAAGAACAGTAATTAAATTAATTAATAATCACGGAAGAACATTTATTGTCGTCGTTTCAGCTATCTTCAACAAATTCTCCCTTCGTGGATTCCGATATGCTCTGTAATAAAGAGGAAACAAGAAATTAACTTATCATATAACTGTAATAGGCTAATGTGAGCAGCCGACGTATTATCTATATTCGTGTATGCGATATATAAACCAGATTAGTGCATACGTACATACTGGCGACTTTGGTCACCCCGCGTAATCAGTCTCTCTCTCTCGTGTGACTCGAGTGCGGTCGGCGTTCACCTGGTCGAAGCGTGGTCATGTCACTCCTTATCTAGGGGTGACCAAAGGGAATTATCTCAATTTTCCTTATAGTTGGACCACCTATTATAAGAAATATACATAATTAAAATAAATAAAAAGTTCAATTAGATAAGGTTAAAACATGATAATTATTAGTGCTGCAAATATATATATATATATATATATATATATATATATATATATATATATATAATTATCACTTAACCCTTTATGGAGCCCATCCCTGTATATTAGTACCTACGCCCAGAGTTCCCGTATACAAGTGACTAAAGAAATAATCCCTCTCTGGGTATAGAAACTCTAGATCGGGCTCCATAAACGCCGTATAAGAATATTTTATGGGACCCGGGCTCCATAAAAGAAAACGGGCTCCATAAGTATGCTCATGTATATAAAAGGGCTCCATAAATCTGGTAAAACAAGTGTGTGTATATATATATATATATATATACATTGATTCGTAAAGGAAATTCACCCCTTTTATTCGAGAATTAATTAAAGGCATATCCGAGTGGTTTTGAAATGACTAGAGTGTCAAACTATTAACATTGTGAACTTATTATGTATGATTTTACTCTTTTTCATTATCTATATTTACAGTAAACTCATAACCTAAATTATACCATTTTGCTTCAACGAATAAATCTGTATTAAATCTACATATTAACTTCACCAACGAAGGCTAAAATCGAATACACTTTATAATGCAGGTTACATAGTCATTTTTCCCCTTTCATACCATCGACTCGAACCTCCATTCTAGAGTAAGTCATGCACCGTCGAAAGGCTTACTAATCATAAGAAACATTTAGTAACCATTATGAATGTTTTATTTTTAGCTATTGTACTGTAATTAATGTTCACACCTTTTTGAATTGATCCTTCAAACTGATTGGGGGATTTAAGGGAATATATATATTGTGACGGAACCGTCTACATTACTACATAAACAAATTTTTCTTTTTTTTATTTTTTATTGAGGATTAGTTAAAAATATTTCGTAGTCAATGAATCAAGATCATAACCCTGAACCCTGAACCGCTACTACCCTACCGACGCTGCTGCACCAAGGGTTGTAGGTGTGACCTGCGCTACGGGGAGTTTCCCAAACTGCCATAGAAACGACAACGCGGCGCATTCAATTATCCGATTGTAATGTAGTAAACTATATTAGAAAATCTGTTACCAAAGATTATTACTTTTTCTTATGCAAAATAAGTAATCCACTCCAGAAGAAATATTCACCCTACATTGATTATTAACATAACAAAATTATGTACTAATCTGAATATGGAAATTATATTTATATGCCGTAAAAATTGAAATAGCGAAACGTTTAGTAGAAGTATAATATTACTGCATCACGATTGTTATTAATAATCCTTAGTTTGCATTAACGCGCTAGTTATAAATTAAAATTAAGTTCCTACAAAATATGTACTAAATAATAGCTGAAGTACAAATCGCCAATTATAATATTACCTTTATATGTTTGACTGAATATGTTCGTATTTTTTATATAAATTAACTAAGTTAGCATTTAACGGATACACAGTACACAATACACATTAAATAGCAACCGTTCAGGCGTGGGATGAATAATAAAAAAGGAGCATAGAATTTGTAAAATAAATTTAAGTTTACGATAGTTACTTTAAGCCCCACACTTAAAAGATTATTTTCTCTACCAGAGTAATAAACTCATTTAAATTTTTTTTGTTCTTTTCTTTTACCTCTGTAAAAGGAAGCCCACCAAATAACAAAGCATTCGGCTACCACTAAAGTTTCTGCAATTTTTAATAACATAATAAATAAATAAATCAATGTTTTCCAGGTTAAAATAACTATAGTTATGATTGAAAATATTCTTTCACAGTGTGAATTAGCTTTAAGGGACGCTTGCCTCGAGCGGACGTGTAATCTTGGGGCTATAAAACACATGGCGTATCTAAAAATAGATTTCCTCAGTTTTCCTGCGCGGAGACGCGTTTTCTTACACGTTTCGGGACTCAACACACTATAGCATGAGAAAATTATTTTAGATTAACATTCAATATCCAATTAACTATAAGTAGGAAAATTATTTGGTATGTAACAAATGTTAGATTATGATAAATACAAACGAAACAAAAAGGAAAATGAATAAACATTACTATTGTTTTGATCTTTGTTTAATAATAATTATCTAGTTTGTTATTTAGTTATCTAGTTATTTAGTTTGGCTGGAAATTTTCTTTTAGAATCAAGTAATAAAACTATAATTATTTTTATAATGTTACAACTTGTATGTATAATTAAATATCTCGATTATTGATAAGAAATTCCAAATTGTTCATGCAAAGTTTATAAAATATATTTATAAAGAAAATTCTAAATAAATAAAAATATATTTCGCAATAATATCATACTAAACAATTAGTTAAATTTCAAATATTACAAATAACTGATAAAGGGTCCACAAGTATTGCATAAAATTAGTAAAATAATTGAATGGAGTAATTGAAATCCTAATTAGAACGAGCGAATTAAAATTTTATAAAGTCTGCAGAAGAAATTCATTAATTAAATAATGAAATAAATTTTACAACAAGAAAACCGTTACAAAGGTCCTACGCAGGAAGTCTTGCACATCTGGAAACTCTTATCTTCCCCTAAGATGCTGCATAGCATATATAAGTATCGAAAATACGTTTTCTTTACCCTGCGACAAAATATTATTTTCCAATTTTAAAACTTATAAGGTTTATATTTATTTAACTATTTTACATTTTTACATTCTAACAACGCAAATCATCTGCAATAATTTTTCTTTACATTTTCATATAATATTAATCCCTAATCACAATCATTAAAAATAATTGTTTGTTTATAAATTCTTTGATTTATTAATATTTTTCTTGTGAAATATTAAAAAACTAATTCTTATAATAATTTCATTATCTACAAATTACAAATATTCACATCCAAAGCCCTAGAGAGATGATTATTTAATTAGACAACGAATAAATATAAAATTAATAAATTTTATGATTGGAAATAATCTGGAACCACATTTGTTACAATAACGAAACGAAATCTTTCCTGTATTTGCGTTAACATTAAGTGAAGCATTGTAATTAAATAAATAATAGCGACATTTACCGTAATACTGTAAACACTTTTATAACTTTAAGCCTGACTGTTTAATCTTACCATTTTTAAGGAAAATTTATATTTTTGTAAAATTATATTAATTATCTTTCTGTAAAACTATATATTATATTTATCGATTTTTTTTTATTTGCTATAACTCCACTTCTAATTAACATATAACTACCGTTCAAATTTATAATAGTTTATAATAGAAATATCTACTAAAGTAAAATTGTAATTAAATTGTGAAAGTGCGATATCTAGTAATATTAAACAAAGTGAAGAAAACTGTAAAAAAGACAGTGACAGAATTGAAGAGTGCGGGAGATAGGTATATCTTCTGTCTCTCTCTTCTCTCTTTCTCGGTCACTCCTATAGCGTTCTCTCTCACTCCTTAAGGAAGATACGAGCCGCCGGAAAATACCATAGAGAAGGGATGAGCGACCGCTCTCTACCGCTCTCTATGTTAAAACATAGGATTTTCCCCACTCGGCTGAAAATTGACGTTTGGAAGGGAGGCCACCCCCGTACCATTGGACACCGTTCTCCCGCACCACTAGCCTCATTTAACATTGCAGGATATATGATTATCAACCGCCGTTACAAATGTTAACCAGCGATTCCTTAACACAAGATGACGCAACTACCCGATTCGACGCCGCAGGTTTTCCAGCCAAAGAAGAGGAAGAGCAATGGATTTAAATACGCCGAACGCGCAGTATAGCAGCAGTCAGACCAACACAAGCCTCACAAGCTTTGCTGACTACTCAAGCAGATCTACAAGCCTCACAAGCTTTAAGATCCTCTACGAACACTCAAATTTCAACTCAAATAAATATCCAAATTATTCTAATTTCTAGTTTAATTTCTATTACAAAATTTCTAAAATTCCAAAATTCCTATATTCAAAAAATTATAAGAGAAAAGGAAATTTACAAAAAGGAGAAGGTAAATAAAATCTTCAGTTTAATATATTCTAAATTCCTTTTCCAAGCCATATGCTGTTACGACCTTACGAGTAAGCATACTCCTATTGGTTTGGAAAGGAATTAAAGTAAACATAACTTTGATTGTACGACCTTACGGGTAAGCGCACTGGTTATGTTTACGAGGAATATTTAAATTTATAAGAAAGTTTAAATTAAATTACAATCGGAATTATATAAAGAAAAGGAAGTTTATATAAAGAAAAAGGTAAACAAAATCTTCAGTTTAATATATTCTAAATTACTTTTCCAAGCCATATGCTGTTACGACCTTACGGGTAAGCATACTCCTATTGGTTTGGAAAGGAATTAAAGTAAACATAACTTTGATTGTACGACCTTACGGGTAAGCGTACTGGTTATGTTTACGAGGAGTATTTAAATTTATAAGAAAGTTTAAATTAAATTACAATCGGAATTATATAAAGAAAAGGAAGTTACTATAAAGAAAAAGGTAAACAAAATCTTCAGTTTAATATATTCTAAATTACTTTCCCAAGCCATATGCTGTTACGACCTTACGGGTAAGCATACTCCTATTGGTTTGGAAAGGAATTAAAGTAAACATAACTTTGATTGTACTACCTTACGGGTAAGCGCACTGGTTATGTTTACGAAGAATATTTAAATTTATCGGAAAGTTTAAATTAAATTACAATCGGAATTATATAAAGACAAGGAAGTTTATATAAAGAAAAAGGTAAACAAAATCTTCAGTTTAATATATTCTAAATTACTTTCCCAAGCCATATGCTGTTACGACCTTACCGGTAAGCATACTCCTATTGGTTTGGAAAGGAATTAAAGTAAACCTAATTTTGATTGTACGACCTTATGGGTAAGCGCACTGGTTATGTTTACGAAGAATATTTAAATTTATAAGAAAGTTTAAATCTACATATGAAAATCAATTATTGCTTGGAAACCTTTTTCCAAAGAAAAGAAAAGAAAAGTGAGGAACATTAACCACAAAAATGAAAAAGAAAATTTAGAAAAAAAGGAGAATTTAAAATCAATTGCGAGCTCTGCTCTTAATAGGGGAGGTCGAATCTGAGAAACTACTGAGATTGGGTAAAATTGGCCTTTCGCACCCACATCATTTTCCTGAGTTCGTGACCTTATTCCTTGTCCATACGGGGGTACGTGCGGTCAAGAAAACGATCTTTACAAGACGTTCGTGCTACTCACCGTTGGTCCTTACAAAAACCCAAAATCCTGAACCCGACAGAAATTAGTCAAAACTTGTTTCAAAGATAATAGTGAATTTCAATATACTTGTTTCCATTGCTACACTGCATCTGGATTGTAAGTCGGTATCCGTTGTCCCTGGATTGAGTCAGGCCTTACACCTTGGAAAGGATCCTAGATCTTGCTTGGAAATTTGGCCGGTAACCATCCTTGTATACCAAGCCAGGACGACAAGAACCTCATAAGAAGTGGAACGCACTAGCTCCTGGCCATCACTGGAGAATACCAAGGAGGTGCGACCAAGACGACCATCTCTCTGTGTTGTATGCATCCGGAGCAGCCTCTGAAGAAAAGACAACGAAGAACCACAAAGTAACTCATTCACATACAAGGAGGAGTATAGGATATAACAGTGTAGATTCGATAAGCATTTACAGCATGCAAGGAACAATCCGGCCAGGAAGATATGGGTAACCCTATATATACTTATATGTACACACATCAGAGAAAGCAGTGGTCTACTCACATAAGAGTAGACATAATCATATATAGTGTATATCTATATATGCAGAAACACAGAAGGTAACACACGCCTATTGCGAGTACATGCGCATCTAAACCTCCAAAATATCCATACTTTGGGACGTAATACACAACAAGAAGTTACGGAAAGGAGTACTTATCTGATCGACGAGGCCGCCGAAATAAACAAACCCGTCCGCAACGGCGAAAATATCAGCTGACGACGTCTGCTCTCACTGCAGTGTTCAATCACATGGCCCGTACAGCATCTAGACGGCCGACTCTCACTCCACTCGGATTCACTGCACGCTCGCCCGTATACTCTCATAGACGCGCGCGCCACGTGCCAAACTCAGAGCAGGGTCCTTCTACAATACGACCGCGCGTACTGGGAGGAATTTCCAGACTGCTGCACTCGAGCAACTATCGACGGGTATCGACGGAAAACGACCAGGTACAATTAACTCCAAGTAGTGGCATGTCCGGTTCGCACCCTCGGTTTAATAAACACAACAAACAAGTTGTATTCACTATTTGCAAAGGAGAAGTTTCTATTAACACGAACGGAAGTCCCTTGTGGAACAAAACCAATAAATAATTATATTATCATAATATTAATAGCCAACGGCGATGTTGTAACGAGTTAATCGGTAAAATAATAATAAACCTTGCCATATAATTTTTTATCACATGTATTAATTAACCATTCCTTAATTCCATTTCGTAACCCGGGAATACGGGCTCCCGCCTATCACTACGATTCAAATCAATTGTTCATGAAACCGAGCAGTCGCAGATATACGTCATACATCACTTCTACAGGATCTACGATAAATATAGGGACATGATCGACTGATAGGTGCCCCAAATTAGAACAACTGAGGACTTCAGCAGCGCCGTTATATTTGTATAGGCGGATATAGGCGACGAAGAAAAAAGTAGGTACCTTCGCGGCGAGAGTGAAATCAAAACTCTCGAGGGCAACGAACCAAAACATTTTTATATAATTAGTACGTGAGGTCTTAACAGGTCTCACGTAATACTTTCATGTAAATTCTGAAATAATATTTTTTTTTAGGAAAGATAACAAAGGAGTCGTTTCAAGATTCTTCTTATATCATTTCCATAAAAATTATTAAGAATTTTACAAACGAATTATAAATTATTGTAATGGTTTTTCGAGTAAGTATTATATTTCTTAGTTTTTTAAATAATTATGACTCATATTGTGTTTATGCAGGGCTATTGGCGAAGGATACCACGTTAAATATTAATCCAACGCGCCTTTAGTAGTACCTCTATGGTGGCGTGGAAAACTGCAATAGGAACATTACTATACACTTTTGTGCACGGAAAAAATTTTATGCATGGATGCACTTCAATGCTCGTATATGCAACACTTTACCCTTTCTTCAACCCTTCTTTCGATCCTTTTTTCAACACTTTTTTTCAACCCATTTCTCAACCCATTTCTCAACCCTTTTTTTTAACACTTTTTAAACCATTTTTTTAACCCTTTACTTAACCATTTACTTAACCATTTACTTATCTCTTCTTTCAACCCTTTACTTAAGCCATTTTTTTAACCCTTTGGTCAGGAAAATGATGCTTCTTAATAGAATAGAGGATTCTTATTATAAATTTTTGAGCATTCTCCAACTGGTATAATTTTATAATTATCCGTTACTTTAGCAAAACTTATTAAATTCCTGTTCATATCTTTAACATAAAAAACATTTTTATTTTCAATTTCAATCATATCATTAAACGTTTTAAATTTACTTTTTACATGACCTACTTCGGTCGCTTTCAATGTTCTACCATCACCTACTTTAACATTAATTGACTCTTTTGATACGATCGCATCACTAAAATAATATTCATCATTTATGACATGGTCTGTACAACGACTGTCTAAAATCCACTCTATTTTGTTTTCATTTACATTAATGTTTTCAGTATTTGCAGAACTAATCTCTACTGAAGTGCTAAACGCTTCTGTATTCTCCGTACTCTGACGACATTGACTATTCCTCTCGTCGACTCTTGTGCCTCGGCCACGTTGGCTGCAACCGCTCCTTCCACACCGGTCGAAACTAGATCCTCGCTGCTGGCTTGTCTCATGTTTACTAATACCTATTTGCTGCTGCGCGTTATAGCCTCTGCCGCCTCATTGCTGTGGCGCGCGACTCTCTCGGCCGTCTCCTCGCTGCAGCGTCCCTCGATTCCACGAACTCTTGTTCGTTGGGCAATCGTATTTATGTGTCCTTCACCACCACATACATAGCATGTGCTTTTGTTGACTTCTTTCTTTTCAAACACAAAGGCATTTGATTTCGAAATTCCATTCTAATTTTTTTCTCTTAGTCCAACCATTTTAATCTTATTTTTCACATATTCCACGTTTTGTTCTTCTTCTTTCAATACATTGATTAAATCTCCTATATGGCTCATCGAATCCGGCAATGTCCTCAACATATATTTCATCTTCTTTTTCTCTGTCACATTTGCACCAGTTTCATCCAATGCGTTCACTGATTTTTCGAACTCATTAAAAAATTCCATCAAATTACTTAAATCTTTAAATTTCATCTTTTCGAATTTATTTCTACATATTATCTGGAGAGCTGTTGATTCATTTAAATACGTACTGTGAAATTTTCTCATAATATAAAAAGCCATTTCTTTATCACTTATCAATTCCATTTGTTTGTTTGAAATTGCACTATTGTTAGAATATAAGGTACATTTACATTAGAGAGATAGAAAGCGTATGCGCAGCGCCACCTTACATAAGTATAGGCAAGTGTATAGAAAGAGCGAGCGGGAGTGTTACTTCGCTGTCGTCCTCCGCACGAGTCGGTTGTGTTTAAGAGAGAGAGAGAGAGAGAGAGAGAGAGAGAGAGAGAGAGAGAGAGAGAGAGAGAGAGAGAGAGAGAGAGAGAGAGAGAGAGAGAGAGAGAGAGAGAGAGAGAGAGAGAGAGAGAGAGAGAGAGAGAGAGAGAGAGAGAGAGAGAGAGAGAGAGAGAGAGAGAGAGAGAGAGAGAGAGAGAGAGAGAGAGAGAGAGAGAGAGAGAGAGAGAGAGAGAGAGAGAGAGAGAGAGAGAGAGAGAGAGAGAGAGAGAGAGAGAGAGAGCTGTTACTGTACAAGAGGTTCAATAAAGTTTGTTATTGTTTTAATGTTAACCCTTTGCGGCATACATTTTTCTATTCACTATTTTGACTTGAAATTTCTTACTCGGGGGTTTTTGGGATCGCTGAATACGAATCGCATTAGATTTTCTAAATTCCTCATCCAACATGGCGGATGCAAGATCGCGGCTAATAATTTTTCGCATTTTTAGTCGTCAGTTCGTGAAAATTCGTATACTAGGGTTTTTCGAATCGCAGATCACGATTATGACATGAAGTTCTCGAAATACTGTGTGCAGAATAGCGCATTCAAAATGGCGGGCGATGATTTTTTTCGCTAGCACTTGTGAGTTCTTAATAAGAAATTTTGAAAATCTAATGACAGATTCGTTATCAGCGCCCCCAAAAACCCTAGTATACGAATTTTCATGAACTGACGACTAAAAATACGAAAAATTATTAGTCGCCATCTTGGATCCGCCATCTTGGATAAGGAATTTTGAAAATACAATGTCATATTCGTTATCAACGCCCCCAAAAACATCATTGTAGCGATTTTCAAGAAAAAATTTTGAAAAGTCTCGTCAAAAATGAATTTTTCTGATAAAATCACGTTTTTTTATTTGTTTATTTATAAAACAATAACAATCAATGTTTATGTTTGCTGGAAAATTTTTATACGTTCGGTAACATGTAAGTTACCAACAAAATGCAAAAACCCCAAAAGAAATCCATTAATTATAGAATAAATCGCAAAAAAGTGATAAAAGGTAGGTGTTCGCTCCCAGGGAACACTATGCCGCAAAGGGTTAATCGAGAGTGGTTCATTTGAACAAACCCTTACATCGATATTATTAACATGGTAGCAAAGTGCCTGGTTTATATGCAGTATGGATATTGTCTTTTTCTAGATCGCTAACATACTTAAATGCTGCGAAGAAGAAAGTGTTTCTTTAAGTTGAGCGCGTGGTAAGCGCGAGAACAAAGGAGAACGCATGGGCTCGGACGACGAGTCTCTAAACACAGAAAGTGAAGAACAGTTTTTTGATACAGTAAATAAAGAAGTAAAAAAGGAAGGAAACGTACAGGAAATTATTAAGATACCGATTTTTGACGGACAAGAGTACAGCAGTTGGAAGAAAAAGTATGATATTGTAGTTATACGTGCAAAAGTGGAAACAGATAAAGTTGATTGGGATGAGAAAGACTTGCAAGCCATAAATTATATATATATAGTGCAATTTCAAACAAACAAATGGAACTAATAAGTGACAAAGAAACGGCGTTTGATATTATGAGAAAATTTGATAGTACGTATTTAAAAGAATCGACAGCTCTACAAATAATTTGCAGAAATAAATTGGTAACGATGAATTTGAAAGATTTTAGTAACTCAATGGAATTCTTTAACGAATTTGAAAAATCAGTGAACGAGTTGAAAGAAGCTGGTGCAAATGTGATGGAGAAAGAAAAAAATGAACTATATGTTAGGGACATTACCGGATTCGATGAGTCACATTCGGGACTTAATGGATGTACGAAAAGAAGAGGAACAAACTGTAGAATATGTTAAGAACAAAATTAAGATGGCAGAATTAAAAGAAAACAGTGCCAGTGAAAGTGCAAAGAGAAATGCATTTGTGTTTGAGAAAAAGCAAGAAAAGAAAAGGGGCTATAGTTGCGGAGGACAGGGGCATATTCAGTACGACTGCCCAACGAAAAACAATTCTTGGAATCGCGGGATGCCGCAGAGAGGAGGCGGCAGAGGCCGGTCTCAGCAGCGAGGAGGCGCTAGCGGACGAGGAGCCAGTCAACAAAGAGGATCGAGTTCTAACCGGCGCGGCAGTGGCGGTTACAGACAACACGGCCGAGGTGCGAGAGGCAGTGATGACAACAGCGGAGGTCATCAGTGCGCGGAGAACAAAGAATCGTTTAACACTTCAGTAGACATAAGGTCTGCGAATATAGGAAATGTTAATGTAAATGAAAAGAAAGTAGAGTGGATTTTAGATAGCGGTTGCGCAGATCACGTGATTAATGATGAAAGTTATTTTAGTGACGCGATTATATTGAAAGAGCCGATTAAGTTAAAGTAGGCGACGGTAGAATTTTGAAAGCAACAAAAGTCGGTCATGTAAATAGTCAATTTAAAACGTTTAATGAGATGATTGAAATTAAATTGAAAAATGTATTTTACGTGAAAGATATGGACAAAAATTTAATAAGTTTTGCAAAAGTGACGGATAATTATAAAGTTGTATCTATCAGAGATAGTTCGAAAATCTATAATAGAAATAATAAATTGATTGCCATAGCTTGGAAAATTGGTAGAATTTATAAAATGACTAGTTTTATTGAAAGAAATAAAGAATCTAATTTGACAGTTAAAAATGAAAAAATGACTTTAAAAGAAAAGTGGCATAGAACATTGGGGTACGTTAATTTTTATTAGTTAAATACTATGTGTAAAAATTATATATTGGAAGGTTTGTCTAATGAGATAGAGTCAGATTATTTTAAGTGTGCTACGTGTATTAAAAATAAAATGCACAACATTCCTTTTGAAAATAACAGAAAAAGAGCAAATGATATTTTAGAAATAGTACATACAGATTTAAATGGGCCACATTCAGAAGGTTATAAAGGGGAAAAATATTTTCTTACTTTTGTTGATGATTATAGTAAAGTAGGTAAAATTTATCGGATAAAGTCAAAAGTTGAGGTATATGATAAATTTGGAAAGAAAATAAAGAAACTAACGTGCGATAATGGCACTGAATATTTGAATAGAGATATGTATAGATTATTTAGACAAAAGGGAATTATTTAGACAGAAGTGGTGTGCGTTACAGCATATTTAAAGAACAGAACAATAACAAACACGTTAGAAAGAAATAAATCTCCTTATTAGATATTTTTTAATGAAAAACCAGATGTAAAATATTTGAAATTCTATAGAAGTAAAGTATTTGTTAGAGTGCCTGAGCAGAAAAGAAATTCTAAATGGGATAAGAAAGCAGATTTAGGAATCTTGATAGGCTATGATGTAGTAGGTTACAGAGTTTTGATAAGAAATAGAGTTATTGTAGCAAGGCATGTTGACTTCATTTAGGAAGACGTAGAATGCATAGGCTTAAGTGATAGAGATTTAGAAAAGGAGGATTTAAATGAAACTTTTCAAAAGGAAAAGATTGAAAATGTAAACAATAAAGAAAATGAAAATTTAGAAAATTTAAATGGAAATGAGAAAAACGAAGTAGAAGAAGTACCTGATTTAAGAAGGTCTCAAAGAAATATTAAAAGGCCAAGTAGATATGATGATAACTTTGTATATAGTGGTTGTATTTATGTAAGTTATTGCAGTGCAGATAGGTCTGAAAATTTTGATAAGACTATTAAATGTGATGAGTCTAGTGTTTGGGTAGATGCTATGGATAAAGAGATGAATAGTTTAAAGAAAAATAAAACTTGGGATTTAATTGAAAAACCAAAAATGAAAAGGTATTAGATTTAAAGTGGATTTACACTAAGAAAGCTGAAAATGTGTATATTAAATAAAGTGTTGTATGGTTTGTGTGAAAGTCCGAGAGATTGGTGTGAGTGTCTCGATAGTTATCCATAAGATCATTATGATTTGTAAGAAGCGAACATGATTATTGTTCTTATACGTTTAGAGTAAGAGATGAGATTATTTTTTTAATTATATTTGTAGACGACCTTTTGATTTGTTGTAAAAGAAGAGAAAACTTGAATTTTGTAAAAGTTTGTTAAAAGAAAGATTTCAAATGAATAAGATATTGTAAAAGTAAGTTCTGAAAAAAGGTATTTGGTATATTAACGAAGTCTCTTGGCAAAATAAGGTTTGTAATATTGAGAATGTTATTGAATTCAATTTGAAAATATTGTAACTGCGAGAAATATAAATGTAAGGAGGCGTGTTAGAATATAAGGTACATTTACATTAGAGAGATAGTGTAGGGACTGCATCTTCCCTCTCGCTCTCTCTGCGAGAGTGGGGGAAGAGGCCATGTTGCGTGTGGCGAGAAGCCGCCTGCGAGCGGCAGTCGTTGCTTAGTGTTACGAGCGTGCGGACGTAATCCGCTGTACCTCCTTACCTTCAATAAACCTCCTCGTTACTATTAACTCTCCGACTCTTTATTCTCCTCTCCCCCTTCCTTTCCTGGAACGTGAGGAGACCCGTGGGTACAGAATCCCCACATTGGTGACCCCGACTACAAGGAGCACCGAGGAGGAAGCAGGCTGTTACCTGCAGCGGCATTCTCGGCTCAGTGCCGTACGACAAGCTTCGGCCAGTTTTGCGGCACTTCGCCGCGAGGACTTCTTCAGGATCTCCGTGTGCGTGCTGGCACGCCGGCGCACACGAGAAGTCCCTGGCCAGGCAAGTTACACCGTGTGCGTGCTGGCACGCCGGCGCACACGTGTGCTGGCAGTTTTGCCTTTCATATTTACGTCGTGTGCGTGCTGGCACGCCGGCGCACAGGCGTAAGATCTACCGCCTTGAGCATCGAGCGCATCTGCGCGGTCAACGTGCCTCGTCGAGTCATCTCCGAGGCATTGCAGTCCTTCATCGGCGGATCTCCAGGTGCGTACTTACGTGAAGCCACCGTCACTGACGCCTTCAAACGCACCTGTTGAGCAACGTGAGGACATCCGCTTCAAGGCTGATCTCCGAGTGCGGCCTTGCGTGAAGCCACCGTCACCGGCGCCTTTTCACCGCACTCGTTGAGCAACGTGGAGAAGCTGGCATCCGGCTACTGCGTCTCGCCGAGTTCTCCCCGAGCCAGCTCCAGCAATCATCTCCGACATCGTCTTCGACAATTCCTTTTCTTTTGCGTCAAGGTATGCGTGCGGATAATTAGCGTGCACTTTATTGACTTCCGGGAAGTGTTTACGTTCTCTCGGCCTTACGGGAATTGTCGTCGCGCAGCGCGTGTTTGCTTGAGAGATTTTGAAGTTCCGCGAATTCGCGCGCAACGGCCAGGCGTTCTAAGAACCCGTCGGCCATCTTGGCGGCCATCTTGACTTTCGCGGGCCATCGTGTTTTCAAGCTCGTGCTCGCGCAAGGTGACACAAAAATCTTTTAGCATTTTTCGAGTCACGTGCATTTTATTCTTTCGATTTTATTAAATTTATGCGTTGCCTAGTCACGGGCTTTAACAAAACTCTTTTAAGAAATATTTTTTTTGTGTGAGCGGCGAAGTGGTCGCGCTTAGCTTTTCACGCGATTTATTGACAACTCTAATAGTTAATTTTAAGTCTTAGCTTAGGTTTAGCTTTTGAAAATATTGTCGGTGCCTGCGAGCACCAACTAGGGAGTTTGTGATACGCATTGCGGCGTAAGGCAATTTAGGTATTTTTCTCTAGTCCCTACGTCACCCTCGGAAAGCGTAGCGGCTAATCGTTTCTACGCGGTTAGCTATAGGATTCTTTTCTCGTCTTTCACGAGCATTCTCCAACCGTGTAGAGATAGCTGCTCACGCATTAGTTTGTAGGTTCGCGTACTTCAAATCGGCAATATGGCTACTCTTGAGGAGGCTAACGCGAGAATAGCTCAACTAGAAGGCAGAATCGAGCAGTTCCTTGCTCGGGAGCATGATCACCAAAACAATCCTGCTCCTGCAGCCAATGCACTATATCGGCAACCAAAAATCGCCGCGTTTTTTGCCGAAGATCCCAGTTCATGGTTCAATCAAGCCGAAATTACTCTCAGAAACGCTGGCATCAGAAACCCCTCAACTATGGCAGATTTCATTGCCGAAAAGCTTGATAGGGAAGCTTTCAACACCATTAGAGACATCGTTACTGCAGATCCACGATCCGCTGATGTTTATGCTCAGCTTAAAAATCGTCTAATCCAAACCTATGGTGCCTCTGCTGAAACTCGTCTCCGTCAGTTGATTAAGGGCCAGGTTTCAACCATAGGGAAGCCTTCGCTCATTTTAAATCGCTTGCAAAGTCTCAATACTGGCGCGAACTCGGACATTCTTCGAACGGTCTTTCTAGACCAATTACCTTCACATTGTAAGGCCGTCCTCTCCATTTCGGAGAATACTGACCTTCACAAGCTTGTACAGATGGCTGACAAGATCGTTGAAGCCATGGACTCTAGTCAGATACAGATCTCGAGTTCCTCTGATCCTCGAAACCAGACTGCTTCGTCATCACAAGTTAATGCATCCATTTCTGACCCTGTGCTGAAGCGCATTGAACGTAAGCTAGATTCCTTAGATAAAAGGGTGAAGGGGATAGAAAACAGACTAGGTGACCCTTCCAGCTCGCAATCCACGGGCAGATCAAGGCGCGATCGCTCTTCTTCTCGCGATCCCTCGGGCCTATGCGTAGCCCATCGCAATTACCCGAACAGCCCGCGTTCATGCAGGGAGTGGTGTTCGAAATTTGCCGAATGGAAAAAACAAGACCCTCAACAACTTTCTCAAAAAAACTAACTCAGCCTTCTGCTTCTGAGACGGCTGCAGGGGGTGACCTCAGATCTAAACGTCTTCATGTACGCGATCGCATATCTGGTAGAATGTTTTTGATTGACTCGGGTGCGGACATTTCTCTTATCCCGGCTGATCCGAAAGTTCAAGGTAAATCGAGCACGTTCAGACTCTTTGCCGCGAACAACTCTATTATTAACACTTATGGTGAAGCTCTGCTCACTCTTAACTTAGGTCTTAAGCGTCCCATTCGCTGGAATTTTTGCATAGCAGATGTATCCCAACCGATCATAGGTGCCGATCTTTTATCGCACCATGGTCTCTTAATTGATTTGAGGAGGGGTCGTCTCATTGACTCACCCACGTCTCTTTATTATCTCGCGATTGTAAAAGAAGCTTCAGTTGACTCTGTGTTCGCAGTTCTACCTGGCTCCAAACTCGCAGAGATTCTTGCTGATTTTTCCGAGATCACGTGTGTCACAAAGCCCTCGTTTTCTGAAAACAGCAATGTGTTTCATCACATCTTAACCTCTGGTCCTCCTGTCTCGGAGCGTCCTCGTAGACTTGCCCCGGACAAACTAAAAGCGGCCAAGGCCGAATTCGATTCCTGAATTGAGGCTGGCATTTGCCGCCCCTCCAGCAGCCCTTGGGCAAGTCCCCTCCATATGGAGTTGAAAAAGGACAACAGTTGGAGACCCTGTGGTGACTATAGGCGCTTAAACGCTGCCACAGTCCCAGATAAGTACCCAACTGCTCATATTCAAGATTGCAACAGTAACCTTTATGGTAGGAAAATATTTTCGGCGGTCGATCTTCATCAAGCGTTCAACCAGATTCCTGTTGCCCCTGAAGACATACCGAAAACGGCCATTATAACCCCGTCCGGTCTCTTTGAATTTATGTATATGACCTTTGGTCTCCGTAATGCCAGCCAGACTTTTCAGCGTTATATTAATAGCGCGCTAGGCGACTTGGACTTTGTATATCTTTATATTGATGATATTCTCATTGCGTCGTCTTCCCTTGAAGAACACTACGCTCATCTTCGCACGGTCTTTGATCGACTCAAGAAGTTTCATCTTCGTCTCAATGTCGAAAAATGCACCTTCGCTGTCGAAGAAGTTGAGTTTTTAGGCAACCTGGTGAATGGTGAAGGTGTTCGCCCCATCCCCAGTAGGGTTGAAGCTATCTTAAACTTCCCCAAACCACAAACTATAGCAGAACTTCGCAGGTTTGTCGGCACCGTAAATTTTTACCGTCGCAACATTCCGCGCGCCGCCACTTCGCAGGCTCCCCTCAACGCGCTCTTTACTGATTCGCGAAAAAATGATAAGCGCCCGGTCCTTTGGACGCCTGAGGCAGAGGAAGCTTTCACTCGTGTGAAAGAGGTATTAGCTGCAGCGGCTCTGCTTGTACACCCCCGCGTTGGTGCGAAAATACGCATCGTGTCTGATGCTTCCGATTCTGGAATGGGCGCTGCCCTTGAACAGCTTTCCCTCACCGGAATTTGGGAACCTTTAGCTTTCTTTTCGAAAAAGTTCTCTCCTTCTCAGCGGAAGTACAGTGCATATGACCGCGAGCTCACGGCCATATACGAAGCTGTAAAATACTTCTCGTTTTTGATTGAAGGCAGAGACTTCAAGATCTTAACAGATCATAAACCCCTCATTTATGCTTTCATGCAAAAGTCCGATAAGGCATCTCCGCGGCAAACTCGTCAGCTGTCCCTTATCGCACAATATACCACCCAAATTGAGTACATTAAAGGCACTGAAAACACAGTTGCTGACTCACTCTCTCGGGTAGAGTCCATCCGACTCCCCGTAGAGATCAACCTTAATGAGCTTGCTGAGAAACAGGAAGCCGATGAGCAGCTCAAGGCCATTCGCGGGTCTTCTGACTACCCGCTCTCCTTAAAGCGCATTTAATGGGGCCCTGCTCACACCACCATATACTGCGAAATCACTGGTGAAGCCATTCGCCCGTACATTCCTGAGTCCCTTCGTGAAACGGTGTTTAACATGTTTCATAAGCCTGCTCACCCAGGCCCCAAAGTCACCGATCGACTCATTCGACAGCGTTATGTATGGCCCAATATGCACCGTGACATCCCGCGCATGTGTAAAAACTGTTTGGACTGTCAACAGTCCAAAGTCTCTCGCCATGTAAAACTTGTACCTGATAAATTCGTCGCACCCGATGGTCGATTCGACCATGTACATATTGATCTAGTCGGTCCTCTACCTAATCGTAATGGTTTCGAATACATTCTCACCATGATTGATCGTTTTTCGCGCTGGGTTGAGGCCACTCCCCTACGCGAAACTTCTGCACAAACGGTCGCCAGGGCATTTTACGACACCTGGGTCTCTCGTTATGGTGCGCCAAAGGTTATCACTTCCGATCAGGGTTCGCAATTCGAATCGCGCTTATTCACGGCTCTACTGTCCCTAATAGGTTGCGAGCGTATTCGCACAACCGTGTACCACCCTGCGGTGAATGGCCTCATCGAGCGCTGGCACCGTACATTTAAGGCGGCGATCATGTGTCATGTGGACAAGGACTGGACCCGTACGCTTAGTACAGTATTATTAGGATTACGTTGTCATCTCCGTCAGGACACGAATGTTTCTCCTGCGGAATTTGTATTTCGCACTATCTTACGTCTTCCAGGTGAGTTTTTCCTCCCTGAAGACTTTACTCCTGACCCAAATTTTTTGTAGAAGAATTCCGCGAATATATGCGTGAAGTCCGTCCAGTCCCTGTCACACATCACTATAAAAAGCGTGCATTTTGTTTTAAGGATTTGTATACCTGTACACATGTATTTATGCGCAATATGGCCAAAAAGTCATTAGAGAGACCATATACTGTACCATATAAAGTGCTAAAGCGTCCGTCCGATCGCGTCTTCGACATCGAAATTAATGGAGCCCCACGTAGTGTATCTGTGGAACTCCTGAAACCCGCGTATATAATTCGCGATGATCTCCCCGAAGTACCTGCCGGTGGTCCTTCAAATGGCAATCAGCCAACCACCGTTGATCGCCCAGTATTAAAGACCTACGCCAGGAAGAAAGTATCCTTTGCTCCTGCGTCTAAGGCGTAACACAACTGTGATCTACTTAGTTGTAAGTGCTACCGAGCACATGTGAAATTTATAATTTATATTCATTTATTTTTATGCATTGCGTTGTCACTCGGGGGGGAGTGTGTAGGGACTGCGATCTTCCCTCTCGCTCTCTCTGCGAGAGTGGGGGAAGAGGCCATGTTGCGTGTGGCGAGAAGCCGCCTGCGAGCGGCAGTCGTTGCTCAATGTTACGAGCGTGCGGACGTAATCCGCTGTACCTCCTTACCTTCAATAAACCTCCTCGTTATTATTAACTCTCCGACTCTTTATTCTCCTCTCCCCCTTCCTTTCCTGGAACGTGAGGAGACCCGTGGGTACAGAATCCCCACAATAGAGTATGCGCAGCGCCACCTCACATAAGTATAGGCAAGCTCATAGAAAGAGCGAGCGGGAGTGTTACTTCGCTGTCGTCCTCCGCACGAGTCGGTTGTGTTTAAGAGAGAGAGAGCTGTTGCTGTACAAGAGGTTCAATAAAGTTCGTTATTGTTTTAATGTTAATCGAGAGTGGTTCACTTGAACAAACCCTTACATCGATATTATTAACAACTATATATATAATTCATGGCTTGTAAGTCTTTCTCGTCCCAATCAACTTTGTCCCCTTCCACTTTTGCACGTGTAACTTACAATATCATACTTTTTCATTTTTAAATACATCATCATGCGTTTTTTCCAACTGCTGTCCTCTTGTTCATCAAAAATCGGTATCTCAATAATTCCTTGCATGTTTCCTTCCTTTTTTTACTTCTTTATTTTCTGTATCAAAAAACTCTCCTTCACTTTCTATGTTTAGAGACTCTTCGTCCGAGCCCATGCGTTTTTCTTTGTTCTTGCGCTTACCACACGCTTAACTTAAAAGCACTTTCTTCTTCACAGAATATGAGTATGTTATTCCTCTCGCGAGAGACAATAACATTACTGAATACAAATCAAGCACTCTGCTACCATGTTGAAATAGTTGATAGGTTTGTTCCAATAAACCACTCTATATTAACAGACAAACAATAACGAACTTTATTAACGTCTTGTACAGCTCTCTCTCTACTAAATACAACCGTCTCGTGAGGAGGATAGTAGCGAAGTGAAGCTCCCGCTCACTCTTTCTATACGCTTACTTTTATTTGTGTAAGGTGGCGCTACCCCCTCATGCTATCTCGCTCTAATATAAATGTACCTTATATCTTAACAATACTTTTCCTTTTTCCTGTTCCTTAATATAAGTCTAAAAATAAAAGAAAATGAATTTTAAAGAAAGTGCTAAAAATATAAATTTTAAAATTTTGTATCATTTGACTATTTTTGTTTAACAATGAATTCTACATGAAACGAATATTGAGATTATATATGAAAATCTTTATACTATAGAAATTTATACTTATTTCTTGCGAGCTTTCTGTCTTTACTTTGGAGTTTTAAGGTAGTTCACCCGATCGAAACAGCAGTTTTAGTTTTCGTATTTTCTAAATAATGTTTTATTAAGTTGATAATCCAAGAGAAAGTACATGTAACAAATATATACTAGAAGGAACATAAGACAATTTTTTTAGACAAATTCAGGCAATAATCACTATGCTATTGTTACAATTAAAGACAAAAACTTCAGTAAGTTTCTCTAATTTTTTATTTTTTATCTGATCTTATCGAAATAAAGCTTATTTTGTTCGTTAAGAAATTTCAGTAGTTGTTTAAGAAAAGCAAGTCAAGTTTTAGAGTGTTTAAGATGAACAAATTGATGTTGCACCGTACTGCTAACTCGTATCATAAATTTTCCCACCGATACTCCACCTGAAATTTTTTAACGAACAAAATAAGCTTTATTTCGTTAATATCGGATAAAAAATAAAAGAATTATAGAAACTTATTGAAGTTTTTGTCTTTAATTGTAACAATAGCATAGTGACTTTGCCTGAATTTGTCTGAAAAAAAATTGTCTTATGTTCCTTCTAGTATATATTTGTTACACTTACTTACTCTTGGATTATCAACTTAATAAAACATTATTTCAAAAATACAAAAACTAAAACTGCTGTTTCGACCGGGTGAACTACCTTAAGTGATATAGCTCAATTTCCCTTGCACCCTTAAAGTTAAAATTTTCGCTCCGCTAAAGTGTTAGTATTTTTATGAAACATATATTATTTACATTAGTTGTGGGTATTTATTAACATTATCTTCTCTCCCTCCTCAAGATAATAATATGTATTTCATTGAAGAATTACATTTTAGAACTTTTAATAAAACAACAAGAACAAAAATTTTATTTAATCGCGAATATAGATACTTCTGTAGAGAGTTTTTGCTTTTGAAATTGTGCATCATTAAGATAATGTGTACTTACCGACAAATTTTAGAACATGTATATCTTTTGCAAATAATAATTGAATTACTAAAAAAAAAAAATTGAGTATAGTATTTATATATACGGAGCGCCTGACAGAGCTGTTTTTCCAAAAATCTACTCAGAATTTATTTAATTAAATAAAAGCCGCAATGCCGATAAGTAGGGATCAAGGAACGCGGGAGCGTTCCGAAGGCAAGTATAGAAGAGCCTTAGGACGACCGCGTGAATATATACTTTGAAATGGATGTACGAGAAATTCAATGCGATTATATACCTATTGCGTTAGTTTCAACTATATAACATATCCCTCTTAATCGAAAGCCATTTCATTGCTCTACTCAAATCGAAAGGTTTCATTTAAAAAGATTGTCTCATTCAAAAGATTTAGAGATCTGAATATTTTTATGTACGATTTCCTTTCCGATTTTTTCTCCACATTCTTCAGTCTGCACAAACTATACATTTTTGTCCGACCGGTGCATAGTATAGCATTTTTGTCGGACCGACTAGAAGAGAGAGAGGGAGGAAAGAGAGAAGAGCGACGGAGAGAGAGAGAGAGAGAGAGAATCCGTATATGTATATATATATATATATCTGGTCAATCAACCTAACCTTGTTACTTTATGTATACATACATAATAACTTTCAATATTTACGCATTAGTTCCGTATACAATCATCATCATTTATACAAGTCATTTATACAAGTTATATTGAAAAGACTTTTTACATCGTTGAAATTCGATTTAAATTGACTTGGTGTATATTATAATATATATATATATATATATTCAGATATATTTTCAGATAAGTAGCAAACTTTTATTATAAAATAAAAAAATAATGTTCTTAATATAAGTATTGTTACTTTGTGAAATCTTTTTTTTGTTACAGATTATATCAGAAAGAACAAGGATAATTGACAAGTAGATTATAATTATGATTAAATAGTTTGCAACATATATAGAAGAGTTCAAAATTATTATTATTATGCATTATACATTAAGGCCACTAAAAGATTATTTTCAAGTCTGTCAAAAAATTCAACCACCTGTAATACAAAAAAAGAAATACTGTTGCAGATAATATTTCTCTAGCAGAGCCTCGTTCTACTTTATGGTGTTTTAATTATGGATGCTTTACTGGCCCTACGATTTCTAAAGGTAAACTAGCATTATTAAAACCCGGAAATAGTGATATATAAGATCAAAATGTTTCAGAAGAGTTCTCAGTAAATATTGTGAAAATGTCTACAGATAAAAGTGCTCAGTTAATCTAATTTTATAATTTTCTCACGGTGGGAGACGTCAAAATGTTTCAGAGGAGATCTCAGTAATTTTTCTACACAAGATTCAGATAATTATTTCAAAAAGTATACAAGAATGTTACGGAAGCTTTTATTATCAGAAATTCTTAGTTCATAAACTGATACAAGATGTGTGGCAATCATGAGTTTCTACTATAAAAGAATGTCGAGAAAGCTTTCTTTTCCCAATGATTCTTAGTTCATAAACTTTTGTTTTTAATTTTGCAAGATGTATCTGATTGCTTATTAATTCAAGTGGTTTCTAGTTAAAATTTAAACGAATCTAAGTGTCGAATATAATGTAATTATATAGTGATTGGCTTATGGCAATGGGTGCCTATAAATAAAATAAAGTATCGGTATGATGTGTTAAATGAAGTATTGATAACAAATTTCTAACCTCTACTTAAAATCAGAATTTAAAATATTGGTCAGAGCCTTGGTTAAAAAAAAACATTTTTTGTCTATACTTCAAGAAACTTTGTTGATATTGGCGCTGTGCATATTTATTTACTTAAACATCAATTAAAAGATTATGTTAAGTGAACAATAAAATAGAAAAAACAAAAAATGATGTGTTATTGTTGTGAATAAAAGTGCTCAGTTAATCTAATTTTATAATTTTCTCATGGTGGGAGACGTCAAAATGTTTCAGAAGAGTTCTCAGTAAATATTGTGAAAATGTCTACGGATAAAAGTGCTCAGTTAATCTAATTTTATAATTTTCTCACAGTGGGAGACGTCAAAATGTTTCAGAGGAGTTCTCAGTAAATATTTTTCTACACAAGATTCAGATAATTATTTCAAAAAGTATACAAGAATGTTACGAAAGCTTTTATTATCAGAAATTCAAGATGTTTCAAGATGTTTTATATTTTAAAAGAATGGAGAAAGCTTTTTTCTCTCAATGATTCTTAGTTCATAAACTTTTGTGTTTAATTTTGCAAGATGTGTCTGATTGGTTATTAATTCAACTGGTTTCTAGTTAAAATTTCAACGAATCTAAGAGTTGAAAATATAATGTAATTATTATATAGTGATTGGCTTATCGTGATGGGCGCCAAATGTTTCAGAGTAGCTATCTGTTCTGTGAATTACCGTATATGAAACCATAATATATAAATTACTGTAATGGCTACTTTTTTATCTGCAACCAATATTTTAATTTGCTAGCGGATTGTGTTGCAGTAGTGTGGCTAGTTACAATGTATTTATTTTATAACTCTCTCCCGCTCCCCTCTCTTTCTCTCCCTCAACATATGTCAAACTCTGTACCAAGAACTTTAATGAGAGCCTAAATATTTTTTTTTAAACAATCAGTAAAACAAATAGTGGCTAAGGCAAATGTATGAGATATCTCTGTATAATTAATCAACATCTGTCACACTCTGAACCAAGAACTTTAATGAAAACCTAAATATTTTTTTAAAACAATCAGCAAAACAAATAGTATTATTAATGTAACAACACAATTTGTCTAGTCTTTTTATTTTTTCTAGTCTCATCTATTCAATAAGCACTCTCTACAAATGGTAATAATTTTTTTCATGACTGTACTAATAATAATAGTGTTGATATTTAAAACTTTCTACGAAAGTGTAAAATAAGGCAAATATAGAAGTTTTTTCTGTATAATCTATGTATAATCTAAATATAAAACATTCTACGAAAGTATAAAATAAGGCAAGTATAGACGTTTTTTCTGTATAATATACTCTTCCTCTCTCTCTTCCCCCGCCCTCTCTCCCCCTCTCCCCCCTCCCCTTTCTTCTCTCTCTCTCTTAACATCCGTCAAACTCTGTACCAAAAACTTTAATCACAGCTTAAATATTTGTTTAATACAATCAACATGTTTAAAAAAAAAATAATTCCCTAAGTACGTTACGTACGTTAATTAAACACAAGAAAGTACTGAAATCAATTATATTGTAGTCAAGTACCCATAACTTAACTTGACTGACATAATACAACTTTTCGTACCTACTCAAAAATATTCAGCTAGCGGGCATGAAGTACTATTTAACACCCAAGAGGCGTAATAGCTCTCATACTCCTACAAAACTTTATAGAACCTACGCACTTTACGTCCGTGTGGGCAAAAATTATTTAAATTATATATAATTCCCCCGCCCTCTCTCACCCTCTCCCCCCTCCCTTTCTTCCTCTCTCTCTCTTAACATCCGTCAAACTCTGTACCAAAAACTTTAATCACAGCTTAAATATTTTTGTTTAATACAATCAACATGTTTAAAAAAAAATAATTCCTTAAGTACGTTACGTACGTTAATTAAACACAAGAAAGTACTGAAATCAATTATATTGTAGTCAAGTACCCATAACTTAACTTGACTGACATAATACAACTTTTCGTACCTACTCAAAAATATTCAGCTAGCGGGCATGAAGTACTATTTAACACCCAAGAGGCGTAATAGCTCTCATACTCCTACAAAACTTTATAGAACCTACGCACTTTACGTCCGTGTGGGCAAAAATTATTTAAATTATATATAACTATCTTTTACTTCGTCGAGTAAATGTATACTGAACAAATTATATGTATGTAGATTCAAATTCTTCATTGCAAATCAAACAAACGAAAGTTGTGAAATCACTTACCGATAGTCAAGTAATGCAAACAACTCTCCGAAACAACTGTATGACTGATCTCAGAAATATATTATTCTAATTTGTTCATTCTTCTATACAAATTAAACACAAGAAAGTACTGAAATCAATTTATTGTAGTCAAGTATACCCATAAGTTAACTTGACTGAGATAATAGAACTTTTAGTACCTTGCGTGTAAAATTACATTTCACGCCCACGTTGTAACTTCAAAAATATTCACCCAGCAGGCATAAAGTACTACTTAACGCCTAATAAGCGGAATAGCTCACATATTCCTACAACACTTTATAGAACCTACGCACTTTACTCCCGGGTAGACGAAAATTATTAATTAATTACTATTATGCCTTCTTTTTATTTCTAAAATTAATAAGAAATTTATCAGATATTTATGAAGTCAATGCCTATATAAAAAAATTACATAGTTACCAACACATCCCCATTTTTCATTATTTTTTCTCAGTTTTGAAATTTCTATAATATTACGCATCTTGGGAGGACACGAGAAGTCTAGAGCTGCTCTAGCAGGGGTGGTCGTCCAATCTTCCATACATACTTGGCGGGCCCGACGGTTTGCAGTTTACCGGTGAGCTTTGTAAATGTAGAACACTAGATTTTTGCATATACCTATAAGTCCACCATAAATACCGTTTAAATATAATATCCCTACATGTACTGTGTGCATAATCATGATTTACTTTTATTACCTAAAATATTTTTCCTTGTGTTCGTCTTTTTTTATATGGGAATGAAATAAAAAGATACATATAAATTCATAGTCTATTCAAAAGAGCTTTAAATTTTACTAACTATTTTATGAGCCACCTATTTTTATCCTTTTCCCGCGTGTAAATATCATATGAGATCTTATATGAGTATTTCGGACATCAGATCAGATAAGACATCATGTTATGAGTATTTCGGACATGACATCAGATAAGACTCATATATGTTATGTCATCTGCAATTTTATATATTATGGGACCTCATATGTGATCTCATATGGGATCTGATGTCCGATATTCTCATATGAGATCTCATATGAAATTTTCATCTGTGTTTGGACTTTTCTATTTAAAAAGAGTAATATATTCACGGATCAGTATTTAATATCTAGAAGCAATTGATTTATACATTTTATCTGATCTTTAAACGTATGAATATTCATATGGAAATGACAATGTCTTCACCTTAAACTGCAAACCGTCGGGCCCACCAAGTATGTATGGAAGATTGGACGACCACCCCTGCTAGAGCAGCTCTAGACTTCTCGTGTCCTCCCAAGATGCGTAATATTATAGAAATTTCAAAATTGAGAAAATATAATGAAAAATGGGGATGTGTTGGTAACTATGTAATTTTTTTATATAGGCATTGACTTCGTAAATATCTGATAAAATTCTTATTAATTTTAGAAATAAAAAGAAGGCATAATAGTAATTAATTAATAATTTTCGTCTACCCGGGAGTAAAGTGCGTAGGTTCTATAAAGTGTTGTAGGAATATGTGAGCTATTCCGCTTATTAGGCGTCAAGTAGTACTTTATGCCTGCTGGGTGAATATTTTTGAAGTTACAACGTGGGCGTGAAATGTAATTTTACACGCAAGGTACTAAAAGTTCTATTATCTCAGTCAAGTTAACTTATGGGTATACTGGACTACAATAAATTGATTTCAGTACTTTCTTGTGTTTAATTTGTATAGAAGAATGAACAAATTAGAATAATATATTTCTGAGATCAGTCATACAGTTGTTTCGGAGAGTTGTTTGCATTACTTGACTATCGGTAAGTGATTTCACAACTTTCGTTTGTTTGATTTGCAATGAAGAATTTGAATCTACATACATATAATTTGTTCAGTATACATTTACTCGACGAAGTAAAAGATAGTTATATATAATTTAAATAATTTTTGCCCACACGGACGTAAAGTGCGTAGGTTCTATAAAGTTTTGTAGGAGTATGAGAGCTATTACGCCTCTTGGGTGTTAAATAGTACTTCATGCCCGCTAGCTGAATATTTTTGGGTAGGTACGAAAAGTTGTATTATGTCAGTCAAGTTAAGTTATGGGTACTTGACTACAATATAATTGATTTCAGTACTTTCTTGTGTTTAATTAACGTACGTAACGTACTTAAGGAATTATTTTTTTTTTTAAACATGTTGATTGTATTAAACAAAAATATTTAAGCTGTGATTAAAGTTTTTGGTACAGAGTTTGACGGATGTTAAGAGAGAGAGAGGAAGAAAGGGGAGGGGGGAGAGAGGGTGAGAGAGGGCGGGGGAATTATATATAATTTAAATAATTTTTGCCCACACGGACGTAAAGTGCGTAGGTTCTATAAAGTTTTGTAGGAATATGTGAGCTATTCCGCTTATTAGGCGTTAAGTAGTACTTTATGCCTGCTGGGTGAATATTTTTGAAGTTACAACGTGGGCGTGAAATGTAATTTTACACGCAAGGTACTAAAAGTTCTATTATCTCAGTCAAGTTAACTTATGGGTATACTTGACTACAATAAATTGATTTCAGTACTTTCTTGTGTTTAATTTGTATAGAAGAATGAACAAATTAGAATAATATATTTCTGAGATCAGTCATACAGTTGTTTCGGAGAGTTGTTTGCATTACTTGACTATCGGTAATTGATTTCACAACTTTCGTTTGTTTGATTTGCAATGAAGAATTTGAATCTACATACATATAATTTGTTCAGTATACATTTACTCGACGAAGTAAAAGATAGTTATATATAATTTAAATAATTTTTGCCCACACGGACGTAAAGTGCGTAGGTTCTATAAAGTTTTGTAGGAGTATGAGAGCTATTACGCCTCTTGGGTGTTAAATAGTACTTTATGCCCGCTAGCTGAATATTTTTGAGTAGGTACGAAAAGTTGTATTATGTCAGTCAAGTTAAGTTATGGGTACTTGAGTACAGTATAATTGATTTCAGTACTTTCTTGTGTTTAATTAACGTACGTAACGTACTTAAGGAATTATTTTTTTTTTAAACATGTTGATTGTATTAAACAAAAATATTTAAACTGTGATTAAAGTTTTTGGTACAGAGTTTGACGGATGTTAAGAGAGAGAGAGGAAGAAAGGGGAGGGGGGAGAGAGGGTGAGAGAGGGCGGGGGAATTATATATAATTTCAATAATTTTTGCCCACACGGACGTAAAGTGCGTAGGTTCTATAAAGTTTTGTAGGAGTATGAGAGCTATTACGCCTCTTGGGTGTTAAATAGTACTTCATGCCCGCTAGCTGAATATTTTTGAGTAGGTACGAAAAGTTGTATTATGTCAGTCAAGTTAAGTTATGGGTACTTGACTACAATATAATTGATTTCAGTACTTTCTTGTGTTTAATTAACGTACGTAACGTACTTAAGGAATTATTTTTTTTTTAAACATGTTGATTGTATTAAACAAATATTTAAGCTGTGATTAAAGTTTTTGGTACAGAGTTTGACGGATGTTAAGAGAGAGAGAGGAAGAAAGGGGAGGGGGAGAGAGGGGGAGAGAGGGCGGGGGAAGAGAGAGAGGAAGAGTATATTATACAGAAAAAACGTCTATACTTGCCTTATTTTATACTTTCGTAGAAAGTTTTATATTTAGATTATACATAGATTATACAGAAAAAACTTCTATACTTGCCTTATTTTACACTTTCGTAGAAAGTTTTAAATATCAACACTATTATTATTAGTACAGTCATGAAAAAAATTATTACCATTTGTAGAGAGTGCTTATTGAATAGATGAGACTAGAAAAAATAAAAAGACTAGACAAATTGTGTTGTTACATTAATAATACTATTTGTTTTGCTGATTGTTTTAAAAAATATTTAGGTTTTCATTAAAGTTCTTGGTTCAGAGTGTGACAGATGTTGATTAATTATACAGAGAAAACTCATACATTTGCCTTAGCCACTATTTGTTTTACTGATTGTTTAAAAAAAAATATTTAGGCTCTCATTAAAGTTCTTGGTACAGAGTTTGACATATGTTGAGGGAGAGAAAGAGAGGGGAGCGGGAGAGAGTTATAAAATAAATACATTGTAACTAGCCACACTACTGCAACACAATCCGCTAGCAAATTAAAATATTGGTTGCAGATAAAAAAGTAGCCATTACAGTAATTTATATATTATGGTTTCATATACGGTAATTCACAGAACAGATAGCTACTCTGAAACATTTTCTGTAATACTTCGAATTTTGCCAGTATTAAAACGAGCGTATCTCATGGAAATGCTGATAGAATCGCACAAAAAAAAATCTGAGCATAGTATTTACATACACGGAGCGCCTGACAGAATTGTTTTTCCAAATAAACATTCGAATGTTTATGAATTAAATAATGAAATTGGGTTGATTTTGAGGTTCACATCGCCTTAATGGGTGCAGAAGATGGAATTGGTGGTAGAATTCTAAGTTTTTGAAATTTTGGCGTTTCCGAGAGTTGAAGTTCGAATTCCATCATCTTTTGAATTGTTGAATTTTTTACTATTGGATTAGATATAGCTGGTCTTTGGATTAATATTTCTTGTAATCCTAATTCTTCTTTAAGTGGTTTCTTTATGTTTTGAGTAGTATTCTTTTCATTTAATACTACTTAAATATGTAAATACTCCTAGTGACTTCATTGACCATCCATATAATGCCTGTAGGGCACATCCTATAATTAAGTCGATCATGATTTTAATGAATTGACATATTACTAACGTCATTATGATCCCGGAACTTACCATTCCGTATTCGGCAATATTTGATGGTGTATTTCCTATAAGTAGATTTTTCATAATATCATCCTTTACAGAATTGGAACTCTGTATGATGCGTGTTATCGTATTGATAATTGCTTTTTTCCAAGTGGGAAAATAATCTCTCTTCGAATTTCTCTAAATCTTGTTGAGAGTATATTCCGCTGGTAGTCAGTGAATTTAGTTTTCTGGTTCCTAATCTCTTGAAATACGTATTTTGAAAGTTGTAATATTTTTCTCAACTCTTCTTGGATTCAGTAGTAAATTTATCCAACTTCTATCTATTTTGTAATATAGAGGAATAATAGTGTCGCAGTCAACTTGTCTTCCTGTTTTTACCAGTATATGCGCTTTTGGTGTGAGAAACCATGTTGTATTACCCGCTATAACTGTAAATTCTTCATAACAGTCCTTGGTGTGATGTATTTTTACATTTGTAGGTGTACATTTTATTATATGTACGGCTTCACCTGCGAGTTTGACGAGGTACCCTGGTTTCTGCATTATATTATAGGCGAATTCGTCTGGAGAGTTGGATGCTAAGTTTAGGGAATTTTGGATTTATCTCCTTTCTATTTACTTTGCACATTCTTGTTAACATATTTAAATATACGTTTTAATTGCATTCGAAAATGTTTTTCTACGTGTACGAATTTTGCATTAGTATATGAAAAAATATTTATGTTGACAAAGTCTCTTTCTTATCTGATATCATTATCAAATAAAACACTATTTTCTTTCTCATAAATAAACAATTTAGGGTGTTTGGTTTTCGTTATGATTCGGTCGCAAAATTTAATTTTTTCAATCGCCATTAGTGAAAAACATAAATCAAATGTATTTACAGTATACATAAGTTCATTATTTCGTGATAAAGTTTTTGTTGCATTACCACTGTATAAAATATATTTATTAGGAAAACAATTATCGTCTGAAAAATGTGTCCAAAATGTATAACCTGCTTGTATATCTGTGCAATATTCATCGAAAAATTTGCAAACCATTCCTGAGCGTAAATGTATTTTATTGTTATTCAGATTAACTTTTGCATATTCTTCTGTAAGTGTATTTTTTATAATACGTTGAACAAGAACTTTATATACAACTTTCGTAGCTATCGGCGTATATGCCTCCCGAACACTATCCCCCTGTTATATTTTCCGCGAGATCGATTTCTACAGTTTTCACATCTCATTTACTCTAATGTCTGCTATTGTATGCGAGTTATCATATTTGAATATTCCCGTTTCATGAATGAATTAACATTTTTCTGCACTAGCTTAGTATAAATATTCCTGTAAGCCATTTTCAACAGAGCCTAAATGACTAAGCATTCCGCAATTATAAATTGTTCAGCTAATTTCGATTTTACATTGAATCACATGACGTTTTAAATTTCGATTATTGCAATAATTCTATTGCCGAATTTGTTATTTGTAAATCTTCTTCATAGAAGTCGCACTTGAGCCGCAATTGGAACCAATTAATGCATGATTTATTTTAAAAAATTTTTTAAAATATAAGGATTGAGAAATACATATTGTCTGTTTCCTGTAAAAAGAGATTATTTTAATTATTTTTGTATTTTAACAAGACTCAATTTGTTTGCATGTACTGTTTCTGTTTTTCCCTTATAACCTATAATAATACTATTATTTCTGTCGACCTTTAAAATGTTAAAACGGCCTCGATAGTATTCTTTTTCAAGTTTTCCTGGACTTGGTTCTTTTATCAAGGAGCGCGGGAGCGCTCCGAAGGCAAGTATAGAAGAGCCTTAGGAGTGACCGCGCGATGATATACATTGAAATGGATGTACGAGAAAATCAATGCACTTATATACCTATTGCGTTAGTTTCAACTATATAACATATCCCTCTTAATCGAAAGCCATTTCATTACTCTACACAAATCAAAAGATTTTATTTAAAAAGTTTATCTCGTTTAAAAGATATAGAGAGCTGAATTTTTTTATGTCCACTTTCCGATTCTAAATTTTCTCCATAGTTTCAGACTCTCATCCGGTGTTGCGACTTCCTGTCACGTGACCTACACACACACACACACACACACACACACACACACACACACACACACACACACACACACACACACATTATAGATATACATCCCTATAGTATTTCGGTGTCGTATCGGTGTCAGGCATACCGTAGAGAATGACTCTATAGTAATAGGTGTGTGTATATATATATATTCGTTTCAATAATCATCAAAGATCTGAGGAAGTCGACTGACGAAAAGAATAAAAGATTTATTTACGAGCATCAATGAGGCAACAACATTTTTTAGATAAGTATTAAAATGACTAAATGTTAAATAGTAATTTTTTTAAAGAATTGATACTTTGTGAAAATTTTTATTTACAGATAAGTAGTCAAGAAAATTTTTTCGGAGTCATTAAAATTTGATGAGCAGCTGATGTATCAAACTATGAGGAGAAAAATTTAATCTTATAAGGTAAGGTAAAACAGCATTATGTTAATAAGTTTTTTTGTTTAATTAAAATTATAAAGTTAATTTTATTTTTTTTATTCTAGGTTAGGTTGTGTTATTTATATAAATCTAAGTGAAATAGAATAGGACTGTGCCATTAATATTACTATACCAATTACAGAAACAGTGATTTTATTGAAATACAAAGAGCAAGAGTTATTGAAGAACAGAAGTACTGGTTATAGAAAAAAGAATAGTAAATGCGAAAGATGAATTATGGCGTACGAAATTTCTAAATGAAATATATAAAAAATACAGTTTTCAATGGAGTAGAAGTATAGTAGATATATATTTTTTATATATACTACAATATAATTTATGATGCCGATTTGAAATTATATACTACAATATAATTTATGATGCCGATTTGAAATATTGGTCTGAGCGTTGGTTTAGAAAGCATCGTGTCATCTTTAAAAAACTTAGCCGATATCAGTGTTGTGCATATTTATTCAAGTGCCAATGAAAAAATTATGTCTAATGAACATGGAAATACGAAAAAGGGTAAAAATGATGTGTTATTGTGAAAATTTCAAGGAATGAAAGTGCTCAGTTAATCTGTTTTATGATTTTCTCACGGTAGGAGATGTCAAAATGTTTCAGAGACGTTTTAGTATATATTTATTTTTTCTATACAAGATTCAGATAATAATAATGCTTAATTCATCAACTGGTTGTGTTTGTTTTTAATTTTACAAGATTATGTTAAAATATAGTAGCGGTATGATGTGTTAAATGAAGTGTGTAATTTAGAACCTCTACTTAAAATCAGAATTTAAAATATTGGTCAAAGCCTTGGTTAAAAAACAGGATTTTTGTCTATACTTCAAGAAACTTAGTCGATATTAGTGCTGTTCTGTTGTAAATATTTACTTAAACACCAATTAAAAGATTATGCCAAATGAACATTAAAATACAAAAAAAGAAAAAATAATAGGTTATTGTTGTGAAAATTTCAACAAATAAAAATGCTCAGTTAATCTAATGTTATAATTTTCTCACGATGGGAGACGTCAAAATGTTTCAGAGAAGTTCTCAGCAATTCTTAGTTCATAAACTGATTGTTTTTAATTTTACAAGATGTGTGGCAATCATGGATAATTCAATGAATAATTATATTAAGATGTTTTACATTTTCTACTATAAAAGAATGTCGAGAAACCTTTTTTGGCTCAATGATTCTTAGTTCATAAACTTTTGTTTTTAATTTTGTAAGATGTGTCTGATCGGTTCTTAATTAATTAATAGTGGTTTATATTGAAAACTTCAACGAATCCAAGTTTTGAAAATTATTATTTTATAACTAATGATTGGCTTATGGTGAGGGGCGCCAAATGTTTCAGTGGAGCCATCTGTTCTGTGAATATATGAGCAAGATATTGTTATTGAAGAACAGAAGTACTGGTTATGGAAAAAAAAAGTGAATTGTACAAATGCTAAAGATGAATTATGGCGTATGAAATTCATTTCTAACACAGTTGTCAAAGTCGAATAGAAGTCTAGATATTTTATATTAACTTTATGTCACAAGTGCACGTAGTGTATTTGGAACGGCTGATCAGAGGAACATAATATTAAATAGAATTAGAATATATGATATATGCCATTATTATAATATTTGAATAAAACATGAGAAGAATAATGATTTAAAAATGTGTTAAAAGTTTGAAATCAGTCTGATCAGTTGAAAATAATCTCAAATATGAAATAAGACTGCCATATATTTTATTTTATCATGATAATTTTTTAAAAGATTTGAAACAGATGATTGAAAATAATAAAGATAAATACAATAAGATTGCTCGTCAAAGTGAAATAGAAGTTTAAATATTTTTTAAAATACATATTCCGAACAACATTTTTATTGATATTTTTATGTTTATGGGTTATTTTCATGAATTTGTCAAAATTAAATCGAACAAGTATGCTACATTAGAAAGTTTTATTAAATATAATTATAATTAACTACGAAATTCATAACTTATAGGCAAGTGTACATTATCATTCATTGCAAATTCTTTAATTTATTAATCATATAACTTTACAATTAATAGTATTGTTAATTAATCATCATACCTAAGAAAATACACGTTTGATTATATTATTTCAAAAAATTTTACAATGTAATCACTTTATCGAGCTCCTTGAAGAAACATTCAAATTTAAAACTTTTGTGAATAACAATACTACCATTTAATAATGATATTATAAATATCCTATAATAAACTCTCGTAACGTTATCACACTATGTAATTATTATTTTCTCTCCAAAAGTTGTGAAATCTATCTAAAAAAACTTTTTACAAAATTTTAAACTAAGGCAAGTATTAGTCTCTCTCTCCCTCACCTCTCTCTCCCTCTCCCTCTCTCAACATCTGTTAAACTAAGTACCAAAAACTTTAATGAGAGCTTAAATATTTTTTTAAAACAATCAACACGTTTTTTAAAAGCTAACTTTTTAAGTACGTTCTAACAACAATTTGTCTAGTCCTTCTAATTCTTCTAGTCTCATCTATTCAATAAGCACTCTGTACAAATGGTCATAATTTTTTTCATGACTGTACAAATAAATAATACCATTTAAAATAATGATATTAAAAATATACTATAATAAACTCTCGTAACGTTATTACACTATGTAATTCTTATTTTCTATTCAAAAATTGTGAAATCTATCTAAAAAAGCTTTTTACAAAAGTTTAAACTAAGGCAAGTATTAGTCTCTCTCTCCCTCCCCCTCTCACCCTCCTTTTCACTCGCTCCCTCCCTCTCTTTCTCCCCTGTCTCTCTCGACCTCTCTCTCTTTCCCTCCCCTCTCTCTCCCTCGCGCCCATAACATCTGTCAAACTGAGTAACAAAAACTTTAATGAGAGATTAAATATTTTGTTAAAACAATGAACACGATTTTTAAAAGCTATTTTTTTAAGTACGTTTTAATAACAATTTGTCTAGTCCTTTTAATTCTTCTAGTCTCATCTATTCAATAAGCACTCTCTACAAATGGTAATAATTTTTTCATGACTGTACAAATAATCTTAATAACTGAAAACTTTCTTTTCGAAAAAATTAATTACAAAAAAAAACAAGAAGAAAAATGAAAAGTTCATGCAAAACTTATATGCTAACAAAACTAAATTATTTTTACTATTTCTCTAAACCACTGTTAAGTTGCTTTGTAAAAAAAATCCCCACCCCCTATCTCTCTCGTCTATTTTTACTTAACAACTATGTATAATAACTCCATGAGAAATGTTGAATATTTTTTTAAAACAGCTCTCAAGACATTCTGTACAAGAATAATACAATAACAAACTTTATTTTGAAATATCTACGGAATCTTCGAAAAATGTTTTCTTTAAAAAGAAAGCATTAATATTTTTCCTCGAAAGTATTTAATTTATAAATTTCTTTAAATTAAAGTAGAAATAACTTTAATGAGAGCTTAAATATTTTTTTAAAACAATCAACACGTTTTTTAAAATCTAATTTCTTAAGTACGTTTTAACAATACAATTTTTCTAGTCTTTTTAATTCTTCTAGTCTAATCTATTCAATAAGCTCTCTATACAAATGATAATAATTTTTTTCATGACTACAAATAATAATTTTTGTTAGTATAAAACTTTCTACGAAAGTATAAAATAAGGCAAGTATAAACATTTTTCCTTTATAATCTACTCTCCCTCCCACTCTTCGCCCGCCCTCTCTCGCCCTCTACCCCCCGCTCTCTCTCTCTCCCCCCCTCTCTCTCTCTCTCTCTCTCTCTCTCTCTCTCTCTCTCTCTCTCTCTCTCTCTCTCTCTCTCTGTCTCTCTCTCTCTGTTTCTCTCTCTCTCTTTCTCTCTCCTCCTCTCTCTCAATATCCGTCAAACTCTGTATCAAAAACTTTAATGAGAGCTTAAATATTTTTTTAATACAATTAACACGTTTTAAAAAAAATTCTTTTTTAAGTACGTTTTAACAACACAATTTTTGTCTAGTCTTTTTATTTCTTCCAATCTCATCTATTCAATAAGGACTCTCTGCAAATGATAATAATTTTTTTCATGACTGTACAAATAATAATATTGTTAATATAAAACTTTCTACGAAAGTATAAAATAAGGCAAGTATAGACGTTTTTTCTGTATAATATCTATTAAATAATAATATTTATGATTTTGTAAAAGAAATAAAAAAAATACCAGTGAAAAAGTCTTTTACTTCTTTGAGTCATTGTATAATGAACAAATTATATGTAAGTAAGTACATTCAAATTGTTCACTGCAAATCAGACAAATGAAAGTTGTGAAATCAATTATCGATAGTCAAGTAATGCAAACCACTCTCGGAAACTACTGTATGACTGTTCTCAGAAATGTATTCAAATTTGTTAATCTTTCTGTACAAATTAAACACAAGAAAGTACTGAAATCAATTTATTGTAGTCAAGTACCCATAAGTTAACTTGACTGACATAATACAACTTTTCGTACCTACTCATCAAACATATTCAGCCAGCGAGCATAAATTACTACTTAACGCCCAAGGGGCGTAATAGCTCATATATACAGCTCTTACAAAACTTTATAGAACCTACGCACTTTACGTCCATGTGGGAAAAATTATTTGAATTGTATAATATTATATATAAGTACATTCAAATTATTCATTGTAAATCAAACAAACGAAAGTTGTGAAATCAATTACCGATAGTCAAGTAATGCAAACAACTCTGCGAAACAATTGTATAACTGTTCTCAGAAATGTATTCAAATTTGTTCATTCTTCTATACAAATTAAACACAAGGAAGTTCTGGAATCAGTTTATTGTAGTCAAGTACCCATAGGTTAACTTGACTGACATAATACAACTTTTAGTACCTACTCATCAAACATATTCAGCCAGCGAGGATAAAGTACTACTTAACGCTTAACAGGCGCAATAGCTCGCATACTCCTACAAAACTTTATAGAACCTACGCACTTTACGCCCATATGGGCGAAAATTATTTTAATCATATAACTACTATGCCTTCTTTTTATTTCTAAAATTCATAAGAATTCAGATATTTACGAAAAGTCAAAGCCTATATAAAAAATTACATAGTTACCACCATATCACCATTTTTCATTATTCTTTCTCAATTTTGAAATTTCTATAATATTACGCATCTTGGGAGGGCAATAGAAGTCTATAGAGCTGCTCTAGCAGGGGTGGTCTTCCAATCTCCCATACATACTTGGCGGGCCCGACGGTTTGCAGTTTAAGGTGTAGACATGATCATTTTCATATAAATATTCATATGTTTACAGATCAGATAAAATGAATAAATAGGTTGCTTCTACATATTAAATACTAATACGTATTGAATGTATTACTCTGTTTTTAAATAGAAAGTGCAAACCCGCATGAAAATATCATATGAGATCTCATATAAGATCTCATGAGATCCCATAATATGTAAAATTGCAGATGACATCACATATATCATACCTCATATGAGATCTGATGTCGGAAATACTCATATAAAATCTCGCATGATATTTACACGTATAAGCCACTAATTTTTTATCCTTTTCTAACGTGTAAATATCATGTGAGATTTTATATGAGTATTTCAGACATCAGATCTCATATGAGGTATGATATATGTGATGTCATCTGCAATTTTACATATTATGGGATCTCATGAGATCTTATATGAGATCTCATATGATATTTTCATGCGGGTTTGCACTTTCTATTTAAAAACAAAGTAATACATTCAATACGTATTAGTATTTAATATGTAGAAGCAACCTATTTATTCATTTTATCTGATCTGTAAACATATGAATATTTATATGAAAATGATCATGTCTACAAAACTTCTTTTACAAAATCATAAATATTATTATTTAATAGATATTATACAGAAAAAACGTCTATACTTGGCTTATTTTATACTTTCGTAGAAAGTTTTATATTAACAATATTATTATTTGTACAGTCATGAAAAATTAGCAACACTTTGTCTCCTTCTTTCTCAAAAAGAAAGCTTGATGACGGTAACATTTTTGGACTTCGAGATTTCGATGAATTTCGATATTTCTGAGCTCCCTGAGTCGAAATATGCGTTGTCTAGAAAATGCCTGTGTTTATGAAGGTATGTGTGTATGTATGTTGATTTTCGATATTTCTGAGCTCCGTGAGTCGAAATATGCGTTTTTTAAGATAATGTGTGTATGTAGGTATACACTAGGGGCTGTAGGACCGTGCCGAGTGCCATATAGGTGACCTACTTTGGTGGAGAACTCGGATGGCCTGGTGGAGAGGCTCAGTCAGCTTGGGAGGGCAAGGGTGAGGCGGAACTGCATGCATGTGACACCCTATAAACGGCTAGTCCTGGTGTGTGGAGGCCCCCTATAAACGGGAGGCGTAGTGTGAATGTGGCAACCCGTAACAGGGTTTGTCCAGGTAAATGTGGGGTAGGTAAGTCCCAGCGACCGCCTGGCCTGGGCCTGATCGCGCTGATGACAAACAAGCAGCCCCACATACAAGGTGGTGGTCTGGATGGGTATTGGCACCACCCGATCTGAAGATGTTAGGTGACCCGTGCCGATGGAGATTCGTAGCCCTCGGGGTATTGGAGGGTCTTTAACGGAGCCTCAGAGGCACCTGGCGCAACCTCTGAGTATTTTAGCTACCTTATCGGCGCATGCGGGGCTCTGCGGCGTCAGACCTTTAGTTCCCTAGCTACTCGTGGAACTCAAATGGAAAAGTTCTTGAAAAAACAAAGGGGGGCGACTGGAAAGGTGGAGGAAGAGGGGAGCCAATCTGCAACGCTCCGCATTCCGGCACCCCCACTCTAGAAATGATGTCGGTGACTCCTGAGGTCGTCGCCCCATCTACTTCGGTAGTCGGAGGACAATTCACCCAGGACGAACTGGCGTCCAAGAGGAAGGATTTAGTGGTCTACGGATCACACATATCCGCAAGAAAATTCGGCGAATACCGCAAGAAACTGTCCAAACTGAGGAAGGAGGCAGAGGGCAAATTCAGACTCCCCTACAGCAAGATCAGACAAAAACAGCTCAGTCCCGGGGGGATCCGAAGAGGAAAAAGCGGGAGAATGATACCGCGCCCTCGGCCCACCGGGACGGCAAAAGGTGACGGAGGGAGGGCTGTGCACCCCTTAGGGGCTGGGGATCCAAATACTTGGTCCATGAGGAGGAACGCAGACCTCCCAAGGGAGGTGATTGGAAGGCAGCGGAGGGCAAGGGCTCGTCGGCGGCGCCTCAAAAAGCTGCTATCGGCGGGGTTGGGCTTACCGCCGCCCAGAGGACGAACTTCCTGACCGTAGTAGCAACGACGGAAGAATACCCTGTGACACTACTGCCCCAGAGTGACTTCAACAGCTTCACGGTCAGTTTTAGAGAACTGGCTAAGAAGACGCCCCAGAACAAATGCCAAGAATAGAAACATCGTTCGGGATAGGGGGCGTATTCGTTTTCGTGACCTCCAACCATAGGTCAGAGGAGTGGCTACTAACTAAGATGGCCACCCTTGGGTTCGGGGGCTCGGAACTCAGGGTGGGAGGAGTAGAGATCATGCCGAGGTTGCACAAGGCTACGGTCTCGCTTCCGGAACCTTCTGAGTAGCCGGCCGAGGTCATGAACGGACTGGCCGCCTACAACTCCACACTGAACATGAGCGGATGGCGCTCGGTAAAGGAGTTACCACTTAACGAAGACTCGGGAAGGCACGACACCGGAGAGAAATACGTTCTGATATTCCAGCTGCACGGATCTCATGTCCGGGCCTTAGAGGCCATTGACAACAGGCCCTGGATGGAGCTAGGTAGAGCCACCTTTAAGGTGTCCCGCCGGGCTCCAGAAGGGGAAGAGGTTGGGGCGATGGCAGTGGACAAGGCATAATAGCCTCACCGTCACTGCCAATAACCCAGATTAACTTGCACCACAGCAAGGGCGCCACTGCTATATTGCAGAAGGGCTTGACTGCGGTGTTCACAGGTCTATCACTGGTCCAAGAACCATGGACAGTGGACGGCAGAATAAGGGATATGGGAAGGTTGTTATATTTCAGGGGCGCAGCATCGACGAGGTCCACGGCATGCATAGTGTCAATGTCATGCCCCAATAGGTTGTGATGCAAATACACACCATCAACTATGGGGCAGTACTGACACCAATCGGCGTGGACAGCGCTTGGCAGAATATCTGGTGACTACGGAACTAGATATCCTGAATATTGGCAATATGCCGACCTTCCGTAATGGTGTAAGGAAGGAGGTGTTGGATATAATTCTATGCAACGGTAACATTGCCAATTGGAGGGTGCCGGACGTACCATCACTATCAGACCACGAACAGATCAGGTCTGATCTAGTGGCGGGTACGCCCAAGAGACCTCAATGGAAAAAAATTCCAGAGCCACGGACTGGGTAAACTATTCAGCAGATCTCGCAGGATTCCTTTGGGACTTCCCTAAAGTAATTGGCGATCTACCCACGTTAGAGGCGTCCCCCAATATGCTGAAGAACGAGATGCTGAATGCTTACCAGAACAACTGCCAACTTACGAAACTCGGGCTCAGAGGCCAAGTTAGATGGTGGAATAAAGGCCTGGCTGCTCTCAGGGAGAGGAATAGAGCCCTTCTTAGAAAAGCCAGAAAATGCAACAACCCTCTCTGCTGGCAGGAATATAACCGGGAGAGGGATCGATACAGAGAAGAAATTAGGAAGGCCCAGCAGACGAAGTGGGCCTCCTTTTATGAAGAAGTTGAAGGAGGGTTCGAGGCTGCCAGGCTGAACAAAATGCTGTCAAGCAATCCAGATGCTGTCCTTGGCTCTCTGAAGCTCCCGAATGGCAGTTTCTCCACATTAGATGAGGAGACTCTGATGGGCTCACTTCTCCAGTTTTACTGAGAGGAATAAGGAAGGGCCGATCCAGACGGAGGAAAAGGAGGCGAGCGGGAGGCGATTCAGGGCGCCGATATGGCGCCAGAACCGCAAACTAGCAAACCAGATAGTAACCCCGGAGAGGATTCAATGGGCCATAAATTCCTTTAAACCATACAAATCACCTGGACCGGACGGGATATACCCCGTGCACCTGAAGAAGGCAGAGCACGTCCTGGTTGGGCCCCTGGTTAAGATGATCAGTAAGTGGTGTTCATACCGAAACCAGGAAAAAGCGGATATACCTCTTCGAAGGATTTCCGCCCTATAAGCTTGACTTCCTTCTTGCTTAAAACCTCTGGAAGACTCATCGATAGATACATCAGATGTACAGGGCATGTTTGTCCACGGAGACAGCCATGCAAAGGGTGATACAGCTAGTTCATCCCCAGCTGGAGAATCAAGGTTTTACTGTCGATGTCTTCATGGACATAGAAGGGGCGTTCGATCATACCTCAAGAGGCGTCATTAGTGATGCCCTGAGGAGGTTTGGAGTGCCTATAATGCTAGTAGACTGAACGAGCCATATGCTCGGTAACAGGCAACTAGAAGTGATAAAAGGCAACACCACAGCAGGGGCGATGTCTCCTCGGGCTGTTCGCAAGGAGGAATCATATCACCTCTGCTATGTTGCCTGGTAGTGGACAATCTGTTAACAAACCTTAGTGAGGAGGGGTGTCAGGTAGTAGGTAACGCCGATGACATATTGATCATAAGGCGCTGACCCTTCCTACGCACCGTCATAGAATTCACACAGGGGGACTTAGGGGTTGCAGAAGCCTGGTGTAGGAGCACGGGCCTCGGGGTCAACCCAGACAAAAGAGAGGTCATGTTGTTCTCCAGGAAATATACGTGGGATAGAACCTGCCAACTGACGCTCAATGGAAAGGCACTCAAGCTATCCAAAGAGGTCAAATATCTAAGGGTCACAATGGACATTAAGCTGACATTTGGGAGAGGTAAAGTGCCGGGAATTCATCGCAGCCCTATGGCAACTACGAAGGGCCATGGACAGGAACTGGGGACTAAAAGCAGTAGCGATGAACTGGCTGTATGATACAATTCCAAAACCCCGACTTATCTATGCAGCCATGGTCTGGTGGGAACGCATCTGAAAACGGTAGAAGGTCAGCTGGAAAGATTATGAGGCTTGGTACTACGGTGCGCCACCGCAGCGGGGAGGTCCACGCCAACGGCTGCTCTAGGAGCTGCGTTATGTATAGAGCCTCTCCACCTGACCATTGCTGCTGCTGCTGCTGCAAGAGAGCTGCTTAGGGTCAGAAATGACTCTGGGGAGAACTTGCAGGGCATAATGCCAGAGGTCCTGAAGTCCGGAGGCGTCTTCCTGATGCCCCGCGATAAGATGAACAAGGCATTTATGTTTGACAGGAAATACCGGATCAGCCTGGCGGATAGATCTAACGGAGCAACGGGATGGGAGATGCTACCAGCCAATGGTGAAATCTAGTATACAGATGGATCCAAAGGGGTAGAGGGGATGGGTGCCGGAGTCTACCGCCGCAGGCGGGAAGTGGGTGCACCTTTCCACTAGGACGGTACCCAACGGTACTGCAAGCTGAACTGGTAGGTTGCTGAACTGCGCTCTCTGGGCAGAATCGGAGCGCGTTAACGGGCACCTACATATCGGCACAGGTAGTAGAAGTACCATTGAGGCCCATAGAGCGTACACAACCACCTCGAGGCTAGTGTATGACTGTTATTGGACCCTGAATCGACTGGCAGAAAGCCGTCTACTAACCATTTTCTGGTTGCCGGGTCATACAGGAATAAACGGACATGAAATAGCGGACAGGCTGGGCAGGCAGCTGAGGTAGGAGGTCTGAACGGGACCAGAACCGGCAACTGGAATATGCAAGACTGTAATCAACGCAGAGATTGAGAGATGGATCGCTAAAAACATTGGGAGGCGTAGAAAAATGCCCAGGCATTTCGGACAGCCAAAACCTTCTTCAAGGATTCAGAGATGGAGGGATGGGCAGAGCAAATACTCGCATTGAGTATGAAGAGCGCAAAAGCCGTGATGGGAATTGTTACCGGACACTTTGCGGAAACACAGACACGATGAGACTTGAAAAGATCCGACTTGTGGATTCTGTGGAAAGGAGGATAAGACGTCACTGTACTAATCCTCGAATGCCCTGCACTAGTAGAGAGGAGGCGCCTGTACCTTGGTGACCCCTTTCCACTGACAAATAACATCGAGGTGAACGACGCCAGAAGGATCCTTCAATTTCATGAGAAATCAATGGGCTGAATTCACCCGGAAACTGAGGGACGCCAAGGAATTATCCATGCGTCTGGAGGTCACTTAACGTGCGCCAACTGTTGTCATTTATAATAATAATGTAGGTATGCTTGTGTATGTTTGTTATAAATTTTTCCGTCGCATAACTCGAAACTGGGTAGAGATATCAAGTTTATCTTTGTCTGAAACATAAAGCTTATTTTGAAGTTGTGCAAGTTCAATTATATAGTTGATCGGGTAATGTTAATTATTTAAAAAATAAAAAAGAAAAATATGAAAAATTGACCCATATTTATTTCGGCCTGGTCAGATATTATTAAATCGGTTAAAAAAAAAATAAAGAAAAACATGGAAAATCGAAAATAGTTTTTTTCGTCGCCGGGTTTCGATATCGGTCGGAAGAAGGCCCATTTTCGGAAAGGTCTTTGAAATTTCCTATCTGCTCATATTTTTGTCGGCCTGATCGGATATTATTAAGTCCGTTAAAAAAAATAAAGAAAAATATGGAAAAATCATTCTTATTTCGTCGCCGGGTTTGCATATCGGTCGAAAGTAGGCCCATTTTCTGAAAGATCTTGAAATTTTCTATCTACCCATATTTTTTTCGGCCCGATCGGATATTATTAAGGGGGTCAGACACCCTTAAAATTTCTTCATAAAATGACCTAAAAAAAATAAGTTTTCATAATTAGAAATATCTGGAAGTAATATCCTAAAAATATATTCAATTTGTGATAACATGAGACCCAATAACAAATTTTGATTGATTTTAACCAAATATATGGCCATTTCAAATTTTTTGCTCTGGCTTCGAGTCCAGATTCAGGAACTGTATATATTTTAATGGGAGGGGCCCTAAAATTTTAGTATTTTATATGATTATTGACTGAAGAGTTGTACGTATCCAATTTATTTGATTAAATAATTTTTTATGGTCAACAATTGCTAAAAAAATCTTAAATTTAAGTGAAACTCAGATTTTTTAGCAATTTTTGAGAGAGAGGAGATACAGAGAGAGACAGAGAGAGAGAGAGAGAGATAGATAGATAGATAGATAAACCTTTATTTACCAAATAATGGCAAAAATATAAAATATACAATGTAAAATATACATAGAACTTACAAAACTTAATACTATTAAAATTTTTATCATGTAGATAAAATTTCGATAAATAAATAAAATAGAATATTCTAATAAATACATTCTTGATTTGGTCAAGGTTTTTAAACTAGTAATTGCAGTACGAATAAATAGCGTACACAGTCGGTTAAAATATCACATTTTGATTGCAAAGAGCCAGTGTCAAACTCCATTAAAACGAATTACAAAATAACGAAGTACAAAATAACATAGAATAAATTAGAAAACATCGTTGGTGTACAATGATGGAGTTGTTCTCAAATGTGCTGACGCCTCCACCGCCAGATAGGAGGGCTAGGCATCGACCTCGAGAAGATGTCTGCGCACCGCTCTCTTAAAGCATGATAAGGATGGAAGGTGACGTAGAGAAGGAGGGAGCCTGTTCCAAAACTGGGCACCTTGAACTTGGAAGGCATTGAAACCTGTTGAGGTGCTCACCTTGGGAATTTGTAGTTCAGGCGTGTCCTTCCTACCGGGCAGTCTGGACTTCTTCTCGGTGAAAAAGGACGCGAGGTATGAAGGTTCATGTAACCTGGTTATCTTATATAATAAAATGGCTTGGAAGTACTGCCTGCGCGAGTCAGTACGAAGCCAGTCCAGACGTTTCCGGTAGGGGGTGATGTGTTCATCTCTCCTCATCCCAAAAATATATCTCACACACGAATTGCTAAGTCGCTGTATTCGTATACGTTGTTCGTCCGTAGCGTCTAAGTATACCACCGTGCAGTAGTCAATGTGCGGCTGTATAAGTGATTCAACCAACCGCCTGCGAAGCGTCTCAGTGGTACACGCCCTGATAAACCGCAAACTATACAGGGCTTTATTAACTTTTTTAGTTAATACATCAATGTGCGGCTTCCAAGAGAGTTTGCTATCCAATGTAACACCAAGACTCACGTCTGTGCCACTAAAAGGGACGATGATGCCGCCCTGAACCTCAACGCCAGCCAAGTTTCTTAACTCAATGTCATTGACATTTTTTCTGGATCCAAATACAATAGCCTTCGTTTTGCTAGCGTTAAGATGCAGGCCGAAGCCCCCCGCCCAGTCAGCAACCCGTCGCGCCGCAACAGCAAGTTGATCAATACCTTCCAGAATTTTATCTTTGGCTATGTGAAGATATATCTGGAGATCGTCTGCATAGAAGATGTGCTTCGTCGTCTGTCCATTTAGTATCTTGTGTAAGTCGTTGACGTAGAGGCTAAAGAGCAAGGGACCCAGGACAGACCCCTGAGGTACTCCCAAGTTTGTTTCCAACCAATCGGAGTTTCCATTTTTGCTCGAGGTTACCATTTGGGAGCGACCCTGTAAATAAGATTTTACCCACAGGAGCGCTGACCGTGCGAACCCCAGCTCTTTCAGCTTGCGAAGTAGTTTAGTAGGCGATATGGTGTCAAACGCCTTGCTGAAGTCAAAGAGTAGTAAGAGTGTTACCTCTCTTCTGTCGATGGCCATGCGTACGTCATCAGTAAGTTTAATAAGTGCCGTTTGTGTGCTGTGATGTTTTCTGAAACCGGTTTGGAGGGGATCAAGTAAGTTATTTTTGTTTAAATACTCCATGATTTGTCCATGAGCAATCTTCTCAAGCACCTTGGACAGGAAGCAGAGCAACGCTATGGGGCGAAAATCAGCCGGATTGGATGGAGAAGCATTTTTCTTTAGAGCAATTACTCGTGCCTGCTTCCAGATGCTCGGGAAAATTCCTCTTGCAAAAGAGGAGAGAGAGAGAGAGAGAGAGAGAGAGAGAGAGAGAGAGAGAGAGAGAGAGAGAGAGAGAGAGAGAGAGAGAGAGAGAGAGAGAGAGAGAGAGAGAGAGAGAGAGAGAGAGAGAGAGAGAGAGAGAGAGAGTAATTAAAAATATTATAGTAGAAACCATTATCGACTACCTCTTGGCAACGCCCACCGCGACTTAATGGCTGAGCGGTTGTGAGGTAGTCGTAATGCTTTTCTGAATACAGGTTGTGTATAATGACTTTTACATATACACAACCTTTTTATAAATTATATGAAATTTTTATTTTTTTTACCTTTATTCATATAGAAATCGACTCTGTTGAATCTTCTCCGGCTTCCTCATTTTTCTTTTAAAGACTACAGTCCAATGAGTTTGGCTGAAATAAAATACACAGAACATGGGAGAGCTATTTTCATGTTTTACAACGATGTCGTACCCCTTTTCACGCCAAGACAAGTTTTCAAAGTTTACGTGATACAAGGTCTGCACTTCGACACTCGTTACTTGATACCATTGATATACCCGCTAATGATCACGCCAGATTAAAAATTTCACAAGCGCATTCACAAATTGTGGCCAAATGAAAATGGAAAACTCGCGTCGTCGGCGCGCATTAAACAATCGCACTATTTGGAAACTATGTCTGGGTACACGCGCGTTTTCTTCAGGTAAAACAGCAACGACATCAACAGCGTTGTCTCCAGCTTCGTCGTATTCCTCGTTTGGTTGTGGTACTATGCCGACACCATCAACGATGTTTTCAAATTCGTCCGGCGCGGCATATTGCTAGTTAGTGAACTACTGCTGTTTACATTTACGAGGAAGGGATATTTTTTGTAACTTATTTATAGCGGAGTTTACTTTTGCGAGTCTTGTATTTATATGTACAAGCTTTTTTCGCAAATTTCTCCGTTTATTTAATAAAAAATTAAAGTTCTTCTTATTCACTTTATTGTTGAGTTTTTTAAGAGTTTTTTTAAAATCTCACCCGCACCACGATTTCTATGTAAGTCCTGCTTACTAAAGCCTTGAAAATCGTCCTCTTCACACACTGATTTTTGATACTCACTATTACCACTAGATACGCTTTCACAAATAGTGTAATTCGTCTCTATCTCACTGTACTTGTCGTCCACTACATCTCGCTTTCTTCGGAAATGTTCTCTTCTATTTTAACGTTTTAACCAAGCAAATTTTGGAAAGAATATCGACCAACGACGTCTCCTGCATCTGCGGCAACGCAGATTGCTGCAGAACTGAGAGTAATTAAAACGGTGAAAAAAGATGAGCCCTCACAGCGCGTGACAATGAGCTCATCTTATGTTATGTCTTTCTAAAAAACTGCAACTTTTGTTCCACGTGCGTAAAAGTAAGCACAACGTGATTGAATGAATCTGCTCTTGAACTTTGTAGGAAAGTCAAGAGTTCAAGAGAAAAATATTATATTCGTCTCAAACCGCGAGCGAATAACATCCTTTAAGAATTCCATTAATAATCTAATAATTAAGTAAAAGGCGGTTTTTATGTAAATTTTTATTATCACGCTATTTGCCGCAATTTACAATTACAATTTAAAAAATTAGACGTGAGGTGGAAAATTTGACAATATAAAAACTAAAATTGTTATTGTTTAATTTAGTTAATTATTAAGATACACGCGTGATTTTAGCACGTAGTAGGTATGTTTAAATACCTTGAATATAGTGACGCTAAAAAATTAATCAAAATTCAAAAACTGAAAAACTTTTTATTTTGTAGTTTTGTCAGCTACATGAAGATAAGATAAGAATACAGGGTCTTACGCTCGCCTCTTGAGTATTTCAATTCGCGTTTTCTATCTTGTTCTACATGCACGTTTCCAGTTTTTATTCCGATTCATTTAAAATTCGTTTTTTACGCTGATAAATATTTTTTGGCAAAAGCAGAAAATTACCGATTTCCGCCATTTTTCAAGATATCGACTTGAAATTTAAAATGCAGTTATATCTTTTCAAATAGATTTAATCGACGTCGAAAAAATAAAGAGTTTTTCATAAATAAAAAATTTTAAAATTTTGATAATGCCTCCTTGTGAAGATACATTATACGGTTGAATAAAAATTAAAAATATTGTTTTCATGTATGTTTCAAAATTTGCTAATAAAACAACTAAAATTGTTATTGTTTAATTTAGTTAATTTTTAAGATACACGCGTAATTTTAACACAGTACGCATGTTTAAATATCCTGAATATAATGACGTTAAAAAATTAATCAAAATTCAAAAACTGAAAAACTTTTTATTTTGTAGTTTTATCAGCGACATGGAGATGAGATAAGAATACAACACGAGGATTTTCTCGCTCACTTCTCAAGTATTTTAATTCTAATTTCTTCTTTACTTTACATTTGCGCTTCAACCTTTATTCCGTTCCATTTAAAATTAATTTTTTTATGTAAGAAAAATTTTTTAATAAAAACTGGAAAATCACGTATTTTCTCTGATTTTCAAGATATTGGTTTGAAATTTGGAATGTGGGTTTATCTTTTAAAATAGGAACGATCTACGTCGAAAAATAAAGATTTTTATTTTAAATTGAAGATTGTAAAATTTTACTAATAATTCATTAAAAACATAACAAGATATGGTTACCGCTATTCGAGCGAGAAACGAGTTGACTTTTTTCTCTTTTATTTAATCGTACGACACTGTGAAATTTTGCTGATTTATGAGAAAATGTCACGTACATCATGTTGCAGCTGCACATTGTTTCGCTATTTAATTACATATGGTAGAGAATTTTTCTCGAGAAAAGCCTCGAGAAAAGGAAGTTGAAATTGTGAGACGCAGAGAGAGCTGTGTATATTTTTCATGAAGCGATTACGTCCAGTAGCAGTATATTTAAGGAGGATGGAATCCTCAACTCTAAAATGGTTAGACCCAGTGTAAGTCACCTCATTAAGATCTTGCGACTTGCTTTACGCATCGCAAGAAATCGCGAACCACACATTCGTACAACGTGTGGATCTGTATGGTCCATTGAGTTTGAAAGGTTATCTTTAGATGTGTTATGTAAAAGATTGTATTTTCTTTTACTGCATTGTCGGATATCTATAATCAATTACATGTACGGTATCGGCTTATTTCATAATAGAGATATTCTTTCAATCGTTGTGAAGGCGATAAAACAACGTAACGAGCACACCGATTCTCTAGCCAGGAGAATAATGCGATGTCATTGTAATTATCACATTTTATTCGAAATATTTTTCTTTATCTTCAATAAATTAAATCGATTTATGAACAGTGGTCGCTCAATTGCTCGACGATACGAAAGGTGACGAATTCATCATGCAGTGCCAATATCAAGACGATGCACAGTCAGAACCTTCGACAGCTGATGATCCACAACCTGGTCCATCAACAGCCGATGTATATCATCATAATGAGGATATAGCAAATCGTAAGTATTGAATCTGTTATAATAACTTTCATATTATTATGGCACGATTCAATATTTCAGCTTTACAATCAGTAACCTATTATGTACATCACGAAAACGAAGAAACACGTAATCGTAAGTATTGAAAGTATTAAAATAATACTTTTACAATGTGTACATTTTGATAGATCTCAATACTTTAGTTACAGAAGTTGATTCACCTATTTTAACGATGACGCAATATGTCCAGGAAGGATATGATTCTGACTCTGGTAGCAGCAGTACTAGTAGCAGTAGTAGTACCAGTAGCAGTAGCAGTAGTAGTACCAGTAGCAGTAGCAGTAGAACTGATACATCTGAAGAGAGAAATGACGAAAGTAAGGGTGTATAATATTTTTAAAAATTTTATTAAATATTAGAAAGTGTACTTTGTGCTGTAGGACCTTTTTCAGTGAAGACTGTTTTGAAAATCATTTAAAGAGAGGATCGTACAACAAGAATAATAGTGTATGTGATAAAATGAAATTATGTAAAAAGTGCTTTAAAATTGTTCTCCAAAATGTATCGTATTGTAACACGTGCAAATTAAATTGAACGAAACAGTGAGAGATGTTTTATTCCTATTCTACGATTTTGAGACTCAACAGATGATGCCCGTGGTAGGTGACGAAGAAAGAAAAATCCATGTTCCAAATTTGTGCATTGTGTAGCATACGTGTACTCATTGTCTTGAGATCAACGACGTTTCTATTAGACGCAATTATTGCGGAGTTTCTGAATACGTATTTAAAGATGAATTAGTGAAGCAGTTGATTGATCTTGCTTTAGCTCCAAGACAACAATTTGAAAAAATAGTTTGTATCGCTCATAACGCAGAAGGATTTGACGCACAATTTATATTCAAATACATTGTCGAACAATACAGAAGTATACGCGTTGATCTAACCGTCATAATGAATGGATCAAAGATTATCTTAATGGAGATTGCGAATGTAAAATTTATAGACAGTCTAAATTATATTAAATAGTTGAGGACGATCTTTGGAGGCAAAATGAAACGATCTTATTTCTTTATGGCAACGTTTCGTTGGCTTAGTACGCCAACCTCATCAGGCCTTTATTCAAAACACAGAAATAAATTAACATATAAAACTTTTTTTTAAAGATAATTAAACTACAAAGTGTAAATACAAAAATCAAAATTACCGAAATTATAAACGTATATATCATACGTCGAACAGATGTTATTCTCGACTGAAAACAATAACACGTACATTGTATTTATATACGCTGGACAATGTTTACATAAGGAGTTAAACAGCATCAAGTTCGTTAATAATAGGAAAATACATTGTACTTAGTCTTTGGATATCTTCCTTTTTATTAATACTATTTTGATTGCTTTTTATATAGATCATTTCGGAAATTAGTCTTGTTTTGTTATTGCTTTTAAAATCTAAAATGGATGTATTTTCCCAATCGAACTCATGTTTGTTTTCTAATCGATGTGTACTGACAACAGACTCTTTATTTTTGTTTATTTTATGTTCACTAATGCGTGTGTGTAACGATCATTTAGTTTCTCCTCAAAAATTTCTAACAACGATATAGTTAATACAATAAAAAATGTTGAAAACTGTCTCAATTCAGTACATATTAACAATGACGAGAAGAATGAAATACGGAAAAAAGTCACAAGATCTTCAAAAAAGGCTGTTAATACTGATATACATATACCATATACAGACAGAGCTTTATCAAAAAAACTAAAAATAACCAAAAATTTTTTAAAAACGCATAATGATATTTTCTTTACAAAAGCAGATAAAGGTAATGTAACGGTTTGTTTAGAAATATCCATCTATAACGAAAAGATGGTGAATCTATTATCGGATGATAAAACATATAAAAAGATAAGTAAAAATCAACTGAAACGTTTAAAAGATGGAACATATAGTATGTTAAATTATTTAAATAATAATGGTCTTTTGTACAAAAATTTTCATAAAAATAGTTTAACTCAATCTGATACGATACTGGCAAAATGTTATGGATTACCAAAGATTCATAAAATTGATGTACCGTTACGTCCTATTGTTTCATTAGTTAATAGCCCCAAGTATTTCTTAGCAAAAATAGTATATCAAGAACTTAAGAATGCGATACCTAAGCCTAGTTCACATATCAATAACAGTTTTAAATTGAAAGAAAAATTAAAAAATATAATAATAACGGATGAATACACTTTACTGTCATTAGACGTAACGTCGTTATTTACAAACATCTCGTGCGAATTAGTGTTGGATAGTTTAGATAGAAGAGCGGTTTCCATCCATAATCACTGTAAGATCCCGCTTGATGAATTAAAAGAATGCACCGCTTTTCTATTTAATAATACGTTTTTAACTTTTAATGGTCAAACCTATTAACAAATTTATGGAAGCCCGATGGGTTCACCGATTTCACCATTATTTGCGGACATTCTAATGGATGATTTGGAAAAGAATTGCTTACGAGAATTAGAACTACATTATGACTGTATTCCTACTTTTTATTATAGATATGTTGACGACACACTTCTTTGTATTAAAAAACAACACATTGACAGAGTGATAAAAGTTTTTAATGCTTATGACATAAATTTAAAATTTACTTATGGACTAGAAGAGAATAAAAAAATTAATTTTTTAGATATGACATTAATTAGAACTGATAATAAAATTTTGACAAATTGGTACCAAAAACCGACATCATCGGAACGTGTAATCAATTATTTTTCAAATCATCCAACACAGCAAAAAAAGAATATTATTTTTAACCTAGTTGATAGGGCGTTTTTACTCTCAGATTCTAATTTTCATATAGACAATATAAAACACATAAAGAAGATTTTACGTAACAATCATTATCCTATGTGATTTATAGAAAAACATATCGAAAGCAGATTGAAAAAACTTAAGTATGGTTATACATATAATACGCACGAAAATTGCTATGAAAAATTACCAAAATTGTCTTTACCGTTTGCCAAAGATTTTAATAGTCTATCTAATATGTTAAAATCTTATAACATTTGTACAATCCCATTATTGAATAAAAGTTTGTCTTCGATCATTCGGTTAGGCAAAGACATAACCAAAAAATGGGATCGTACTAATGTGGTGAATAAATTTGATTGCCTAAATTGCTCTGCTACATACATAGGAGAAACTAAAAGATCGTTACACACACGCATTAATGAACATAAAATAAACAAAAATAAAGAGTCTGTTGTCAGTACACATCGATTAGAAAACAAACATGAGTTCGATTGGGAAAATACATCCATTTTAGATTTTGAAAGCAATTACAATATAAGACTGATTTCCGAAATGATCTATATAAAAAGCAATCAAAATAGTATTAATAAAAAGGAAGATATCCAAAGACTAAGTACAATGTATTTTCCTATTATTAACGAACTTGATGCTGTATAACTCTTTATGTAAACATTGTCCAGCGTATATAAATACGGTGTACGTGTTATTGTTTTCAGTCGAGAATAGCATCTGATTGATGTATGATATATACGTTTATAATTTCGGTAATTTTGATTTTTGTATTTACACTTTGTGGTTTAATTGTCTTTAAAAAAAAGTTTTATAGGTTAATTTATTTCTGTGTTTTGAATAAAGGCCTGATGAGGTTGGCGTACTAAGCCAACGAAACGTTGCCATAAAGAAATAAGATCATTTCATTTTGCCTCCAAAGATCGTCCTCAACTATTTAATATAAAAATGGTTGGCGTTATACATTCAACATTGAGTCTAAATTATTTTCACATGCCGTTAAGTAGTTTATCAAAAGCCTACGGGTTACATGGAATCGGAAAAGGTACTTTTCCACATTTGTTTAATACATCTGAAAATCAATCTTGTCAGGAACCACTCCCTCCTTTGGACGTGTTCTCACCAGACAGTATGAAACATCAAGGAAAGAGAACGCTTTCTGGAGTGGTATAATGAGTAATCGACGAGCGGTTGTGAGTTCAATTTTCAAAACGAAATTGTAAAGTATTGTAAACAGGACGTAACAATTTTAAGATTAACTTGCTTAGCCTTTCGAAAAACTTTTACGAAATTTGGTGTGGATCCACTAGTCGAATGCACAACTATAGCTTCGACTTTTATGCGTGTGTTTTGCAAATAATTCTTAAAAAAGAATCAAATAGGTTTCGTTCCACCTCACGGTTACAAATGGTGCGACAATCAGTCTCAAACGCGGTCTATTGGCTGTGCTGGATGAAAAAACGTATACTTCATCGCTTCATTGAACATGCAGGACATTTGAGAGAGAGTAGGTTACCCGAAGGTTTGATTGTAGATGGCTATAGTCAACCGCGGCCCGACGAAAATCGCAGAGGCATAGTACTTCAATTTCACGGTTGTTTTTGGCACGGATGCCCTCGCTGATTCAGAATTAATAGAGATATAGTTTTGACGAGTGGTGATTCAATGGATGTTAGATACGAAAGAACAGTAGCTATTAACGATAAGATAAGGTCAAACAATTATAAATTAATTGAGAAATCGGAATGCGAGTTTAACACTGAACTCTCCCAAGATGATGAGCTTCAGCGCTTTGTTCAAGAAAACGTCGATAACGTGAAACGAAAACCTTTGGATGTGCGAGATGCTTTTTTCGGTGGACAAACAGGTAACACCATTAAAATGTTCGATTGCAAAGGTGAAGCGAAAATAAAGTACGTCGATGTATGCTCGTTGTACCCGTATATCTGTAAAAGAGGTAAATTTCCCATTGGTCATTCCAACATATACGTCGACGAAGAAGATTGTCATCAGTTTTTAGAAACATACAAAGACATCTCTCGAGCGAACGGTTTACTAATGTGTGACGTGCTTCCACCGCAAAACCTGCACCACCCCTTATTACCGGTAAGAATGCACGGTAAACTAATATTTCCCTTATGTCACATGTTTAGCGAACAAATGATCCAAGAAGACTGCATCAAGACCCAAATGATCGAATATTCCGGGGAATGTGGGTGTCTGAGGAAATTAAAGACGCTGTCAAACTGAGGTATACAATTCAATGCGGTTACGAGATCTGGAAATACGAGATGACGCAATATAATCAAAAGGAAGGCAAAGGTAGAATAAGGTAAAGTACCCAATACCTGTAAAAACTGGGACCTATATCTGGACAGTAATGAAAATTGTAAATTTTAATTTTAATATTATTATTAATGGTAGTAAAAAAAATTATTTATGTACTAAAAGATATCTAAGGCGTAAATAATAACTTTATATTACGAGATTGTGATGAAAGAAGTTGAAAAAAATTAATGAAAGTGTGAAGTTGTGAATCCCTAAGAAAATTCCGTATTTATCAATGAATTCGTTGAAAACACTGCTATATGTTATTATGAAAAAAAAAATAAAAAATGTCATAATCCCAAATAAATTATGATTCCAATAATTAAAAAAGTTTTAAATATTAAAATTATGTGGTATATTTAGATCTAAAATAAATTTTGAAGTATTAAAATACGAGGGGTGTTCAAAAAGTAAGTTTCCCTAGTCTGCCGTTTTGCCCCAGCGCCATCTAGCGAGCTGGGACCGAACATAGTTTTAGTTTAGGATATACCGATAAGAGCGGAACCGGTCTTAGCTGCCGAAAAAATTTTTTTCATCAGTACCGGCTCGGAAACCATGGAGCTACCTGTGAAAAACGTGTCCACCTGTGAGTTGCGTGCAGTTATTCGCTTTTTAACTGCAAAAGGGCTTAATGGCAACGAAATTCACACTGAATTAGTGCCACGATAAATGCAGATCGTTACTGTGAAGTGCTAAATAAACTTAAAAGTGACGTTAAACGAAAGCGTCCTGGAAAATTATCGAGAAAAGTGTTGTTTTTTCACGACAATGCACGGCCGCATTCAGCAAAAAAAACACAAACCTTACTGGAAAAATTCAAATGGAAAATTTTTGATCACCCACCCTACTCTCCAGATCTCGCACCAAGTGACTTTTTTCTTTTTCCTAAATTAAAGGAAAGTTTGGGTGGCCATCACTTCAATTCAAATGATGAAGTGAAAGACATCGTTAAATTATTCTTTAAAAAACAGGGCACGGATTTTTATAAACAAGGTTTGTCAAAGCTTGAGAACAGATATAAAAAATGTATTCAAGTCCAAGGGGACTATGTAGAAAAATAGTTTATAAGTCAAACAATAAATACATATGTTACTTTAACCTAAAAATTGTGTTTTGCTTTTCCCGGAGCAGGGAAACTTACTTTTTGAACACCCTTCGTACATGTCAAAGTTTGCCGCCCAATTCTGCAAAGAGTTCCCAAAATTAGACAAAGGCGTCGCTCATGTCCAGATTTTGCTCCTCTTTTATCGTCAAGATGAGTAGCTGGACACGTGTAATTGATTGCGGCAATTATTACTTTTTTAGCTTAAAATGGTGTTAAAATAGTGCGGCAATATATAAAATAATTTGGTTCGGTACGGTACAAATTGAATATTTAGTATTTGTAGTTAATAAAAAATTGCAGTAGTTTACATTGGAAAAATAATAACCTCAACTTAACCTATACTTGTAAGTATTATTTTTTCAGATTTGATTTTAAAATTATTTTTTTAATAAAAACAAGTACTTATAAGTATTTAACCATTACTAATTTTAATTAAGGCTTCTCAATGTCAAGAAAGAAGAGAGATAATAATACTGTTGATATTGTTGGTGCTCTAAAATCCTCAACTACGGGTGTGGAAAATAACAAGGAAAAGACATAAAGAAAGACAATACACTGAAGAATCTCTGAAAAATGCATTAAAAGCTATCGAAGGTGGAAAAAGTCTGCGACAAGCTTCTGTTCTTTTTGGAGTTCCAAAATCAACATTACATGTGAAATTAAATAGTGAAGAGGCAACTATTTCTTCTAAAGGTGCACCAACTATTTTAACTGCACTAGAAGAGAGTGAAATTGCTGAATGGATAATTTTTTGTACAGAAAGAGGTTTTCCTATAATCAAAGACCATTTGTTAGACCGTGTGCAAAAGTTTGTGATCTCAAACAAGAAAGATAATCCCTTTAAAGACAATCGACCAGGTAAACACTGGTATAATGGATTTATGAAGAGACAGAGCAACTTAACGAAGAGAATCGCACAGAACCTTACATCGTCAAGAGCTGCAGTTACATCAGAGAATCTGATGCAAGGGTTTGAAAGTGTTCGGCGGTTGGGGTGTTGGACATAACGAAAGAGGATGGATGATATCGGAAACATTTTACAGTTATATAGCCAATGTGTTCTACAAATGGCTTATCGATAACAAGTACGAGTTCCCTGTAATTTTGTACGTGGATGGCCATTCTTCTCACCTAACCTTACCGTTGATGAGATTTTGTAAGCAGCATAGCATTGAGATAATAGCACTCTATCCCAATACAACACATATCATCCAACCTTTAGATGTTGCGCTGTTCCATCCATTGAAGGAAATTTATAAGAAAACTTTACGTACATGGAGGATAGAGAATGATGTGGTTGATTTTAAAAAGCACATATTTGCTAAAGTTCTAAAGCTTGCTTTAGATTCCATTGATTTGCCAACAGCATTGAAAAATGGGTTAAAAGCATGTGGATTATACCCATTTAATCCAAATGCAGTTAATTACAATGAGACCAGTGCTAATTTTAGTAATAGATTAGAAAAGTCTGATATAGCTTCAGCCAGGTTACTAGAGCTATGTAGTATAAGTATCCCCAACAATTCTCCTGTAGAAAATTTTGAAGTGGTCGAAGACACCAATCTGCTTTGCGTACAAATCTCTGTACAAGAAACTGATTCTTATCAAATTTTAAGTAATGAGGATGTCGAATATATTCATTCACCATTCATTGAAATGGCACCAGGAATAGAATCAAATATTTGAAATCCTAACAATGTACAGTCTATAGATGAATTTGGTCAACAATCAATAATCACAATAGTGTCAGTCCCTCTGAAGTCTGCACATGATAACATATTAGAAACAGAGATACTTCCAATCAGTGAAGCTTACATTTTGGATTAAAACTTACTTTCTAATTTGATTAGCATTGCAGGTAAAACATTTTGTTATTTATCATGATGTATAAATTATTATTATTATTCAATTATTATTACTTATAACTAATTTTTTCTAGAGCCAAGCATTAATTCTATCCTACAAGTAAATAGTATAACAGAAAATCTCAATGCGAATGTTAATTCCCTGAAAGATGAAAAATCTAATTCAACGGACACTGGCCTTGAAATTTCTTACCCTAATGACCATGTAAATAGTGTGACAAATGATATCGAGGAAGTTGATTTTCAAAATCCATGTACTAATGAGGATACGTCAGCACCTAAAATTGTAAGTGTTGATCAGCATATCAATGAAGAATCATCTGATAATCTACAAGGTTAGTCATTAAATATAATTTAGTTAATAAAATTATATTCATAAACATAAATTATTTACTTTCATCATTATTATTTAAACAATGAATTCATAAATTAATTTTATTGCAGATGGTATTCTTGACTTATCGGTGGGACAGAAAGATATTGTAAATAAGACAAGTGAAAAAAAATGTGAAGATGCAGTTGGATTAAAATAAATTTTCACAGTACCAAATTTTAATAGTAAAAATAAGAAAATAAAATTAAAATCTGAGGGGACTGTTCCTGTATCAGTTGTAGATGATCTACTTGAAGTACTTGAGCAGAAAGAGAAAAATAAAAAGCTAAAAGAGCAACAAATTTCGAAGAATAAAAAAGAAAAGGAAAGAGTTAGATTACTGAGAGAGAAAGAGCAGAATGTAAATAAAGATTTTCAGGAGCAAAAGAAAAAAATAATTCAAGAAAAAAAAGTATTAATTTGGAATTAAAAAGCCTTAAAAAAATATTAAAATCTGAGGCCAATAAAGAAAATCAGGACCAATTATTAAAAAAACAAGAAGAACTATGCAAACGGCTAGAGAAACTGGAAAAACTGTTGATCAGCCATGAGATGGAAGTATTACAGAAAAAAATCAAAATAAAACATGAAAAATTATGAGTTTAATTATCTTCTAGATCGTTTGTTAATAATTAATATAATTATTCTGTTACTTATTTGTTAAAAATTAATATAATTACTCTGAATAATTATGTATTATATTGTGTTACATGTTTATTATAAGTAATAAAATATTTTATTCTGAAATAGAATTATATTCTGTATAATTGTATTTATTAATAAAACCTCATTATTTATAATTATTATTAAAGAAACAATTTATTTTATCGATATTCGTCACTAATTTGTCAAAAAGTTTCTGGAAGGTGAGTATTACTGCACTGTCCAACTATCGGTCCCTATACTGTCCAGATTTACGGGACAGGCTAAAATGGCTGTCCAGGTAAGAGTTCCTTGAGCCTTTCTTTTAAAACTATGTTTTTTCTTAAATATAAATAAAAAACCTTGCTTTTTTATGCGAACTTCACTTAAATATAAAATTAATTACCACCTAAAATTATCAGTTTGTCGAAGTTATAATTAAATTACATAAAAATCAATAACCTATAACTTCAACTCCTATATCTGTCCAGCTATTGGGTACTTTACCTTATTTGCCGAATATATCAATGAGTTTTTCGCGCAAAAAGCTATGACGTCTGGTTTTCCACCTGGCTGTCTGACGAACCAAGATAAAGACGAATACGTAAAAGAATTGGAGGTCAATGAATGTATTAGTTTAAATAAAGACGCGATACAGTACAACGCCTAAATTCTTTATGGGGTAAATTTGGTCAACGTGAAAACATGACACAGACAGAAGTCATTACTAAACCAGAAAGATTGACAGAGTTACTTACCAGCCCAGAAATAGATTTTAACGGAATTATACCAGTCAATGATGAAACACTCTAAGCCAATTGGTGTTACAAAAACGAAGCTCTGCTGTTATCTTCAACGACAAGTGTTGTGATTGTCGCCTTTACAACAGCACAGGCCCGACTGGAGCTATTCAAGTACTTGCACACTTTGGGACACCGAGCTCTGTACTACGATACGGATTCTGTTTTTTATGTTAGCAGAGAGGATAGTGGCGAGCGCAATTTACCAACCGGTGTAACTCTAGGCGAACTCACGGACGAATTGGCTAGTAACGGAAACGGTACGTACATAACCTTATTTTTATCTGGAGGTCCAAAATTTGACGCGCACAAATTTAAAACACCGGACGGAAATAAAGAGTACGTGTGTAAAGTAACAGGTATAAGGCTAAATTACTCCAATAGTCTACAAATAAATTTTGACACTCTTCGCGAGATGATCACTTCACCGGGTAGTGAGATATTGCTATTTAATTTTGCTATTCGACGAAGAGAATTCCACGAGGTAATAATGCAAAATGAAACAAAAAAGTGTAAAACCGTGTACAGAAAGAGACGATTCGTCGCGTTAAGTAAAAGTTATCCATACGGCTACATTCGCGGTTCGTCTACTAGTGACGCATAAGAGAACCACACCCTGAAAACCTGGTGGCGCTGCTGTAGCAATGCAAGGAGCTCATTCGTGATCGGTGGCGTCACAGTATAAAAACAGCTCATTGGCTACCGCTGTGTCTCCATCGTTGTGATGAGCGGCGACGGTGCACCAGAAGACAGCTCATTGACTACTGGTGCGCTCCAACAAGCTGATTTAGCGGCCGTGGGAGGCGCAGCGGCTAAGAGCTCATTGGCCACCGCTGCGCCGACAAAAGAGCTGCTTTGCTGCGGAGCTAGCCTCACCACAAGACTTGCGGACTCGCGATCGTCCGCACGCTGGGAGCACCGGACGCGGTTACGAGCTCTTCGAAAGAAGTGTTTCAGAGTGCCCAGTCAATGTGAATTATGGACACGCGCTGGAAACATCCGTGGACTTGTATGTTGAGTGGACCCACCGATTGCAGTAAAACAGTATGTGTTAAAAAATTTCTGAAATACATTGACCGCTTGAGCGACACTCGCTTCGAGCGTATTATTCTTTATTACGGTGAATGACAATCGGGATACAGAGATCTGGATAAAGATGTTGAATTTCGCGAAGGTCTACCGCAAAACACCGATTGGCTTAACGATCCGAACCCTAAGTTGATCATCATCGACGATCTCATGCGCGAATCGTCCTCTGGAGGAGCCATAGTGAATCTCTTTACGAAAGGTAGTCATCACACAACTTGAGCGTGATTTTTGTCACTCAAAACATCTTCCATCAAGGGAAAGGCCAGCGCGACATATCTTTGAACGATCAGTATATTGTAATCTTTAGGAATTTGCGAGATCGTGCCCAGATACATCCTCTTGCAAGACAAGTATATCCTGAAAATTCTCGATTTTTAGAAGAAGCCTACCGGGACGCAACATCGCAAGATTTTGGCTACCTCTTGTTGGATCCAAAGCAAACCACATTGGATAACTGCCGATTTCGAACGTGTATTTTCCCCGATGATGAGTACCAGTACGTTTACGTACCGCGAAGACAACTGATAAACAGTCAAAATCAAGTTCCAATCGTGTCATTGTAATGACTACAAAAGTGCGTTATCCTTTTGGTCGAAAAGATGCTATCGTCTTGGCGGCATTGTATCATTTTAACAAAGAACAGCGAAAAGCAGTTTTACAGAAAGCTGATGCAAAATTGGTTCGTCGTATTTGCGAGTGTGCTTTAAACGTCTTGATAGGTAACGTCCCGCTAAGTAAAGGTCACAAGGGTCGGCTGCGTAAACACGCAAAAGTTCTGCGAAAGCATACATCACTTTACAGCGAAGAAAAAACACTATAGTGCAACGTGGTGGTTTTTTGCCTGCTCTGCTAGCACCTCTGATTGGCACACTTCTTGCTAATCTCGTGAATAAATAAAGATAGAATAAAACGAGAGAAAGATGATTCTCCTATCGCAAGAGAGCGTTGAACGTTTGCAGACCACGCTTGGAAAATATAAGATAAAGTTTGTGCAAACATCGGTATCGGTGACGAGTAGACTAGATGCTGAAATGAACGAAATATTAATCTGGCCAACATACAAAGACGAGCGTGAAAAGTGGACTCTCTACCCTCAAGTTTTACAGCGATATTTTCACTTTAAAGGAACCGTAGGGGGATAAGTATAAAAAAAAAGAACAAAAGAATGACATTGTCAGCTAATCTAATACGGTGGACGATAATGAGCAGGAGGAGAAGGAGAAGAAGGAGGAGGAAACCGATGAGCATATTGACGCAAACATTATCTATGCCGTCCCGAAAAAGTACAAAACGAATGCTAAACAGCTCGTGCGATGCTTGCGAGCTGGTGGTAAAGTAATTTGGGATGCCAACGGGGCTGTAACGATAGATGGCAGGATTGTTCCCGGAGCCAACATTGTCGACTTGGTGAATGACGCAATGAGAGATAGAAAAAGGAGCGCCCGCCTGGTCATCTTCAGTTCGCTGTCGTTCTTCGCCAAACAACTGTGCCTCGAGTTCATAGGTAACAAACGTGTTCGGAACGACATTACCAGACCCTCATCGACCAGTGAGCATTTAGAAAACAGTGCATTTACTACACCGCCTTATTCCTATTGTGGGAGTTCAGAGTAGCGTCGACAGGGTCGCTGATGAAACAGATTCAACGCAACTTGAAAAAAGAAGAAAAAAGAAGTCAGCTGAAAAAAAGAAGATCTCACCACCACACTCTGAAATACTGTCATGGCGCGGAATGAGCAAGACATTCGCGCTGCGCTAATAAATTCTCAAGAAGAAGAACAGGAGAAAAACAGCGTTCTAGATGCACTCGTTGGTTTATTACCATTTGAAATGCATGTACCGCATTACAAATTTTGCGAATCTGGAACTAAGCTAGCAGAGCGTATCGAACGTGGCGACGTTGGAATCAATCCGTTGGATGAGGCCTGCCGACAGCATGATCTAGCTTATGCTGACACGAATAGTCACCGTCGTCAAGCCGACCGAGTTTTAGTGCCATATGCTTTCTCTCACATGCTCGTCGAGGAAACGCCAGCTGACGAAAGAAGAGTCGCGATGATGACAGCTTGCTGCATGGTTAGCAAGATAACTTTTGAAAAGTTTTTTTCGTGTATCAAGAATGCTATCAGAAAACGAGACAAGAAAGATAAAAACCCAAAGCGTGGACAAATAAAAAAGGACAAGAAGAAGAAGGAACAGAAACCAAAGGATAAGAAGAAAATAGACAAAATAATAATCTCGAACAATGAATAAAACGTTTCAAAAGCTTTATTACGAAGCACATTGACTTTCGGCGTACGCTGGTGGTGATAAACTTTTGCAAGCTACGCGTAAAAAAAAAGATCGTCACAGTGTTATTGAATGGCTTGAGAGTCAAGCCGCGTATAACTTGCATAGAGCTGTTCGACATTGTTTTCCTAGACGTAATTATAATGTGTGCAATTTCGACGACGTGTGGGAAGCTGATTTGATGGTCATGAGATCTATAAAATCTTGCAACGGTGGCTACAGCTACGTTTTAACTGTTATCGATGTTCTCAGCAAATACGCATGGGCTGAACCTATCAAGGGCAAAACTTCGAGACACGTCGCTGATGCTTTTGTGCGTATTTTATCGAGAAGTAACGGACGGAAACCAATATGTCTTCAAACTGATAAAGGTAAAGAATTTATCGGCGGGGCGCTGCAGAGGGATCTCTCAAAGCATGGTATAGCGTTTAGAGTAGTACGCAGTCCAGATGTAAAAGCTGCCATTGTGGAAAGATTCATAAGAACTATAAAAGAAAGAATATGGCGGTATTTTACTCATAAAAATACTCGAAGGTATGTTGATGTTTTGCAGAATATCGTAGAGGCGTACAATCATACCAAACATTCGGCCAGAAAAATGGTGCCAGCAGTCGTAACACTGTACAATGCAGCCAAAGCTCGTGAAAATTTACAACGTCGATATGGCAATCGTGTTTTTAAAACTCTTAGATACTGCGTCGGTGACTTGGTGCGCGTCAGTCGTGCAAAGAACGTTTTCGCTAAAGGATATGAGAGTGGCTGGACACTTGAGATTTTTAATTACACGAATCTCAACGACGCGGCCGCCTGCAGTTTATTATTTAGAAGGCATTTATTATACTAGGCAGGTGAGGAAATTGACGGTTTTTTCTACGCCGAAGAATTGTGCAGAGTACGTAAAAATTTAACTGCAGACGTTTTTGAAATTGATGAAATTTTGAAAACTAGAGGCAAAGGTTCTTCTAAAGAATATTTTGTAAAGTGGAAAGGATACGGCGATAAGTTCAATTCCTGGATTAGAGCGAATAAATTGGCGAATATATAAAAATGAAAGATCAGTTTTATATTGTGTTACCGAGCAACAGCAGTATCAATTATTTTGCGGAAAATATCACGACACATTTCGTCACGCAGCTCCCTCAGCAGATACGTCTTCAAGGTTCATGGTCAGTTGCGCTTACGGAGGTTCAAATTCCGCTGACGTTTCAACACGTGTCTTCCGAGCAAGCGAATAGAACAGTTTTGCTTAATCTCATTCCAGACACGACTCTAGAGACAGCGGCAAAAAATGTTAGTGCTACAGTGTCGTTGCTTCGGCCAGGAATTTACAGAGATGTAAACGTTATAGTAAGCGAGCTAAATAATTTAAACTGTATAGAGGACCATTTGGAATTCGGTGTCGATCCCGGTGGCTACGTGACAGTCTACAGAGTTTGTACAAAGATAACTTGCACTGAATTCAGTCACCAGCTTTATTTATCCAAGAAGTTGCGAAAAATTTTGGGTTTCCAAAGCACTAACAGTATTTTTATAAGGGATGAAGAATCAGTAGTAAGTGATAGACCTGCTCATCTCTCTAATGGGCTTCCGTCCATGCTTATGATTTATAGTGATATTTGCGAACCTTAGGTAATAGGTGACGTTCAATCGCGATTGTTACGAGCAGTATCGTTAAATATCGACGACGATTACACATATGGTAGTACGAGAATCAAGAATTTCTCCCCACCCATGTACATACCTTTATTATTCAACTCATTTCAGACAATCGAAATCGATATAAGGCCGACTAAAATGGCCGTGCGATCATATTCGATTACGGTACTCTGACGGTGACACTTCATTTCAAGAAACTTGACTAGAGCTCATTTTTAATACAGTGATGGAGCGTTATCAAGAATACTTCAACATGCAAGTTGGCGGTGGATATGGCGGAGGGAAGGGTTTGGTGGGTGTCATCGGATTAATGGTGGGGTCGGACGTATTTATGTTGGATCCCCCTACCAAAGGGGGCACGGCGGTATTGGTTCATTTTTGGCTGGAATTTTCCGTCGCGTTTTCCCACTTTTCACTCGTGGAGCCAAGGCTGTTCGGAAGGAGGCTGTGTGTACTGGTATGAACATTATGTCTGATGTTACCGAGCGAAACACTCCGTTTAAAGAGTCGATTCGCAAACGCTTTAAAGAATCTGGCGAAGTTCTCAAACGAAAAGCAGAGGAGAAATTGGATAAGCTAATGGAGGGGTCTGGATATAAATTACCACGCTACGGCTTACCACTTCAGTTGCGAATGGGCTCTGATACAAATCATAGAGGTAAAAAGAAGAAAAGCAGTTCTAGAAAAAGGAAAACAAGAAAACGCAAGTATATTAGTTCGAAGAAAGGCAAAACTAAGAGAAATCAAACGAAACAAAAGAAGAAGAGAACCTCGAGAGATATTTTTGGATAGATAAGATGGCATTTATACACGCCCATTCGTGCGAGTGTCTCAAGTCGGAGTTGTTTCTGTTTGAAATTCCTCCTACTCAAACAACTATAGAAAATTCACACTGGATACAATATAAACCAATATCGCCTTTAACTGATGACTCACCTATAGAATTTGTGTTACCAGGCAATGGTGAGGAATATATTGATCTTGCTCACACGATGCTTAGTCTGCGTGTAAGTCTACAAACTACGGTTGACGTACTACAAGCCGCTACAACCCAGGTACCCAAAGTCGGTCCTGTCAATAATTTTATGCATTCTTTATTTAATCAAATGGATGTATTTTTTAATCAAAAACCTGTATCACCGCCTACAAACGCGTACGCTTACAGAGCGTACCTTGAAACTTTATTAAATTATGGACCTGCTGCAAAAAATTAGCATTTAATGAGTGTGCTGTGGTACAGCGATACTGCTGGAAAAATGGACGATAATCAAGATGCAAATGCAAGCCTTGGGCAATGTCGCAAATTACTGTCGGCAACAAAATCAGTTGACATGATTGGCTATCTTCACTGCGATGTGTTCAATCAAGAAAAATTATTAATAAACGGTGTCGAGGTAAGAGTACAATCAGTAAGGTCTCGCGATAGGTTTTGTCTCATGGATCCTACGGGCTCTTACTCTGTACGTATCGACGAAGCCAATCTCTTAGTCAGACGCGTAAAAATTAGTCCGGGTGTTTTACTAACGCACACCCAATCACTTGCAAAAACAACTGCCAAATATCCTCTCACGAGGGTTGAGGTTAAAGCTGTAACAATGCATGGAGGTATTCACGGTGAAACTTTGGATAATATAATATTAGGTCAACTGCCAAAACGAATTATAATTGGATTTGTTAACAATAAGGCTTTCAATGGCGATCGAGCTTTAAATCCGTTTAACTTTCAACATTTTAATATAAATTTTCTATTCTTATAAGTTAACGGCGTACAAATACCTTCTAAACCACTGCAACCTAATTTCGGAGCTAGCAAATTATACATTAATGCTTATCATACGTTATTTTCTGGAACCGGTGTACATTTTCTTAACGAGGGTAACCAAATCTCGCGTGAATCGTATCCTAATGGCTATTGTCTTTTCGCGTTTGATTTATCTCTCGATCTATCGGCTAACGAATGGACTCATTGGAATTTGGTTAAGCACGGCAACGTCAGATTAGATGTTCGATTCGCTGATGCATTAGCCAATACTGTATACTGTATCGTCTATGCTGAGTACGATAATATTTTGGAAATAGACGCATCACGTTAAGCTATTGTTGAATTTAGTGGTTAGAATAACGAAGTACAGATGGCGCTGTTGTTCTACATATACGTGGAAGATTTGCTTCTTGGTAGCCAGTAGCTTGGTAGCCACGTTTCGAGTCGTGATCGTCATTGCGAGCTACATAAAAACGATGGATTTAGTTATAGATATTCAGTTTCTCAAAGATACTGACAATAACAATGCTCCAAAGGAAATCGATGTTGTTGCTATTAATGGTGATTTTCACGGTCATTGTTTAGTGGCTCCGACGGCTTGTGTAGATGATTTGAGCGCTAAAATCAGAAGACAAAATAATTGGTTAACTCAGCATTGTCACGGCATTAATTACTTCGAAAGGTGAAGTAGATTTGAAAGTGTTTCATAAAACTCTGCAAGATTTATCAAAAAGTGCTCGAAAAATTTACTTTAGGGGCAGCGAAAAGTGGTTAATGCTTCATAAAATTATAGCAAATGAAATCATCAATTTGGAATCTGTCGTAGATTGTCCTCCGTTCGATAAGTTATCATCTAACGTAAATTGTATGCATCACGCTTTAAAATTTTCGGGTTGTAAATATCGATGTGCATTAAATCACGCTTATCGTTTGAAAGGCTACTTATCTTTACACCTTGGTTATCTAAATAAAAATTTAATCGATATTCACAATGGACAGCCTTCAAATATTGAAGATCCTTTCAGCAATCCAGTCGCATACTGTAGGTGTATTCCCAGTCGATCTAATCCCGCGGGTGTGGCTCAAACCGACGGCGTTCATTGTTAACACCGACGACCATACCAAGCCTGGTATGCATTGGGTTCTACGTCGATAGAACTTCTAATATCCTATACTTTGATAGTTTTGGATTACCTCCTATTATACCCGATCACATATACCGCTTGCCAAAAAATTGTAAAACATTTCGTTGGAACGCAATTCAGCTTCAAGATGACGAGTCAGATGTCTGTGGTCAGTGTTGTATTATGTTTTTATATTATATGAGTCATGGTTTAGGTTTCAAGAAGTTCCTCGATAATTTTTCTGTCAACTTGGAGAAAAATGATAACGTGGTTAGACGCTATGTGCGCTATAAGAAAGCTGACGGAAATTTCATTGGCAACGGTGGATGCTTTGTCAGATGTTTACAAAACTCTCGCTCTAAAATGTCTTTGTTATAATTGTCAGCATTTCAAAGAAGTTTTGATGTAAGACGATACAACGTGTGTCATGGAAATTTAACCGTTTCAACTACATGTGCGTCATTGTTTAACATTGCTCGTCTCATTCTTTACTTCTTAAACGTTTGCACTTTTTTAACCGTGTGCATAGTTTGAAGAGCTGTATTTAAAGGATCGCTTCAGAGTCTGTCGCACCAGTCGCTTTCTACTCGTAAAGATACGCGGATTGCCATGGCGACCCTACCACGAGTTGCACAATGCCCACATCAAGTCTTTTGTACATTGTACGCCTTAAATAAATCGTTCAACAAGAAGGTAATTGTTGGTTTGGAATACGACGAGCTCGTCGACAAAGTCGACGACGAGTACTACAAACCTGCGGTTCGACTATTATCGAATGACTTTAAAGATGTTGCATTTTTATACAATGACTGGGAAGAATTTGAAACAAGTTTCGACGACATTGATAAATATTTTGGTGGACTTGATAATAGTTTAAAAGACCAGAACATTTACGGGAACGGTTGGACTTTAAAATTCACCACAAGTCACCGGGACAAAGCAATCGAAATTGAAGAAGACATAGGGCCTGGTGTTGGTTGAATCAAGCGGATTCGTCATAGTTTAGTAATGAAAAAAAATTACTTTTTATTGTCTCCAAGAATTTATTCCAAAGTGTGTCGATACTCGTTTTAAATATTTAAATTCTATTGCGAGTATTGTACAATATCTTACCTGCAACGTTATGGAGTTTATTAAAACTAAAAGTAGTCCCATGCATGAAGCACAAGTACAACTGTATACACCTAGTATTATAAAAGACATTGTAAATTTAGTTGATGATGATGTAATACATGAAATAGCCTCTAGCGTAGAAAAGCGATGTAAAGAAAAAGCTCAAGCGTCTCTATCTAAGTTCGATGTTGCTCATCTATTGTATCAGTTTGTATCATTACACATGTCAAGAATTGTTGATGTATTAAATACTATATTATTCGATAGTAAATAGAAACAAATTTGAATATACTTACTATGCACTTCTTTTTGCCTTCCTTTCCTTCCTCTTAATCCCAACTTACTATATTTTTAAAAACATTAAGTTTTAATTTACATTTCCAAATTGTAATTTATAAAAATTTAATTTTATTTCACGAAATGAAGCTAGCTTACATATGGATATTTTTTGAAAAAGTATTTTTAAAATTATTTAATTAAAAGAATAAAAATTAGTTGAAATTAGACACTTATAAATATTTTTAATATGCTGACGTCATATCTAATTTAATTACGTATGTATATCACCTAACCGATTGTAACATACACACACGTATACACACAAGAAGTCTGTGTGTGACTTCTTCACCTTGACTCCAGCTAGCGTCTGCGGTTGAGGTCAAGTTTGTTGTGACGGCCCATAGCGCGGGATATACTACTAGCGTTTTTTGTTCTTACTACTAAAAATGTCAAGTTTTGTGCCAAGTAAATAGTATTTGCGGGTAATTTTATTGCACTATTTTATTAAAAAAAAATCTGCATCTAAAGCGCACAGAATTCTTGTTGAAACTTACGGTGACCATGCTCTGTCGGAAACGACATGCAGAGACTGGTTTCGAGGCTTCAAAAATAACGATTTTGACCTTGGAGATAAAGAACGTGCTGGTGCACCAAAAAAGTTTGAAGACAAAGAATTGGAGCAATTACTAAATGAAGACTCATGTCAGATGCTTGCTGAACTTGCAAAATCATTACGAGTAGACGAGACAACAGTTTCGAAACGTTTGAAAACGTTAGGAATGATCCAGCAGCAAGGACATTGGGTGCCGTATCAGTTGAAGCTGAGAGACGTCGAACGGCGTTTTCTCACGTGTGAAGTGCTGCTTCAATGGCAATTTATTTTATAAATAAATTTAATTTACTTTTAATTTCTTTTTATTAATGTATATTAATTTAAAAATTTAAAATTTAAAATTTATGGGATAAACTATAAATTTTTATTAATAGAAAAAATTATAAATTAATTTTTTTAAGTTTTTTGCATCGTATCGTGACTGGCGATGAAAAGTGGATAGAGTACAATAATCCTAAGCGTAAAAAATCGTGGGGTAAGCCCGACCATACATCAACATCGTCCGCAAAGCCAAATATCCATGGTTCGAAGCTTCTCCTCTGCATTTGGTGGGATCAGCAGGATGTAATTTATTATGAACTGCTGAAACCGAACGAAACTACCACGGGAGATCGCTATCGACTGCAATTGATATGTTTGAGCCGAGCCCTAAAGGAAAAACGGCCGCTGTACGAGCAGAGACACGACAAGGTGATTTTGTTACATGACAGTGCTCGACCACATGTTGCAAAAGTCGTCAAAGAAACTTTGGAGGCGCTTCAATGGAATATCCTACCTCACTCGCTGTATAGCCCAGACATTGCTCCTTCCGACTACCACTTGTTTCGGTCGATGGCTCATGGCTTGGCTGAGCAGCACTTCCATTCTTATGAAGATGCCAAAAAATGGGTCGATTCTTGGATAGCTTCAAAAGACGAGCAGTTCTTCCGAGATGGAATCCGTAAATTGCCAGAAAGATGAGAGAAAGTAGTGACTAGTGATGGGCAATATTTTGAGTGACATGCTTTTTACTACATACTTTAAATAAAGCGTCAATTTTCAGAAAAAAACAGCGGGAACTTATTTAAGGTGCCAATAATATTTTCAAATTTATATATTTGATCTAAGAAATATTATGGCTATTGTTGGTTGATTGGTTTTTCAATTGATAAATATTCGATGTGAGGATGAATTGATTTTTGACAATAAACAAAGAATAATTACCATTTTATAAAGAGTAATATTTTATTTGAAATTCGTTACAATCTTCTATGTATAAAGTTATTCTCATTTTATCATAAAAAAGTGATGAGCAAAAAGTAACGCCTAAACGACGCTTATGATAAGTTAAATCAGATCAAATGAAATTGTAATTGACGTTCGCATGACTGAAACGAGGAAATTGTGCTTAAGAAATGAGCAAAATTTGCTAAAGGTAATCTATGTAGAAAAAGACATATGTCATAGACCCTGTCGACAATGTACCGTATATTGTAACAGTATCATATATTTTGTTTCATCGTTGCCTTATCCTCTTATAACAAAATTATGATGATAGTAAAAAGATAATAGGTAATTAGTTGAAAATTGGCGAAATTTTTGAAAATTTAAACGTTTAATTAAAAAGTAGTAATGAAGAACTAAGTAGATATTCAGAAATTTGTAGATAAAACCGTGTTATAGAGTACATAATTATTTTCAATTAATAATATATGACTCGACGACTTGAGCGAGTACCTCGGCTCCAGGCCATAAGAGTTTGCTTTAAGTTGCAGCGTGCACCAAAATCGGGATAGATTTATAGTAGAGTGTTCTCACATGACGGACTCTGAGGTAGTTCAAATAGCTCACAGGTCTAGAATCACAGATCTCTCGTGCTTAGCTGGAAAAAACTTGAACTACTACGATTATCTTACCTTGGGGCAATGTGGTAGCATAGATAAAATTGATATGAAGTTCGTGTTGCAAGGGATCAGATAGTCTCGCAAATGAGATAACAGTATCTTAACTGCACCATATATTGATTGGTCAGTTGAATTAGTCACGTACAACGAACGAACGAAATCGTGCATCGCGCTGTTGCAGCACGAGTACGGCTCATGGTACGTTGCTTATGGCTTTAAACGGTCGTGAGCGCCTGTATAAATATGTATACAGATGTATATATAGAGACGTATCGCAGTCATAAGTATCCAATTTAGTGATACTCCAATATAGTGAACATAATTATTTACAGTTAATATGATTCCAGTTAGTCATACTCAAATTAATTTAAAATATTTTGCTATATGGAAACAAATTTTATTAAAAATAATATATATATGAAGAAGAAAAGTAATAAAAAGTTTCGTTTGCAATGATAACATAGGATGGAATGACATTACAAAGTTCTTTGAGAAAGCATTCTGCTAAAGCAGTTAGCAGCGGTTTTTGCTTTCTCAAAGAGAAAGCTTTGTAACGGTGAAAATTTTCGAATCAAAGATTTTGATGAATTTCGATGTTTTTGAGGTCCCTGAGTCAGATTTATAGGTTTTTAGAAAATGTATGTATGTATGTATGTATGTATGTATGTATGTATGTATGTATTGGGTACACAAATAAGTTTCCGCCGTTTTCAAGAGATTACTTTGAAATCGTCAGATGTAAAATGTCACATAAAGTTTGAATACGTGGCAACAACATAAATTTAAAATACTATTGACTTTGTATTGGCAGTATACATTTTTTTTGTGCGAAAATGTCGAGTTTTGTACCGAATAAGCGTCATTTGCGGGAAGTTTTGATTTATTTATTTCATTTAAAGAAATCTGCTTCTGAGGCGCATCGGTTGCTTGTAGAAGTTTACAGTGATGCTGCTTTATGTGAGAGAAGTTGTCGTGAGTGATTTCAAAAGTTTAAAAACGGCGAGTTTGACGTGGAAGATAAAGAACGCGAAGGAAGGCCAGTCAAGTTTGAAGACGCTGAGTTAGAGGCATTATTGGACCAAGACTAATGCCAAACTGAAGGGCAGCTCGCAGAAAGCTTGGGAGTGACTCAGCAAGCAAGTTCACAGCGTCTCAGGACCATTGGTATGGAACAAAAGCAAGGAAATTGGGTTCCGCATGAACTGAAACCCAGAGACGTCGAGCGCCGTCTTTTCACGTGCGAACAACTTCTCCAAAGACAAAGTCGAAAGGGTTTTTTGCATCGAATAGTGACAGGGGATGAAAAGTGGATCACTACGACAACCCAAAGCGTAGGAAATCATAGGGTAAGCCCGGCCATGTACCAACTTCAACGGCCAAATCGAATATTTATGGCAAAAAGTTAATGTTGTGCATTTGGTGGGATCAGCTCGGAGTAATCTATTACGAGCTACTCCAGCCTAACGAAACTATCACTGGAGAACGTTATCAACAGCAACTGTTGCAATTGAGCAGAGAATTGAAGCTTAAACGCCCTCAATATGCCATAAGACATGACAAAGTGATTTTTCAGCACGACAACGCTCGGCCACATGTTGCAAAAGTCGTCAAGGATACTTCGGAAGCTTTACAATGGGATGTTTTACCCCACCCGCCGTATTCACCAGACATTGCTCCTTCGGACTACCACTTGTTTCGGTCGTTGGCTCACGCCCTGGTCAAGCAGCCCTTCACTACTTACGAAGAAGCCAAAAATTCGGTCGGTTCATGGGTAGCCTCAAAAAGGGGGGGGGGGGGTCCAAAGTTTAGACGACTCACTTGAAAATTGAAGTCAACTATAGACGTGCTCGGTTTCGATATAAGCTACTGCAGATTGTGCCAAATTTCGAAATTCTAAATTACGAAAATCATATTTTCGAATCTAGCAATTCACCTACTGTCTAAAACATCGAATTTCATTAATAGAATTTTAATAGGGATACAATAAACATATTTCGAAATAAGTCATTAGAAACAAGTTATATTTGCTTTGAAATCGTATTGATGAAATTCGATGTTTTGGACAGTAGGTGAATTGTTAGATTCGAAAATATGATTTTCGTAATTTAGAATTTCGAAATTTTGCACAATCTGCAGTAGCTTATATCGAAACCGTGCACGTCTATAGTTGACTTCAATTTTCAAGTGAGTCGTCTAAACTTTGGACCCCCCCCCCTCAAAAGATGAAGAATTTCTTCGACGTGGCATCCGAATACTGCCAGAAAGATGGCAAAAAGTAGTAGCCAATGACGGACAATATTTTGAATAAAATGTAACGTATATTTTCTTTACAATAAATTGATAATTTTTATAAAAAAATGGCGGATACTGATTTGTATTTACAATATGTATTGTATGAAACCAAATTTTGGCCCCGTCATAACTTTTGAACGGATGGAGGAAATCAGCTGAACTTTCGCATGCACCTTGGGTATGTCTCAACTTAGAGCTGATTAAATTTTTGAGTCAAATGGATGACTTCAAGGTCTTTCTTTTTTTTAATAACAATTTTGCAAAATTTTTTTTTAAATAATTTTTTTTTTTTTTTTTTATATATATGCCAAATGGAGACTGATATTCTCAAAGTACATTTGATTTTCTTCTAAATTATGTATTTTAAAACTACTCACACGTTTTTTCTGACTTAAAAATGCGGATTTGAAGAAGTAGAAAATTTTTACAAAAATTAAATAATTTTATAGATTATAAATAATTTTTCATTATTACATAACTATTTTAAATATAATTTTCTAAATTATTATTCCATAATGTATTTATGGAATGTAAGATATGCAGAAAAAATGAAATTTTATATTAAAATATTCATTTAAAAAAATTATTTGAGATAATTATTAATTCTCTTTGAGAAAGCATTCTGCTAAAGCAGTTAGCAGCGGTTTTAAAATATATTGGATTTATAGATTTGTCATAGTAATCTTTGGGTCTTTGTTCAGAAATAATTTGATTTTCTCTTGCAACAGAGACAATTTCTCTCATATTTTGTACTAACTTTTCGAGATATCCGTTAAAAGTGGGTAACATTACTGATATTTTTATTGGGTTGTTAGATGGAGTTCTAGAAGGATAAGCAAAAACAAGTTCATGTGGTGTAAATTTATGACTGGTATATGTATACTTGTATTATAATGAAATTGTGCAAAATCTAAGAGTTCATCCCATTCGTATTTTTTTGTCAAGAGTTTTTTAAATACTCGCATAATGGGTGATGGGCTCTTTTTAATGAACCATTTGATTGAGGTGAGAACTCGGTAGTTTCAATTTTCTCAAATTTGAATCTTTTTGTTATTTGTTTCATTATTTTACTTGTAAAATTTGTTCCTCTATCAGTTAGTACTATCTTAGGTGATCCAAAAATACATATCAACTTTTTTATAAACGCGTCCGAAACTGATTCTGTCGTCTGATCTTTCAAACATGTCAAAACTATGAATTTCGAGATTCTATTTCAAGTAATAATCTAATCTCGAGCCTTCTACTTTTACCCATGCATTAAAGGAGTGCGGAATACCGATCTCTATTATGCGACCTACCATACCGGCCGGACAGCAGTAATTGGTTATAACTCCATTGTTACTACGATTAACGACTTATCCAAATTCGCTTGCTCTCCTTAATGTAATTATCTATCATTCTGCAAAGTTTTGAGTAAAAATTTCAAGGACACCTTTAAAAATTTCTGGAACGAAAAATGACGAAATTTTGTACGCTTGTACTTCTTGTATGTGCATAATTCTTGCCAATATTTTAAACCCTTTATTAGCCCTTCTTTTAACGCTTTTTTAAACCCGTTTTTAACCCTTTTTAACCATCTTTAAACTTTTTTTTAACTCTGTACTTAACCCTTTTCTCAACCCTTTAGTTAACCATTTACTTGAACCTTCACTCAATATGTACTATATATGAGACACATGTATATGCCATATAAGGGGGGGGGGGGATAGGCGACCACTGACCACAGATCGTTAACCTTTTAATATAATAGAAGATATTTAACCAACATTTTAGAAAAAAATTCAGGTCCGCAAGTTATTTCTATGAGACGCTATTTTATTTTGTGGCGATTTATCTCATTTAGGCCTATAGTGCAACTGCAAAAGAAAGAATGCTCGCACCGAATTACAGGTGTATTTAACGACCTGGCATAATTCACCAATAGCGATCGTTGTCCCTCGCACACACACGTTCCAGATTCTCTCTCTCTCTCTCTCTCTCTCTTATTCCCAATTATGCAATAATTATATAACATTGTCATGAATGCCAAGTTAATTAAAGAATTTCTGACTGTAGCAAAGATACATTAAAAATAACTAATAAAGAAATTCGATTTGTTAACTACTAAATCTTTTGTCTGTTAAGGTACTGTACCATATGTTTGAGACGTATAGTGAAATGGGCTCTGAAAAAATATCTTATTCAGATATATTGTCAGGATTTGCGTCATTCTCTGTTGTGGCCATTGGCGGAACTATTATTGGAATCATATGGGGCTTTGCAACTGGCTTTGTTACGAGACTTACAAATCAAGTTCGCGTGATTGAACCAATATTCATTTTTGTGATGGCTTACTTAGCTTACCTATCAGCTGAAATATTTCACATGTCTGGAATATTAGCGTAAGTTTTTTTAAATTATTAATAATTGATTATTGACTGAGTCATTTCATATTTTGATTAATAAACGGTTTACATATAAAACTCAAGAAAATGACTCAATGGGAATCCAAATCTTTGTTTCTGCTTCTTGAAATTATACTACTATTATATATGTTAATATAACTTGTTTTTAATTTTCGAAAATATTACTTCACAAATTTCAATCAGATATTCATCCTGTTTTCAATTAAAACAAATTAGCAAAGTTTGCTACATAAGCAAATATTAATGATTTATAATCGCTTGATAATTCACGACATTATAGCTTGTTTTATTTTCAGAGAAAGAAGGGCCTGCACATATGAAAATTTTTTTATTTAAAGATTCCCATCGTTTCTAGTACTTTTTAAGCTCTAATACTTGCATAAATTTTCTTCTCCGTTAATACATACAATATCGAGAATAAAATAAAATGAAATATTCTAAACAATTCTCCTAGTGGATAAAATGTCTATGTAAAAGAGATAAAGATAGAGAATTATGTATGGTGCAGACATTGATAAAGATAGACTTAAAACAAAAACTGGTCTATCAAATTACTTCTGCATTTTTAAAGGGGTAGAGTACAGTAATAAATGATCGAAAATTCGATTTTTTTTATTACAGAAATGTAATCTATAACTCTTTAATTTTAAGAAAAAAGAATTTCCATACATAAATTTGATAATATAATATTTTCTTTCATATTTTTCGAAAATCTTATTTATTAATTTTTTGTCCATTTTACACCATTTTTTGCATAATCTTTGAATTCAAGTTCGAAGACGCTTTACCGTAAATTTTTTGAAACCGTTTTATATTTTTATGAGTCATACTCTATAAAGCGTACCACTTGCTACTACCAACGCAATAAATTTACGATTTAACCGTACGGCGCAATATCAATTTGTGCAAGCAAAAGCAGTCAAATTTTAATGATTCAAATTTTAATTTACATGGTTTTAATTTCAAATACTGTAGAGGTACCCAAAAGTTTCGAACAGTGTGTTACATAGTTTTTACGTGTAGAGAAAACTTATGTTTTCGACAGTCAGTTTTATATATACACATCCCTGGTACACAGTAACCAATCAAGCAGACGAAAGTCCATATGTCTGTTTATTGTGTTTTGGAGTACTTTTAATATTTTGAAGCGTCAAAAATGCATTCACTTGATAGGCGTTGGTGTCCAGAGAAAGAACGACTAACCAAGAGAAAGGCTCATCTGAGTTTAATCAGGAAAACGGCCAAAATAAAAGTGAAACTCTCTAATCTGCCAAGTAAAGATCAGCGACATGTTGATTACAGAATAGCAAAATTCCTTCTTGGGCATGCTTTAGTGTGGTTAAAACTTTTACAAAATATTCAGTGCAGATATTGTGGAAAGCAAGAGCTGTCCAGAATTTTCTGATGCAATTAGGCTCTCTTCAAAACTATCATTGAAGAGTATGTCTTGTTCAAGTCCTCGTACAGAAGCAAAGCCCCGCTCTCCTTATTTAGTAAATCTTTATCTTCTTTAGTAAATTTAATGAATCAAAGCATTGTGAATAGTGTTAATTTTATTGGTTTAGGTTTTACTTCCCTAGAGCGACTTTGTGTTCATGAATGCGCACTGCTTCCCCAAAAAAGCGTTTAATTGCAGCTGTAAGTACCACATAAAGAAGTCAGTGCTCACCAAGTTCATGAAGTACACGACACTATGTCAAATAGTAGTATTTGTGATACATTAGTGCCCATATGATTGAGTATATACGGACAATGTATGAAAGGTTGAGTGCTGATCAATTATGGCTGAGATGCAGCAGAATGAGCACTCAGAATGCAAATGAAAGTTTACATTCCTTAATTTGGAGAATGTGTCCGAATGAAGTATTTATCTCCAGAAGTAGGATAGAGATGGCTGTTGTCATGCAGTATCTGAGTACAACAATGGCCTTGTAAAGACCTTGTTGATGAAATAAACATTTACAAATACAACTGGTTAAATTCATCCAAGTACTTCCAGATTTGCTGAGCAGCGGGACACTGTAAGGGAGCTAAGACTGTTACAAGCAGCAACATCGCAAAAGATCTCAAAAGAAAAAGTATGGGCACCTTCAGAAGGACGAAAAAGATTCCTTTTATGAGGTAGGACATTTTTCAGTGAACAAAAGGCAGGAAACATAACAAAATCTGTTTTGAATTCTGTATTAAATTATGTTCATCTTTAAATGTATTTTTTTAATAACTTAATTTTATGATCTTCAAAATGTTCCGAGCGCCTCAAATTTTTGCATCTTTAGGCAATGTATTTTAAATATTCTGGAACTAATTTTGAAAACTATTATGGAAAGATATTTTTTATTAAATTTTAATTTTTTTAGTTGAAGGTTTAAATGTTATTAAAATTTCATAAATGTGGAGTCGATATCCCACGCACAAGAAGGTATTAGAAGTCGGCTACCTCCTCGACACTATGCCCAGAAATACATGCAATGCATGGGCTGATGTGGATCTTTCTTTTTTCTCTTGAGGAACGGAGCAGCCGACAGCGCGACAGCAATGAATCCTCACGCGTACACGCGCGCACGCGCACGCATGCACGCACACATTGCGATCGAGCGAGCAGCTGATGGCCAACGAGGATGCTGAAGAAAAAGACAGCGACAACGTAGCAAAGTTCGATAGTGTAAAGTAGAGAGTATAGGTGCGAAATTCAGTGTATGGAGAAAAATAGCTAGCGTAGAGTAGAAATAATGTGAGGAGAGTGACGGAGAGAGGAAAGTGTAAGAAAGAATAGCATACAAGAGAGAGAGAGAGAGAGAGAGAGAGAGAGAGAGAGAGAGAGAGAGAGAGAGAGAGAGAGAGAGAGAGAGAGAGAGAGAGAGAGAGAGAGCTAGCATCCACGATGACACCAAGGTGAGGCAGACAGCAGGAGGTAGCGCGAGGAGAGTATCGCGTATTGATTTATTCATAAAATGGTTAGGGAGAAAGGGTCCATATTAGTCAAAGCATGATACAAAATTTTATATAGATAAAATGAAGAAATTAGCGCGGAGACAAACAATTTTACATTCTCGTAGTTGCCGCACATAGTTGGATAAAATAAAATAGAAGTAAAACAATAAAAATAAAAAATTGAATTCGACTAACAAAAATAAAATATAAAATAATATGAATAAAGAAAGATCTATAAACAGAACGCTAGATAACCAATTAAAGTACGAGAGTACAGAAAAATGTCACAGACCAATCGAATCAAATTATATAAGACTAAAATGTTTATAGCGGATACAATAAGTAGTTGTAGTAGTAGTTCTAGTAGTTCGTTCTTTATATACAAGGTGATCCAGAAGTACAGTAAATCCTTTTACCAGCTTCTATCTAAAATAAGAATAAAATTTATTACTATGCCTAAAATTTTTTATCTGTTATCGAATTTGAATTATCGTTGATTGAAAATCGCATAAATCAACCAATCATGCGTGATCGAATGTATTTCTCGTCTCCACCTTTTCTTCACACAACGCGGCTCGCGTTTGTCCAAATTTGTTTGTCCAAGCTTTTTGGTTCTCGAGATGGCGACGCGTGCACACGTATCGGGCTGTATATTAGAGTAAGGTTAACACTAATTGGTTAGACTTCATATGAGTGATTCCCACAACAATCACACTGGCAAGGGGAGGCCGGAGACTTTGAGTCATGGATTTGACTCAGACTGGGACAAACCAACTTGTTTTGTAACAAAATGAAGGAAAATCGTGGACATTTTGACAAGTGGATCTTAGATCTTTAATATTTATAATTTAAAGATCCATTTTTTGCAATATTTTGTTAATTTTTCATATATATAATCTGTCCGATCATGAGTGCCTCTTTACGTATCACCTCCACATCAGTACTGACTTTCTGTATTAAATGGTCTTTTAATATATCTAATATAACCTTGTATCTTACTAACCTGGTTGTTTTTATACTTTTACCAACACAAAACAATTTAACAAAAGCTTTTTATTTTATTTATGATAATAGTTGTCGTACACGTTATATTTTCTTTGTTCGCACAAGAGTTTTGGTTTTAGCGGTTGAAACACTTAAAACTGTGAGAATATACTTTATTTTTGGACCAACAATACCAAAAACTTGCATCCAATTTTAATATTTAAAAGTTTGTTTAATTTCTTAAAAGTAAAACTAAAAATTAATAAAATAAAATTAATGAAATAATTGATGTAAGAATAATAAAAACTTATTGTAAGTTTTTGAAAAACTTATAAATAATTGCATTCTTAGCAAACTCATGAGTTCTTTTATTATTGTTGCTTTGTTGATTTGAAGATTTAATAATTGTAAGGACATTTCTCCATAAGTATGTTATGTGCCGTTCTGTCAGTGACGTGCCTTACCTTTGTCAATATGTACTTCTCACTTTTAAATTGTTCATTAAAAAAATCAGGGGTAGGTTCCATGCAAAAATTACACAGGCTCACAAAAAGAACCTGTCGGTTCTGGGATGGAGACTATACTTTTCTTTTATATTTTTTCCCGCTGAATCCGAATCCGGCGTTAAAAGTGGGGGTTGGCCGCATATTTTGAACATAACCTCAAAAAACTGTCGAAAAGCCGTGTTTCTGTGGAAAAACTTGAGAATAAAAAAAAAACATTGTTTCCATCACATCAAAAATACTTTATTTTTATGTATTTTGGCTTGCTGAATCCAGATTTGTTATGGAAAAAGAGGTTTGAGAGCCGAGTTTCGGGGATAACCTCAAAAAACTGTCGAAAAGCCGTGTTTCTGTGGAAAAACTTGAGAAGAAAAAAAAAACATTGTTTCCATCACATCAAAAACACTTTCTTTTTATGTATTCTGGCTTGCTGAATTCGAATTTTTTATGGAAAAAGAGATTTGACCGCCTAATTTCTGAGATAACCTCAAAAAACTACTCAGTCAATTTGCACGAGAACTAAATTGGCTTACGCTTGCGTATACGCTTGTCATCGAACGACCTATGTAAAGGATTTCTACGCCGCTTTTTGGTATTAGATTGTACATAACTTTTTAGCACCCAGCAATAGTCCCCCATCATGTTCACGCCATATTTTCCTCGCCATCTACGTTCAAATTCCTTCATATCCTGATGAAATCTTTCACCATGCTCTTCACTGTAGTCACCTAGGTCTGGTGGAAATTCATCAATGTGCGAATCGAGAAAGTGGAGTTTTAAATTCATTAAGCAACCTAATTTTTTGAAGTTTTGTACCATAGTTTCTACGATGCTCTTATAGTTCTCATCTTTATTGTTACCAAGAAATTTTATTGCAACATCTTTGAAGCTCAACCAGGCTGCCTTCACGGTATCATTCATACTTTTAACGAATTCTTCGTTCCTGAACATTTTGCGAATTTGAGGTCCGTCAAAGATACCTTCCCTCAGTTTAACCAGACTTATATTCGTAAAGATGGTTTCTAAGTATTTGAAGCATCGCCCTTCTTTATCGAGAGCTTTAATACATCATATATATATATATATATATATATATATATATATATATATATATATATACTGGGGGGGTACCCCCCTACTCGCTCCGCTCGTCAACCCCCCAATTTTGACAAGTAAATAATTTATTTATTTTCAACGTAGATATTTTTCATATGTTGTATTAATATGGTATTTTTCATATTTTGTATGGATGATAGTTTATACAAATGTAACACTTAAGAGTAGTTCTTAATTCTTAATTTCTGAAACGAAAGAATAGATTATTGAGATTTTTCATACTTTTTATGGATGATAGTTAATACAAATGTAACACTTAAGAGTCGTTCTTAATTCTTAATTTCTGAAACGAAAGAATGGATTATTGAGAAAACTACATTAATTATATATTAAGAAAATATATTGAAAATTATATATTTTATTCTATTTTTTCCACATCACCTTGGAGGTAAATAGAAAGATGCGTTTTATTTTTAAGTGGTATCCCCAGTAGGCCTAATCCACTGTCTTTGTCACTATAAAATTTCAGAAAACATTAAAATTGTTACAATAAAAGTATATTTTTTATAATATAATATATATTTTGTAAAATTAAATTTAATAATTAAATGATTTGAATTACCTGATAATAAGTTAAATTCTTCGAAATGTTTTATTCAATTTTTGAATTGTTTTTTTATTTTTTTATTTTTTTTTTATATTTAATATTTTCTGCCCCGCTCCCCCCCCTCAGACCCCCCTCGTGACCCCCCTCAGACCCCCCTCTTTTAAATGTTCACTTAAATTTATTTCTTTCATGCATTTTTCATATGTTTTATTAATAAGGTAGTATATACAGATGTAACGTTTAAGTGTTAAGTCTTGAATGTCGAGGAATCTACACTTGCATGTGTATTGAAATTTGTATGGTTTATCTTCAAATTATATTTGAATTATATTCAATTGATATATGGTTTATATTACCTTTATTCTGGGCGTAGGCTCTCGTAAACAATAAATTCAATTGTTTATTTGATGTCCATTTTTATTGCAAAAAGAGCATTAAATTTGTGCCGTCAGATTTTTTAATGTTCTACAATCTTCTAATGTATGCCCGGTGAAATTAAAATATTCGCATTTTATACTTTGTGTATTAAAGTTCCCCCGATAATTACTGTTTGAATTCCTTGAAAAATGATTGCTGTTCTGGTTATTTGTTCGGAAAAATCCATTCCTATTTTTATCTCGATGTTCATAGGATTTATTTAAGGCATTGTAATTGTTACTTGGGAATGTACCTTGTTGGTTATTGCTTATTTTTCTACAAGTTTTTGCTGAATGCCCCGGCATCTCGCAAAATTGACAAACTTCTTTATTCTGAGTGTTTTGTTGTCTATTTTGCATAATTGTACGCTCTCGCAATCCACGGTTTCGTGACCTTCATCCGCACATATCGCGCACCATATCGTTCCTTTGTTTATCGTGCAGTATTTCATTAAATGCCCGAGGTTGTTGCACTTCTTACACAATGCTGACGGGCAATTTTTAGCTGTGTGTGACGCGCTGCCACAGGCGTCGCATACTTCCGTAATTCTTACCGAATTATTGCACGTAAGCGGATCGTGTCCTCTTTCCTTACTGTTAGAATATGAGTACATTTATATAAGTGAGATGGAAGATGCACGCGCAGCGCCATGACGCGGTTAAGAGCAAGCGAGCTAGCGAGAGCGAGCGGGAGCGCTCACTCGTCCATCATCCTCCGCAGAGAGCGGTTGTAGAGAGAGAGAGCTGTACCAAAGAGAAGTCGGGAGTTAATAAAGTAAGTTATTGTTCTTGTTAGCTGGTGTGTGCTTATTGAAGAAGCCCTGTGTTCCATCTCCACTACTCATTTCCTAACATGGTAGCAGTGTTCGTGGTTGTTTGATTCTGACTCAATACAAACCTCGGTGAGTATTGTGGCAGCTTGCCGCAAGAACAAAGAAAAACACATGAGCGTAAAGACAGAGCCTCGGGAAGTAAAAAGTGAAAAGTCAAGTGAAACTGAAAGTGAAGAAGAGTTTTACGATACAGAAATTAAAGAAGAGAAAAAGGAAGTTCCTGTTGAAAGCGAGATGGCATCGGAAAACAAAGGATTTACGTTACAAGTATTTGATGGGACACATTATGATAAATGGAAGTACAAATTGAAATTATTCTTGGAATTTAAAGAGTGCAGTGAAGTTATCGAGCATAATGAAAGACCGGCAGAAATAACAGAAATCGAGTGGAAGAAAAAAGAGATAAAAGCAAAAAATTATATAGTGAACAGTATGACGAATACACAATTAGAATTAATTATTTCAGAAGAAACTGCAAAGAAAATGGTTGCTAAATTGGATGAACATTATTTGGTGAAAAGCAGTGCTGTGAAACTGCTGTGTAAAAGAAAGTTACTTGATTTGAAAATGAATGAAAGTGAGAACCCGACAGACTTCTATAATAACTTTGAAAAATTAGTGAACGAGTTAAAAAATGCAGGAGAAAACGTGACAAAAGAAGATAAATTGAATTACTTCTTATTAACGCTACCAGAAAGTATGTCGCACATGGTTGATATTGTGGACGCATTACCGGAAAAGGACAAAACAGTGGAATTTGTGAAGTCAAAACTAGAATTCGAATTTAAGAAGAAACATGATGAAAGTGAAAATTCAAGATCAAACGCGTTCACGTTTGAAAAGAACAAACACCAGGACAAAAGGACATGTTATGTATGTGGTGGTGTAGGACACATACAATACGATTGCCCGACGAAAAACAATTCCGGGAATCGCACGCCACAGCAAGGAGGTGGCAGAGGAAGCCGCGCGCCACGGAGCGGTGGGGGAACCGGCAGAGGCTACTCGCAACAGCGAGGAGGCGCGAGCGGCCGAGGAGCCAGCCAGCAGCGAGGAACGAGTTCCAACCGGCGTGGAAGAAGCGGCTACCGACAACGCGGCCGAGGCGCGAGAACCGGCGACGACGGCAGCCAAGCTAAGCGAAGCGCGGAGAAGAGCGATGCATTTAGCGCGTCAGTAGAGGTTAGGTCCGCGAATACAGTATACGGTAATGTGAATGATGGTAAAATAGAGTGGATTTTGGACAGTGGCTGTACTTACCACGTTATTAATAATGACAGGTATTATTATGATTCGATTGTATTAAAAGAGCCAATAGATGTTAAAGTTGGAGATGGTAGGATTTTAAAGGCGACTAAAATAGGACGAGTTAAAGGGAAATTTAAAGTATTTAATGATTTAATTGACTTTAATATTGAAAATGTTTTCTATGTAAAAGAGATGGATAGAAATTTAATGAGTTATGCAAAAGTAACTGATAAAAATAAAATTGTCTCAATTGGAAATAGCTCAAAGATTTATAATGGAAATAACTTAGTTGGAATAGCTTGGAAAAGTAATAGAGTTTATAAAATGACAGGTTATATAGATCAAAGTAGTGAAACGAATATGTCAATAAGAAATGAAAAAATGACTATGAAAGAAAGATGGCATAGAACTCTCGGGCATGTTAATTTTAATTATTTGAATACTATGTGTAGAAATCATGTATTGGAAGGTTTACCTAGTGAAATAGAATCTGACTATTTTAAGTGTGCTACATGTATTAAGAATAAAATGCATAATATTCCTTTTAATAATTGTTGAGGTGTGGTAATATTAATAAGGAGTGACACTTTTATATATATATAAAGAATGACTGGTTTATTCAGTTTCAGTATAAAAGTAATCCGAGCGCTTCATAGCGACTCGCGCAAGGTGCTTTCCGCTGAGCGTGCGGCAGTAGAGAGAGTGTGAGCAGCGTATCGTTCGCTGCTCCTCGACTTAGATGCTTGCTCACGCACACACTAGGAAGGGGAGAGGTACATGTTTACATTGCGCGCTCTCGATACAGTCGCGCGTTCACACATACCTATTGTATATATATTCATGCGTACAATATAGATGTATACTATTTTCAACACGCCTCCTTACATATATATTGTACACCTTTTAATTTATTACATTATGTTCAATAATTTTCTGAACTTTTCAAACTTATCTTTACATAACGCTTTTGTAAAGATATCCGCAACATTATCATTCGAGTCGATTTTCATTATTACAATTTCTTTTTCTTTCACGCTTTCATGAACATAGTGATAATGTATTTCTATGTGCTTCGAGTTCTTAGTAAAGTTTCCATAATTCGCTATATTTATCGCGCCTGTGTTATCCTCAAATATCTTTACAGGATCAATCAATTTCACATTAAAGTTTTCATTAACTCTATTATAAACTTTACTTCACTAACTGCCTCAGATAAGGCTACATATTCTGCATAAGTTGAAGCCTTTGTTACCGTTCTTTGTTTTCGCGATTTCCAATCAATTACATTTCCAAATGCTTTAATAACATATCCAGATGTGGATTTTCTGTCAACATTATCACCAGCCCAATCTGCGTCTACATAACAATCTATAGTTTCGCAATTTACATTTCTTTTATAGATCATCTTTAAATCTTTAGTTAAATACAAGTATTTCAATATTCGTAACGCATATTTCCAATGAGTCTCGTTATAACTATTTTGATATCTACTCAAATAATTAACACTATAACTTATATCGGGCCTTGTACTTGAGCTTATATATAATAATGCACCTATCAAATTTCTATATTTAATATCTGACTCGCTTATTTCAGCCTTTTCAATTTTTAAATTCGTCTCCATAGGAGTGCTATATAATTTACTATTCTGCAATTGATATTTATTCACTAATGACTCTATATACTTAGTCTGACTTAATTTCATATCACAATTTCGATAATCATACTCTACATTAATACCAAGGTATTCTTTAATTTCTCCTAGGTCTTTCATCTTAAATTTTCCTGATAAGACTCTTTTTAAATTCTTAATTTTCTTTTTACTCTTACTACAAATTAACAAGTCATCGACATATATTAATAAGTAAATTTGATCTATACCTTCACCTTGAGTATATAAACAATAATCTACGTTACTCCTTTTAAATTTTATCTTTGTCAAATATTCATCCAAACATTCATACCATGCCCTTGGACTTTCTCGTAGTCCGTACAATGCTTTACGCAATTTACAAACCCTGTTTGTTCCATCGCTATAACCTTTCGGTTGACCGACATATATCTCCGAGCTTACTTCACCATTTAAAAATGCTGTGACTACATCCATCTGTTCTATAATTAGGCCATTCTGGCAACAAAAGGAAAACAAAAATTTTAAAGTTTGCATTTTAGCAACTGGAGCGTATATGTCGTCAATAACATTTGTCTGTTGAAATCCTCTTACGACTAATCTCGCTTTATACGTATCATCAGATTTCTTACTATAAACCCATTTTACATCTATTACCTTTTCATTTGGTATCCTTTCAACTAGTTCCCATGTTTTATTTTCATTTAAACTTTTTATTTCTTTATCCATAGCTTTTATCCAGCTCTCACTATCATTACTACACATCGCCTCCTCAAATGTATATGGAGTATCTACCCTGCAGTAATTTACATAAATATTATTCGAAATATTTTCTGGATATCTTATTGGGCTTTTTCTATCACGTGCAGATTTACGTGGGACTTTTAATAGTTCTATATTTTCCTTATTTGTTACTTTTTGTTCCTGTTCATTATTCTCAACCGCGCTTTCAAAAACATTATCATCGCTTAAATCGTCATCCCCATCATTTTGATCTCCTCTAAGTGACTCGAGAGTCGAAGTAGAAGGAGATTGATATTTTGACTCTACCTCATCAAGCCCTATACATTTTCCGTTTTGCTCAACAATATCTACGTGTCTTGCAACTATGATTTTATTATTTAATAGGACTCTATAGCCTACCTCACTATATCCTAATAAAATTCCCATATCTGCCTTTCTATCCCATTTAGAAATTCTCTTTTGTTCCGGTTTCCTTACAAAAACCCTACTCCCGTAAAGACGTAAATGTCTGACATCCGGCCGTCTATTAAAAAATATTTCGTACGGAGTTTTCCTCTCTATCGTGTTAGTCAACGTTCGATTTTTCAAATATGTTGCCGCACATATTATTTCAGGCCAATATCTTTTGTGTACTTGTGCTTCTGTTAGTAAACATCGCGCCATACCCATTATCGTTCTATTAAACCGTTCCGCGGTTCCGTTTAACTCGTGTACATATGCCGGGCAATTGTTCAAAATTATACCTTTTTCTTTGGCGAATTTATAAATGCAACTATTCAAATATTCTTTCCCGTTATCACATCTTAATATTTTTACTCGTTTTCCCGTTAAATTTTCACTTTCGTTAACAAATTGGACTAGACAGTTAATTACTTCATCTTTAGATTTTATGCAATAAACTTTGGCAATTTTGCTATAATCGTCTATAAACGAAATAAAGTATTTTTCTCCTTTGAATCCGGTCGTTTTGAAAGGGCCGCATACATCGGTATGGACAATTTCTAAAATTTTACTTGCCCTTATTCTATTATTTTTAAACGGTAGATTATTCATCTTATTCTCTATACACGTTTTACATTTCATAAATTCCGTTTCAAGTGTTTCTGGAATTCCCGATAGCAACTGCTGTTTACATATTGTACCTAAATACTTAAAATTTATGTGTCCTAGCATTCTATGCCATTTCTCCTTCAGAGTCATATTTCTATTGTTACATTCGACTGTGTTTACAAAATTTTCTCTATGTTACAAGGTACTATTTATTCTATAAGTTTGATTTTCTTTGTACGCTACTGCTATCAATTTATTATTTGTATCTATTATCTTTGCTACATCTCCTTTCGATATAATCGTATTGTTATCTGTTAATTTTCCAAAACTTATTAAATTCATATTCATTTTTTCGGCATAAAAAACATTACTCATATTCACTTCATTCTTTTTACCAAACGCGTTAAAATAGCTAACTACGTTTCCAATTTTCGTTGCTTTTATATATCGATTATCCCCTAAGTAGATATTTACCGGTTCTTTAAGGTCAATAAATTTATCAAAATACTCAACGTTATTTATTATGTGATTTGTACAGCCGCTGTCCAGCAACCACTGTATATCATTATCTAGCCTACCTTGACTATGTTTATTCTGCGCCGCATGCGCCGTAGCTATCCACGCACTCGTACCTTCGTCGCTCTGCTCGCTCGTGCTGGCTCCTTGCTGGCGGAAGTTTCCGCGCCCCCTGCCGTAGTTGCCTCTTCCTGCCTTGCCTCGGCCGCGGCCACGTGTTGAGCCTCGCCATGTTGTGCCGCTTTGTCCTGCTTGTCCTCCATTTTGACATTCTCGTGCGAAATGCCCTGTTCTGCCACACTTGAAGCAGCTTCCTTTCTGGTCTTTTTTTGCAGCGAATACATTTGACCTTTGTTCGCTATGCTCGCTATTATTTTTCATTTCAGCTATCTGTATTTTATTTTTCACATACGATGCTGTTTGATCCTCTTCTTTTAACGTGTCTATTAAATCGCCAATGTAACTGTATTGGCTCGGCAACGTGTTCAACATGTAATTCAATTTTTCTTTTTCACTTATTTTTGCACCTGCGCTTTTTAACTCATTCACTGATTTTTCAAATTCACTGAAAAATGTTGCTGTATCACTCTACTTTTCTAGTCTCAATTTTTCCAATTTATTCCTGCACACAATCTGTAGTGCTGTAGACTCCTTTAGGTACATATCGTCCAGTTTCTTTATTATTTTATACGCCGTATCTTCTTCACACACAAACTCCAATTGTTTGTTGGAAATGGCACTGTAAATCAAATTGATGGCCTTCAAGTCATTTTCTTCCCAGTCATCTTTGTCTGCCGCAACTCTTGCTCTGGTTATTACTGTGTCACACTTTTTCATCTTCAAGTACATCGTAATTCTTTTCTTCCACATACTGTAGTCTTCTCCATCAAACACCGGTATCGTGATATTTTTTCTCTCCATTTTGTTTTCGTTCTCGAACGTTCCTTCGTGTTCGGAATTTACTTCTTGCTTAACCTCTGTGGTCGTATCTTCTTCAAGTGATTCGAGCTTTCCTTCGTGCTGCGAATCGTCTTCTTGCTCAACTGTTAACTTTGATTCTTCTTTCATATATGTTTCTCACGGTGTTCACATATGCGGCACTTTTATTATCTCTACGCGACTCGAGAGTCGACGTAGAAGATAAGAGAATTTTTTACTTACCAATCAGGCAAAACCACGGACCTCTGCTACCATGTTGAGGTGTGGTAATATTAATAAGGAGAGACACTTTTATATATATATAAAGAATGACTGGTTTATTCAGTTTCAGTATAAAAGTAATCCGAGCGCTTCATAGCGACTCGCGCAAGGTGCTTTCCGCTGAGCGTGCGGCAGTAGAGAGAGTGTGAGCAGCGTATCGTTCGCTGCTCCTCGACTTAGATGCTTGCTCACGCACACACTAGGAAGGGGAGAGGTACATGTTTACATTGCGCGCTCTCGATACAGTCGCGCGTTCACACATACCTATTGTATATATATTCATGCGTACAATATAGATGTATACTATTTTCAACAATCATAATAGGAAAAGAGCCAAGAAAATTTTAGAAATAGTGCATACAGATCTAAATGGGCCACATTCAGAAGGTTATAAAGGGGAAAAATATTTTCTTACGTTTATTGACGAATTTAGTAAACTAGCTAAAGTTTATCCGATAAAGTCAAAAAGTGAGGTATATGATAAATTTGAGGAGTATATAAATTTAGTTGAGAATAAGACAGGAAAGAAAATTAAGAAACTAAGATGTGATAATGGAACTGAGTATTTGAATAAAGATATGTATAGACTATTTAGAAATAAAGGAATTGAGGTAGAAGCATGTCCACCGTATGTACATGAGTTAAACGGTACCGCTGAAAGGTACAATAGGACAATTATGGATAGTGCTAGGTGTTTATTAGCTGAGTCAAAGTTAGAGAAAAGGTACTGGCCAGAAGTAGTATGCGCTGCGGCATACTTAAAGAACAGGACAATAGAAAACACGTTAGAAAGGAATAAATCTCCTTATGAGATATTTTTTAACGAAAAGCCAGATGCAAAATATTTAAAATTATATGGTAGTAAAGTATTTGTCAGAGTACCTGAAAGCAAAAGAAATTCGAAATGGGATAGAAAAGCGGATTTAGGAACGTTGATAGGTTATGATGTAACGGGGTATAGAGTTTTGATAGGAAATAGAGTTATTGTAGCTAGACACGTTGATATTATAGAAGAAAATGTAAAATGCATTGGATTTGATGATATTGATGAAGGAATTGAAAACAAAATTGACTTAATCCTTCCGCCTACTTCGACTCTCGAGTCAAGTTGGGGAAGTAAAACTAATTCGGAAATACAAGCTATAAATGAAAATGAAAATGAAAACTGTAATCAAGGGTTTAATGAAAATTTGAATGGAAGATTCGATCAGAGTGAAAATGTAAAAAATGAGAAAAAAGAAAATTTTAAGAAAGTAAGTTTAAATGAAAACCTTGAAAATGAAATTGAAAATGTACCTGATTTAAGAAGGTCTCAAAGAAATATTAAGAAACCGAGTAGATTTGATGATAATTATGTATATCACGGTTGTATTTATGTAAGTTATTGCAGTGCAGATAGTTTTGAAAATTTTGATAAGGCTATTAAATGTGATGAGTCTAGTTTTTGGGTAGATGATAGGAATAAAAGGATGAATAGTTTACCGAAACCGAGTAGATTTGATGATAATTATGTATATCACGGTTGTATTTATGTAAGTTATTGCAGTGCAGATAGTTTTGAAAATTTTGATAAGGCTATTAAATGTGATGAGTCTAGTTTTTGGGTAGATGATAGGAATAAAAGGATGAATAGTTTAAAGAAAAATAAAAACTTAGGAATTAGTTGAGAAACCAAAGAATGAAAAGGTATTAGATTTAAAGTGGATTTATACTAAGAAAGCTGAAAATGTGTATGTTAAATAAAGCATTGTATGGTTTACGCGAGAGTCCAAGAGATTAGTATGAGTGTCTCGATAGTTATTTAAGATTATTAGGATTTGAAAGAAGTGAACATGATAATTGTTTGTATACGTTTAGAGTAAGAAATGAGATTATTTACTTAATTATATTTGTAGACGACATTTTGATTTGTTGTAAAAGAAGAGAAAACTTGAATTTTATGAAAAGTATATCAATAGAAAAAAATTTAAAATTAATAAGACATTGTAAGAGTAAGATTCGAAAATTTGCGAGAACCATTGAATTTAATGTAAAGAATATTGTAATTGCGAGAAATATAAATGTAAGGAGGCGTGTTAGAATATGAGTACATTTATATAAGTGAGATGGAAAATGCACGCGCAGCGCCATCACGCGGTTAAGAGCAAGCGAGCTAGCGAGAGCGAGCGGGAGCGCTCACTCGTCCGCCGCCCTCCGCGTGTAGCGGTTGTAAGAGAGAGAGCTGTACACAGAGTCAAGTAATAAAGTTCACTGCATGTTACTGTTCACGAGTGTGTGCTTATTGAAAGAAGCTGTGTCCCATCTCCATACCTCAAATATTAACACTTACATCTCCAACACAGCTCGTCTTCTGTAATAGTAGGACATTGCCTAACCTCGTGCCCCATATTTTGGCAGTATTGACAATGATTACTCTGCATCTTATTTAACTTACACGCATCTATTGAGTGGCCTTGCGTACTACACAATTTGCAAATTAATTTTATTACATGCTTAGCTGTTCTGCAATGATATGATACATGCTCCTTGCTTTTACAATAGACACATGAAGCTTTCATGCAAAATAATGCTTCATGATTTATTTTCTTACATAATTGGCAAACAACTTGTTTAATTGTGTTTGGAATTGGAGTTTCGAAATTAAACAATATGCTTGTAGTATCATTTCTTGAGCTATTTTGCTTTTTTAAGTTTGATTCTATTTCAATTGCTTTTTGTACTGCGTTATCCATGTCTTGGTGTTCTCCGAGTTCGATTCTAATATCTTGTTTTAATCCTTTTTTAAAACTACTGAGTATGTCGGTTTTTAATCTAGTTTTATATTCTGTTAGAATTTCTCCTGTTACATTCGGTTCTAATTTTTTTAATTCTATTATTTGTGTACCCAACACTCGTAATTTGTTTGCAAAACATAGTATATCTTCATCTGATTTTTGAATTTGTTGTGTTAGGTTTCCGTATCATGAATGTATATTATCCGTTGATGGATATATTTTACGTATTGTTTTAATAAAAGTTTCAATATTTTCAATTTCTACATTTGCTAATGCTTTATAAATTTCTCCTTTGAGCTTTATTTTGAGGATCTGTACTAGGTTCGATTCATCATTATTCGATATTATTCTTTTTACTTGTTTTAATTTTTCTATATATTCTTCTAATTGGATATTTTTCCCGTCAAAATCCGGTACTAACTTTGCAACTTCTTTAAGTGGTAATTTTAATGCTTGATTTGCCATTTCTGGTTCTAGATTTATTAAATCTTCGTTTATTTGAATTTCTGGCTGTTCGTTATTACTTGTATTATCTCTAGCTAAAATCAAACTTTGTTCATTAAAAAATCCTTCTATATCCGTGTAGTCGTGTTGCCTACCGTTTTCTACATATATTGATTCTTCAAAAAATGCTGGACTCTGACTTGGTGTGTTTGGAGTATGAAAAATTTGTTGGTGATAATATATCCCGTTTTATTTCCGGAATAAAAAGATTATTTATATTTTTATTTGATATATCTTGTTTTTGTGTGGGGTTTTTAATATTCTGTTTTTTGTTTAAATTGACTGAATGTGGTGCATCTAGTTCGTTATGGTCTATTTTTGAAGTTGATGGAATTGAAAGTATTTCCTCATTTTCCGGTGTTTTTGAGATAATGTAGATATCCGATGAAATTCTATTTAATTATGTATTTAGAGGTGATCTTGGTACTTTTGGTCTTCTTTCAAAAATGTTCGTTTGTTTATTTATATCATCTACTTGCTTTTTAAGTTCTGGATTTCTTTGGGTAGTCCGTCTGGTTATAATCCCTTCGTTTCCCTTATTTCCTATACCTTTCTGATTTGACATGACGTATTACTTCTTTGTTTATACTATCCTTAATATATCTTTTAAAATATGTTTTTATTATTAATTCCACTATTTTTCTGTATATATTTTGTAATTGTTTATTTCACAATATAATTTATTTATTTATTTGTCACTTTTATAAATTTTTCCCTTTGCTTAGTTTTTAGTGTTTTATCTTTTATTGTTTAAACTGTAATGTTTATTTATGCAATTTCTATTTAATTGATCAATTTGTTTAATATTATTATTAGTTTTCTTGAGCTGCGTTGATCATTATTCTATGTTTAATTTTCGCGTGCTGTATTTTCGATTTATGTGATCGTTGTTCTTAATTTTTTTTGTAATTATAATTTGTCTTTATGATATTTTGTTTTATCTATTGTAGTATTTTCTTTTGGTTTTACTTTTATATCTTTTTATTATTGATTTTTTCCAATTTCTTACTTGTATTAGACTGCTATTTTCGCGTAATATATCTTGATTTCACTCTGTAAATTTATCTTTTCACTTGCTATTTCAGCTATAATTTGTTATATAATTTGTTGTTAAAAATTTGTTCTTACTTCTTTGTTTTATTACTCCTTGTAGTGTCGTAACTTTTTTCGTTTGTAATATTTTTATTTTTCAATTTTCTAATCTGTGTTAGACTGTATTTGTATTTTGCGTAATATATTTTTGAAAAATGTCATTTGTTTTGTAGAAATTATTCTTATTTCCGTATTTATCATTTGTTGAATACTTGTTAATAACTCGACGAGCCGTACTTGCTTATCTTCCGAAATTTGGGCGATTCATGCTAAAATGATCCCCCCAACTTCTTACTGCAAAGCAAGAAGCTCGGACTTATTCTATGTTAGTTGTATTTATATAAGAATATTTTCCTCGTCTTTCAAGAGCTTATTTTATCTATTTTAAAACGTTTAAAGTTTGAGTTAGCTGATCTAATGAACTTTCGTTCGACTGTGTACTGGAACCACTGTTAAGTTCCGGAGAAAAGTTATTTTTATTCTTTAATTTGAAATAGTCTAGTGAACGATTGTTCGATCGGTACCAGAACCACTGTTACGTTCCGAAAAATAGTTATTTTATTTCTTTTATTTTAAATAGTCTAGTGAACTAATTTTCGATCGGTACCGGAACCACTGTTCAGTCTTGAATGTCGACGAATCTACTCTTATATGTGTATTGAAATTTGTATGGTTTATCTTCAAATTATATTTGAATTATATTCAATTGATATATGGTTTATATTACCTTTATTCTGGGCGTAGGCTCTCGTAAATAATAAACAGCTGATTAGTTAGATGCACGATTTATTGAATGATATAAGTTTTATAAATAAGACTATGCGATTTACAACTTATTAACTTTGTTAAACAATATATAATACCGATAGATTATTGATTTTATAGATATAAGAAATTCTTTTCGTAATTGAATGTAGGGTATTTGACCCGTATAAAATATTCGCTACTCCTTTTGTCGACTGGAGTTGTACGGAGTTCGCGACTTTTGCACGATTACTAATTTGTGTGTTGAGAGTCGCCGTATTTATTAAGCGGTTAATTTGGGTTAAAGATGATTTTGACGCTGAGTAAAAATCGTCTTTTCAAAAAAAATTTAGTAAACATTTAAATATCATTCTTTCGATTTCACATTTAAAAGTGCTGATTCTAAACAAAGATACGATGAGCGGTTGGTTTCACAAGGTCAGTGGCTCGCTACGTCACGCTGGCTGTTGCGTAGCCGAAATTGCTGTACTGTTAAAATTCGCACTCGCATCGTTTTGTGGGTCAAGAAAAATGAATATTGAGATTTAATAACGTCATTAAACATATACGACATATACGACATTTGTATGTCAGAAAATTACTGGTGATAAATATGCATTGTAAAATTGAATTTAGAGATACGTCACAGACGTAACATAAGAGTAATTTTGAATTCTTAATTTCTGAAATAAAAGAGTAAATTATTGAGAAAATTACATTAATTATATATAAAAATATATTTTATGTATATTTCTTATATTATATAAAATTAATAATTTATATTTTTCATATGTTTTATTAATAGGGTAATATTTATAGATGTAACGCTTAAGAGTAGTTTTGAATTCTTAATTTCTGAAATAAAAGAGTAAATTATTAAGAAAATTACATTAATTATATATTAAGATATATTTTATTCTATTTTTTCCACATCACCTTGGAGGTAAATAGAAAGATGCGTTTTATTTGTAAGTGGTATCTCCAGTAGGCCTAATCCACTGTCTTTGTCACTATAAAATTGCAGAAAACATTAAAATTGTTACAATAAAAGTATATTTTTTTATAATATATATATATATATATATATATATGCTTGAGGCTTCGGAGACGGGCACAGCGCGCACGGGAACGACGCGGGGCCACTGTTTTTAACGCTGAATTTAAACAGGCACAAAAAAGGCTAAGGCTCGCGATTCAATGCAGTAAGTGACGATGCTGGAAAGAGGTGTGCGACGAAGTTAACTACGACCCGTGGGGACTAGGCTACAAAATCGTAACTCGTAGAATAGGGGCAATGAAGCCACCGGAGATAAAGGAAGCGCGGTTGATAAGTGAGATAGTTGACGGGCTTTTCCCCGAGCATCCGCCGAGCGAAGAGACTCTGTATGAGGACGTGCGACAGGAGGATATACCCACGTTTACCAAGTCTGAGCTACGGGTAGCTATTAGATCTCTTAAGAGCGGCAAGGCGCCAGGCTCCGATGGGATTCCAGTTGAGGTTTTAAAAGCCCTCGCCTCGCGATGCCCGGAAACCTTACTGGATACCTACAACTTATGTCTCAGGGAAGGTGTTTTCAGCAGTCGTTGGAAAAGGGCGAAGCTTGTCCTTATCAGCAAAGGGAAGCGAGACACGATCGGCAAGGGTATGGAGGCGCTATTAAGGAGCAGAATCCAAACCGCGATACAACAGTCAGGGGGTTTATCGGGAAACCAGCATGGATTTAGAAAGGGTTTTCGACGATAGGCGCGATACGATCGGTCACCGCGGCGGTGGGGCGATCAAGGGAACGATGTCACTGAGGGGCTTCGGGGTCCCACCCTACAGACTACGCGTAGCAGAGGACTACTTCCGGGATCGCGAACTCATTATCGAGACGAGCGAAGGGACGGTGGTTAGGGAAATTACGGCAGGCGTTGCACAGTGATCACTGTTGGGCCCCGATTTTTGGATCGCGTCGTACGACGGATTTCTGCGCCTGGACATGCCCAACGGGGCATTTCTTGTAGGATATGCGGACGACGTCGCGGTGGTGGTAGAAGCACGGAACGCGGACTTGGCACAACTTATCTTGTGCCAGGTAATGAAGCGAGTAACTAGGTGGATGACGGAGCACGGCCTCAGTCTCGCGCTGGCGAAAACCTAGGTAGCACTATTGACACGTAAAGAGATCCCTACGATACTACCGGTGTACGTAGGATCCGAGTTAGTAACTACGAGGCCGACTGCGAAGTATCTAGGTGTCACCCTGGACTCAAAGCTTTGCTTTTGGCCCCACATCAGGGAAGTAACGGCAAAGGCAGACGCACGTATAGCGGCGCTAAGTAGGTTAATGCGCAACGTTGGAGGCCCGCGGACATCCAAGAGAAGACTTCTCATGGCGACGACCAATTCTATACTCCTCTATGGAGCGGAGATTTGGGCTGATGCCATGGAAGTTATCAAGTACGGGAAGAGAATGGTGGCGGTGGAGCGGCGAGGTGCGCTGAGAGTTGCATGCGCGTATCGGACGGTGTCGGCAGAGGCTGTGGCGGTGATAGCTGGTATAATTCCGATCGACCTGCTCGCACGGGAACGGAAGCAGATCTACGATACAGCAGACGCGGAGGGCGAAGGCCGCCGCCAGACGCTACAAACTTGGCATGAGAGGTTGAGGGCGGGGACGAAGGGTAGATAGACCTACCTATTGATTCAAAACATAACGAGGTGGCTGGGACGGAAGTACGGAGAGGTTAACTTTTACCTTACGCAGTTCCTGACAGAACATGGATACTTTTGATATTACCTATTTAAATTAGGTAAAATAAATACGACGAAATGTAAATACTGCGGGCACGAGAGGGGTGACGCGGAACACACCTTTTTCGCATGTAATAGGTGGGCCACGGAAAGACAACGTTTGGAGGTGATGGTAGGGTGACTCTCGCCCGACGTGGTGATCGAATGCATGCTTTCAGGGAAAACCGATGGGACGCGATAAATACCTTCATCGAAAGGGTACTGCGCGCGAAAAACCGAGACGGATGCTTAATAGATTAGATAGGGCATCGTAGAAAGAAAGAACGTAGGAAGGACGGATGACGCCCTCGAGGGCGGTAGGGCTGCGGCCCGACCTGAAGTAATGCGAAAGCGGTTTCGGATCGAGGCTGCCGTAGGGATAGGTTTTGGGTGTTTAGGGGGTAGAAATCCCTCACATCACGGAGTCCGCTACTCCGTGATGGTCTTAGTGGACCTCCCTTCTTGCTCCACTTCCAAAGCAAGGACGGTCGCCCCGGAAGATTCATCTAATACTTCGGAAAAAAAAAATCCACTGTCTCTGTCACTATAACATTTCAGAAAACATTAAAATTGTTACAATAAAAGTATATTTTTTTATAATATAATATATATTTTGTAAAATTAAATTTAATAATTAGATGATTTGAATTATCTGATAATAAGTTAAATTCTTCGAAATGTTTTATTCAATTTTTGAATTGTTTTTTTTTTATATTTAATATTTTCTGATATGCTATTTAAAATTTTCCAACGTTATTTGTATATTCCATTGTCCTAAATGAAAGAAAAAATATTGTTGTTTTAATTAACTAAAAATTAATTCAAAAAATTAATTAATTAATAATTATATAAAAATTTACCTAAAAAACAAAATTCAATTATTATAAAGAAAGATTTTTAAATTCTTCTACAAGTTTGTCAACTTTAAGTTTTCCAATTTTGAGTTTTGTATTTTTATTGTTCTGTTGTTTTCTTGTTTTTTTTGATTGATGAGTTAGTTTTTTTAATTTATCTTTTTAATAATTTTATCTGATTCTAAATTAATCATGTATTCCATATAATTTTGTTCATATTCTAAATAGTCTAAAACTAATAATTTATTATGTATTTATTATTATTATTGAATAACGAATAAATATATTGTTGTTTTTTATAATTTACTTTCGTTCTGTGTAGTCGACATATTCTAAAAAGAAAAATATTTGAATATTAATTATCTAAAATTTCTTTCCAAATGATATTTATAATTTCTTCTTTATTTTCTGAATTATTTTCAATAAAAATTTTATCTGGGTTTTTACATCTTCATAATGCTACATATAATTGACCATGAGAAAATAATGATCTTCTAATATATTGCTTCCTCATAGAGGAAGCTTTGTGATAGTAAAAAAAAAAAGTTTATGAGATAATGTGTTAGAAATGTTATTTTGCTTCCACAATTGGGGTCAATATTCTATTTTTGTAAAATTTTATTTTTTTTATAGCCATTTTTTAATTTACAAAACTTTTTTTTCGATTTTTTAAAAATATTTAGAACAAATATTGTTTATATATCATGAATTCTCTGTATGTAGGATAAAATTATCTACAATTTAAAAAAAAAAAAAAAGTCGGTAGCTTATTTCGTCATAAGTTATTGATGAAAACGTAATTTTTTGTAAATAGGTTATATTTCGAAATTAAAAAAAGATATTAACATGAATATTTGTTTGGTTATAAAGGATATTAAGTACTATAACTTAATAAATTTTTAGGTTTTTTATTCATTATTTTTTGAGAAAAAAAATAATTTATAAAAAAGAGTGATTTTTGTTGTCGTTCAATAACTATAGTAAAATTGGCTTAATCACTTTGAAATTCTTTGTAGGGGTAGATTTTTTATACCAATCGAGTCAGTTCTTTGGGCAAAAGGATTGATCCATAAATTTCGAAGATATTTGAGATTAAAATTTTTTTCAATTTTTTTTAAATCGTAATTTCTCGAGAACGGCTCTATGTATCTCAATGGGGTGGGGGGTATTCGAAAGAGAATTAAATTATCTATATTTTCTAAAAAAATTAATTCTCTAGCTATCACGGTTCTTTTGTCATTAACAAAAACGTAAAAATTGAAAAATGAAAAAAAATGAGTTTTTTATGTTCAACTATTACAAGAAGTAAAATTGTCTTATTCGCTTCAAAATTCATTGTAGAGGTATATTATTGATAGTTCTCGGATGAGTTCTTTTGGCAAAGTGATTGGTTCATAAATTTCAGAGATATTTGAGGTTAAAATTTTTCTAGACATTTTTAAAATCTATTTCTTGAGGATGGCTCTGTGTATCTGAATGGGATGGGTATCATTTGAAAGAGAATTAAAATATTTATATTTTCTAAAAAGAAAAATTTTTTAGTTAACGCGGCTTTTTTTTATTAACTAAAATGTAAAACTTGAAAAATTGAAAAATGAAAACAAAAATCTGTCTTTATCAAATTATTTAAAATACACCCCCTCACATTATAACAGCCTTTCCACATAACGCATTCAATATAACACGTTCAATGTTCAACGTAACACGAAAATAAATTTGTTGTCCGACATCTACCAATTTCATACTCATTGGTAGTGGTGCAGAATGGGTACATTTCTACCACTGACTATGAATTCGATAGAATCGGACAGCAAAATATTAAATAAAATGAATATATTTAACTAGTGTAACGGGATGGCTAGTGGGGGAAAATCCCAACAAGCCACAGGCCAGCGATGCCCTAGAACACGGTGCCGCGGGTGTCAGACTAAAATGACTTGCCCGGGGATCTGCTCCTGGAATCCCGAAAACAACGCGAAGCTCTCACGCGAACTTCGCTTTCCAACTATTTGGATCGCTGAGTGAAAAGCGCGCGCTGGAAGAGTAAAGCGCGCGGCCGCTATGCTCAGATATGAAAACGACCGGCGGAGTCGTTTTCCCGCGGAGGCAGCGGTATCCGGGAGAAGGACAGGTTGTAATGAACAACGCGACGAGTAACTAGATATCACAATATATTAAAACCAAATAAACATTTACATACACAACGCACGTGCTTATTAGACAAATTGTTAGTTCGCGCGCGACCGTTAATATTCAAACGCGCGAACGTTACAGAGCACGGCGAAGCTGCTAATATCGCGCGCGGTGTTAAAGTACGGCGGGCTGTCATACACCCGCACGTACACGGTACAGAAAGCTTGCACGGGGCGATTTCCGTGCGAGCCTTTACATTAATTACGCGAGAGATGAGAGTATAAGACTTACTTTAAGGAGCAGTCGGTGCACACGACTCTCTCTCGCTCACGCTCGCTAGCACAGTATTTGTGCGCTGTGTCTCTCTCTCTCTCCTACTCGCTGTACGGGGTCGGCAGGCGGCTGGCTGCCGGCTCCTCTCTCGCTGTCTCGTGTTCGCTCTCTCTCTCTCTCTGTTCCTCTTATACGCGTATGCACTCCGCTCGGCACCAACACTATACACGCGGCGTTTACAAAAAACGATAGGAGGGCGCAGACGAAGTCACTCACGAAGACACGGAGGAGATGCTACTTGCGCGACGGCAGACACGAAGATGGCTCCCTTTTCTCACGGGAACAGGTTAGCAGCTTCGCGACGGATGACGGGCATTTTACGCGTCGCGAGACCGATTCGCTACGCGCGGCGCGCCTCGATTCGGCTGCGCAGGAGTTGCGCGCGCGCGCTCACTACCTTCGCGCGGTAGATTAGAATCGCGGCTAGACACGCGTTACATGTGAATAATATTTATATAGAAACATTTATTTATAAATTCCGAACCAAAAATTTTCCATGGAATAATATATAAAGATATTATAATTTTTTTTTCTTTTCGTGTTACGTTGAACATTGAACGTGTTACATTTAACGCGATATGTGCAAAGGCTGTAAATCACCAATAATACTTTGAATAATAACTGGATATTTATTACAATCTTGTTTGAGATTGCTTTTTAAAAGCCGCTGCCAATTCATTGGCACGTAGTTTCATCAAAATAATTTATTGATTACTTTTATTAAATTAAAATTCAAAAAATAAATGTTACATGAAAAAAATTGGAAAAATACACCCCCTCACATTATAACAGCCTTTCCACATAACGCATTCAATATAACACGTTCAATGTTCAACGTAACACGAAAATAAATTTGTTGTACGACATCTACCAATTTCATACTCAGTGGTAGTGGTGCAGAATGGGTACATTTCTACCACTGAATATGAATTGGCCATGAAAAAATTACAAGTTAATATTTTCCATAAAATTTTTCCAATTTTTTTCGTGAAATTTATTTTTCGAATTTTAATTTTATATGAAAATGTATAATTTCATCTATCTCTTACGAGATGAAAATTACGTAAAAAGTTGTGCATTAATGTGGAATGATCGTTTGACAAAATTTTCTAACTTTAAAGTAATTTTGGCAATAACTTTATCGTCATTGATAGTCATAATTTAGAATACATAAATATAAAAATTACCGACATTGCTTACATGACGGTCATTTTTACAACAATTTGACAATAACTAATAGATATAATTTACAATCCATGAATACAAAAATGACAGTCATTGAGCTTTGGTAATTGGTCAGAAATGATCATGGTGATTGGTCAGAAATGATCATGGTGATTGGTCAGAATCTATATAATCTATAAAAATTTGAATAAATTATGTTGGAGTTTTGTTATTTCTGTCTTTCTGAAGTATTAAATTTTAAATATTGAAATTAAAAATTAATTAAAGGAATCAGTAAATTAAGTTTGAGGAAGCTATGTGCCAATGAATTGGCAGCGGTTATTCCAACACTATCAAAACTTTGACCTTGTGATTTATTAATAGTCATAGTAAACGCTAATATTAAAGGAAATTATTTTCTATATAAAATAAATGGTAATGATGAAGAATTGCCAGTGTTTAATGTAATTCGAGGAATAAAAACTGTTTCCAGAGTTTTCACCTGTTATTATTTCTGCTTCTATGTTGTATTTAAATAATTTAGTAATTTTTAATCGTGTTCCATTACATAATCCATCGTTAATACTTAAATTTCTTATTAACATTACAATAGTATTTATTTTAAGTTTTAATTTATGTGGTCGTAGTCCTTCACGTACACTGAGAAAAAAATTTCGTTATATCAAACAAATTTTGATTGATCCAATAAAATTACTGAATCATAATATTCCCATACAATATTTAATTATTCTAATATGTAAAAATAACTAATTATTTGTTGAAGTCAATGAAATATTTACTTTGATTTTACTAAATAAATTATCACTTTAAATGAATATTTTATTATTACTTAAAATAATTGTATTGTTCCTAAAATACTGTTAATTTAGTGCATATAATATTTAATTGTTTCAACTCAAAAGCTTCTTTTAGTTAAAAATTATGTAGTTGTTTCAATTAAATATTAATACATAAAATGAAATTATTGATTGCATTTGAAAACAATGTTGATTGAGTACACATAATATTTAATTGTTGCAATTCAATGGCTTTTATCAATAAAAAATTATTCAGTTCCTTCAATCAAATATTACATTATACTGAAAATAAAATTTAGTAAAATCAAAAAAAAAAATTTATTTGGATCAAATGATTTATTTGTACAGTGCCTATAACATATTTATTTACATCAATGCAATATAATTATTCAAAACAATAAAATAATCAATTTAACTATATAAATGTTTACTAACTTCGAAACATAATATTTTATTGTTGCAATTCAATGGTTTTTTTCATTAAAAAATTATTCAGTTCCTTCAATTAAATATTATATTACACTGAAAAAAAATTTAGTAAAATAAAAAAAAAATTTATTTGGATCAAATGATTTATTCGTACAGTACCTACAACATATTTATTTGCTTCGATGCAATATAATTACCCAAAACAGTAAAATAATTAATTTAACTATATAAATGTTTACTGACTTTGAAAAATGTTATTATTCAAGATAAAATATTTATTTCAACTTAATAAATATTTTATTCAATTAATAAGATACTTTATTGAGTGCAACCTATATTTAGTTGATTTTAATAAAGCAATAAAAAATTAATGAACTATAATTATTTGGTATTAAACATTTATTTAATATAAATTTAAATGAAGCTAATTGCCTAGTGTAATATTTAATAATTGTTATGACGCTAATGTGCATAAAGGCAAAAAAACAATCTCATGTCCTTTTTTTTATTAAAGGCCCAAATCGAAAAAAATTGTCAAAAATAAGAGATTATAACAATAAGTCAGACACTTATTGCAGTCTAAAAAAAATTCAAAATTTCGTCCAGGCTACTAGATTGGACTCATCAGTGATGATCTAGTAGCCGTCATCAGACACCTACCGCTCCATCGTAGCGGCCAAAGGTTTATAGACTGAGCCGCTCTTTTCGCTAGTGGAAAAGGGAGGCTCCATCTATCGGTGCATTACTAACAGGTAGGTGTCTGATGACGGCTACTAGATCATCACTGATTAGTCCAATCTAGTAGCCTGGACCAAACACCTGTGAATTTTTATTAGACTGCAATAAGTGTCTGACTTATTGTTATAATCTCTTATTTTTGACAATTTCTTTCGATTTGGGCCTTTAATAAAAAAAAAGGACATGAGATTGTTTTTTTGCCTTTATGCACATTAGCGTCATAACAATTATTAAATATTACACTAGGCAATTAGCTTCATTTAAATTTATATTTAACGCGGTGCTTGTGTTAGTAATGCACCGACAGATGGAGCCTCCCTTTTCCACTAGCTAAAAGAGCGGCTCAGTCTATAAACCTTTGGCCGCTACGATGGAGCGGTAGGTGTCTGATGACGGCTACTAGATCATCACTGATGAGTCCAATCTAGTAGCCTGGACGAAACACCTGTGAATTTTTTTTAGACTGCAATAAGTGTCTGACTTATTGTTATAATCTCTTATTTTTGACAATTTTTTTCGATTTGGGCCTTTAATAAAAAAACGGACATGAGATTGTTTTTTTTGCCTTTATGCACATAACAATTATTAAACATTTATTTAACTCCATTAAATATGTTTTCGATATCAATAATTACTTTTTTGATTCAATGAAATATTTATTTAAAAGTAATGAAAAATTCATAAGTGAAATAAAAACTTTAAGAAATATTTGTTTGGTAGTAGTAATTAATTTTTTTTTTACTTACCTTGAATGGGTGGAGACTTTTTTAATAAGTTTTTTTTACAACAATTATAATTTTAGTACGCTATTTTACATATTATTCGCAAGTTTTCATATTAATTATTAATTGTACAATATTTTTATCGCAGAAAAAATTGTATAAAATTTTTCGGCATGACGGGGAATCGAAGCTGGGTCGCTCGGTTACTACACAAACACGCTATCCGCTACACTATCGCTCGCTTGTTGAATCATGTCATTTTTTCCGTTATAAAGTGTACATCCAACTATTCAATTCTCCAATTTTAAATAAATGTGAGATGATGACTCGTACGTTCCAAAGTGTAAATTTTGAAGGAGGTTGCAATAAAACGATCAACGAGGAACCAAGAAAAATTCATTTAAAACTTAGTTTATTGGCCGACGTTTCGGTATTGATATTAATACCTTCATCAGGGCTAAGAAGGGAAAAAAACATAGTTAAAACATATATACAGAATATTTTAAGCAAAAGAACCCATTAACACTTTTTTTGGCAATTTACTGACCTAATAAATTAACGAAAGTTTACACCATGGTTCGTAGACAAACATAGGTGACGTCGATCAAGTATTGATATAGCACATAGTGCAACGTCTGTGAGCGGATTTTATTTAACTAGAACATTTTGAAAAAAATTCGAGTTTGAAAATTTTATTTTAAGTTAACGAAAATTAAAATTCTATACGAATATAACAATAAACAGCTAGAGCTCTTACCCATCCTGCACTCTGGAGTCCCATTTTTCGACATTGAGAGAAATGTGAAATTTCCGGGGTTTATATACCTACAGGGGGACGGTTAATTTTCGCAAATTCAAATTCTGAGAGTGAGAGGAGAGGGAGCGCGCCAACAGGTAGCGTACTGGAGATCTTACGACTAACAGCGTTTATTGTTATTTTCGTTATTGCAGAAGTGTCTATTGGTTGTTTCAACGGATTTTTTATAAATGTACTTGAGATTCTTAGTGTCGTCCATTCGATTTAGGCTGTTATTTTGCGAGTGTATGTGCAACATTTCTGAAAAAGTGCGTTTACGGAAGTTTGTTTCGGTGTCTATTATGTGTGTATGCTCAAAATCTATTTTATGTATAAATAGGAAATTTAATATCGCTTTGAAAAAGAACGGTAAACATCCAATCGATTTCGCAGCGTTTCAAAATACTAACGTCCCTTTAAACTTAGAAAACAAACAGGCGGCTCACAGCCCTCGCAACCCGTTGACTGACAATAATAACACAGACGAAAACAAAAACAAGTGGCTTTTAAATTTATCATCGACCACATTACCTACATATGTAACAGAAATTTTAAGATTAGGTGAAAAATTTAATTTCACCGCAGATATAGATAAAAAAACGTATTTTGAATTGTTTAAAGATATTGAGAGTGCTAGGTCTAGTAACGATATTACCGATAACATAAGAAATAGATTGTTAAATTGCATTAATCACCATATTAGATCTAAAAAACACTTAAGCTTAGAAGACAGAATTCTTAGCAGAAAAATTAAATTAACTAACGTTTTTATAAAAAGAAACAAAGACTTACTTATTACAAAGGCCGATAAAGGCAACGTCACTGTAATATTGAATAAAATAGATTACATCGATAAAGTAAAATTCGCGCTCAACGATACAAAATACTATACTAAATTAGATAAGAATCCTCTTCAAAAGTTGCAAAAAAATATAAAAAATCTTATCTTAGATTGGAAAAAGAAAGGCGTGTTTGAATGTGACTCAAGTTTTTCTAATGTTAATGAGAAAATCGAAAATACAAACCTGCCTAGAGCTTACGGTCTAACAAAGATACACAAAAAAGATCTCCCGGTCCGCATTATCGTTTCAGCGATCAATAGTCCGACTTATCAATTAGATAAAGCCCTAACTTCATTTCTTTCAAAATACATTCCGAAACCAACCTCTAACATAAATAATAGCAATGAACTTAAGCTTTTATTGGACAATCTCATTATTCCACAGGATTACCGCTGCGTTTCATTCGATGTAGTTTCCCTTTTACGAACCTTTCAAAAACTATCATTCTTAAAGCTTTAGGAAAAAAGTGGCCATATTTTGGCAACCTACTACCTATAAGCAGGAAAGAGTTTCTCAAAGGTGTAGAACTGTTACTCGATTCCACGTTTTTTACGTTCAATGGAGAATTTTACCAGCAGATTATGGGTGCCCCTATGGGTTTTTGTTCTAGCCCCCTTTTTGCAGACGTAGTCTTGGAATTTCTTGAAGATAAATGCTTAGGTTCGTTAAAAAATTCGATTATTTTATATAAACGGTATGTCGATGATTGCTTCTTAATTATTAAAAAAGACTTGATTAGAAAAACTTTAGACACTTTTAACTCATTTGATCCGTTTTTGCAATTCACTGTTGAATTAGAAGCAGAAAATAGCATTAGCTTTTTAGATCTAAAAATCATCAGAGAAAATAACGACATCGCAAAAACAAATTGGTACAGAAAACCGACTGCCTCCGGAAGATACATAAACTATTTCTCTCATCACCCTACTCACCAAAAAATTGCAGTTATCTATGGCTTAGTCGACAAAGCAATTAAAATTTCACATATCTCATTCCATAAAGATAATTTAAAAATAATAAAATCCTTTCTTATTCAAAATGACTATTCTCCTACATTCATTGAAAAATATATTAAAAAACGTCTGCACTCTTATAATAATAGTCAATTCTTAAATTATAATAAACAAGATTACCGCAATAAGACCTTAGTCATTCCATACATAAAAGACTTAAATAAAAAATTATGCAGCACTATGAATGATGTCAAAAACCTACAAACAATCAGTAAAAACATAAATAAGCTTAAATTTACTAGACTCGGAAAAGATAAACTAGATCCGCTCGAAACTGCATCTGTCGTTTATAAAATAAACTGCAAAGATTGCGATGCCTCTTACGTAGGCACCTCAAAAAGGAAGTTAAACAGACGTGTATACGAACACAAATATGCGGTCTCAAAATCGTTAACGACCTCCGCACTCTCAGAGCACGTTAAAAAAACTGTACATGAAATAGATTTTGAGCATACACACATAATAGACACCGAAACAAACTTCCGTAAACGCACTTTTTCAGAAATGTTGCACATACACTCGCAAAATAACAGCCTAAATCGAATGGACGACACTAAGAATCTCAAGTACATTTATAAAAAATCCGTTGAAACAACCAATAGACACTTCTGCAATAACGAAAATAACAATAAACGCTGTTAGTCGTAAGATCTCCAGTACGCTACCTGTTGGCGCGCTCCCTCTCCTCTCACTCTCAGAATTTGAATTTGCGAAAATTAACGTCCCCCCTGTAGGTATATAAACCCCGGAAATTTCACATTTCTCTCAATGTCGAAAAATGGAACTCCAGAGTGCAGGATGGGTAAGAGCTCTAGCTGTTTATTGTTATATTCGTATAGAATTTTAATTTTCGTTAACTTAAAATAAAATTTTCAAACTCGAATTTTTTTCAAAATGTTCTAGTTAAATAAAATCCGCTCACAGACGTTGCACTATGTGCTATATCAATACTTGATCGACGTCACCTATGTTTGTCTACGAACCATGGTGTAAACTTTCGTTAATTTATTAGGTCAGTAAATTGCCAAAAAAAGTGTTAATGGGTTCTTTTGCTTAAAATATTCTGTATATATGTTTTAACTATGTTTTTTTCCCTTCTTAGCCCTGATGAAGGTATTAATATCAATACCGAAACGTCGGCCAATAAACTAAGTTTTAAATGAATTTTTCTTGGTTCCTCGTTGATCGTTTTATTGCAACCTCCTTCACAATTTTAAATAAAAATATTAGTTTTATGTTTTTATACTACATTTTTATTAATAAATTTTTAATTATGTAATAATTATTTTTAATTATGTAATAATTATTTTTAATTATGTAATAATTATTTTTAATTATGTAATAATTATTTTTAATTATGTAATAATTATTTTTAATTATGTAATAATTATTTTTAATTATGTAATAATTATTTTTAATTATGTAATAATTATTTTTAATTATTTAATTATGCGATTAGAGCAAATGATTGGAGATAATAAATAATGATGCATGAATTCCTGCTTTATTGACGCTACATTTTTTATTTATTTACCTAATTTGTAATTAGTTTCATAAAATTTTTAATAGCCATTTTTGAAGAAATAATTTGAAAATTTTCTAAAATTTTTGTTTAGATATAATGAAAAAAAAAATAAAATTTAGGTGCCGATAAGGTAGGGATCTATGTTTGAGTTGATGTGAGTAACATGTAACGTCGAAATTATGAAGTATTGAGATGATATAATTAAATATTTTATCCTACAAGCTTAGAGGCTTGAGAAATAAATAAATATTTAATCAATATAATCAATGAATCTTATGTAGGTGATAATCGACATAATTAAACTCATTTATTGTATCGATTAAATATTTCATTATTTGTAGTTTTAATTAGGATATTATAAGATAAAATATGTAATTATATCATTTTAATATTTGATAATTTCGACGTCAAATTTCACTTATATTAATTACATATTGTACGAAGACAAATATGTACCTTTTTCGATATTTTGCTACTCGATTACTTGAATCAAATAAATATCTACTCTATATAATTAAATTCACTGATTAAATTTATTAAATATTTATTTATTTTTAAATCTGTCTGGATATTGGTCAACAAAATATTTAATTATGACACTTCAATATTTGACTGTTTCGAAATTATATTTTAGTTTCTTTAAATAAATATTAAATTATATTAATTTCAGTAGTATCAATTTTGTTTTTTACATTAACCCAATAACGCGCAAAACGACAATTTTGTGCATGCAATTTCAAGTATAAAATTGTAGTTGAAAAAGTAAATCTTTTTTCTTGAAAATCCTATATAGGAGGTTTTCGAGGGTTCTCTTTCAGAATTTGTTGTTTATTTTGCAATAAAAAATCAAATTGTTTATTATTTTTACGTTTTAAACAAAAAAAAACTCATTTTTTAGCTGTTCTTTTATTTTATAAATCGATTTTTTTTGTAGTTGCTATATTAGAATGAACATATAATGGCCAGAAATCGCGGTCTGAAGGTCTGAACTTTCAGAAACCCTGTTTGACAACTGTTTCTCTCCTCTTAGTTTTTCCAAAATGGCGGCTTCTGTATCATAGTATCGTATAAAACTTCATGATTTTTTTACTCGAAAAGTATCAACCTTACGAAAAAATGTTATAGAATGAAAAGTGCGTAGAATTGATCAAGGAATACGTTGCATTTTTTTCAGAAATATTTGGGACATTTTTGGATTTTTGGATTTTCACGGTTTTTTGAAAAATTCAAAAATGACTCGAATCTTTCTGAAAAAATTCCTACGTGTTCTTTGGTCAATTCTAAGCACTTTTTATTATATAACTTTTTATTATATAATATCATTTTTGTAAAGTTCATACTTTTTGAATAAAAAATTAATGAAATTTTTCGTTTTTTGACGGGCATAATTATCACTCTGCCACTATATAAAATATAGCAATACCTGATTTAATCATAAACATTCTTTCCATATTGTTAATTATAAGTACAAATTATTCAAGAGATTTCTTAAAAGTTTTACTATATTTATTTTGATTGTAAAAATGTCAAATCAAATTTTTGTGATTGTATAAAATATAAAAAATCTTGTTGTGTCTCAAAATTTTAAAACTTTTATGTTGCGTGGTACCTAATAACTATATTGGGACATAAATTTATTCTGAATGGCTATTTTATTTCACTAAACGTTTTTATTTATGTAGTAACAAAAGTATTCGATTTTTCGACAAGTTTTGAAGTTATAGCAAAAGAGTATTGGTAAGGAAGAGTTACAATGCCTAAAAGAAATAGCTCTAGTAATAAAAAAAGAACTCGGCAAGTCGAAGTTAAAATAACGGAATGTGAAGATTATTATGATGTTTCTGTAATACCAGATGATGATAATTCTGGTGAATCCGATTGTTCTTCTGAATCGGAAAATGATTCCGAAAGTGATGATGATAGTAACGTTGAATGTAAAATTGATCTTGGCTTTTTGAAATCATTTAGAACAGTTAAAGATTCCTATACTGATTCTCAACAAAAATTAGAAGAAAATCATATTTATGACTGGGTTGATGGCGAAATAAAGTATAACGAGACTTTGGAAAATGAGACATTGCTGACATATTGCGATTGTAAAAAAATACTAGAAAGTTCTTTGACCCAAATTTTTGAATTTACCTTGTCACTTGAAGTTAAAAAACATATTATTGAATGTACTAAATCATATGGGTATGAACTTTCCTTAGATGACCTAAATAAATTTATTGGAGTTATAGTTTTCAGTTGCTTCAACAAAAGATTGTCTCAACGAGACTTTTGGTCTAAAGATGAATTTTTGCGAGCTGAGCCAGTGGCCTCATGTATGAGTGTTAAAAAATTCGAAAATATTAAATCCAAATTAAAACTACACAAACCTGATGAAGAAAATAAAGAAGATAGAATTTGGCGTGTAAGATCTTTTATAAATATTATAAAAAAAAATGTTTTACAATTTGGCTTTTTTTTCACTGCATTATCAGTTGACGAAATGATGTTAAAATGCTATGGTCGATGTTCTTTGAAACAGTTTATCAAATCTAAGCCAATTAGTGTTGCTAGTTCAAATGGATATCTGTTTGACTTTGATATATACTGTGGAAAGAATGCCAAATGTGATATTTTATCTTCTCTTAAATTTATTTATTAAAACTTCTCTTGGTAGTCGTGTCGTGATTCAGACAATGAATCAATTTTTAACCGTTACAACTCCACGTAAGATACAAAATTATCATCTATACTTTGATAATTTATTTTGTTCTGCAGATCTTTTGGTGCATTTAAAAAAATTTGGCTTGCGATGCACAATAACTATTCGACAGTACAGAATACCGTTGAAGCATAATATTGATAAAAAAAAAGATGAACGTAGAACTTTTCATGCAATGTACGATAAAAACAGTGGCATTAATTACATTACAGTAATGGATTCCAAGCCTGTTTCAATCTTGTCTACTGCTGCTGGTGTAAATCCCACTGCTCCTGTTGAAAGATTTGATAAAACTGAGAAAATGAGAAAAAAATTAGATTTTCCTAGAGCTTTTAGTGCCTACAACAAATATATGGGTTGACTTGATGTTCATGACCAGCCAGCATTGTAATAAAGTTTTACCTATAATTCGATCTAAAAAAATGGACTTGGGTAATTTTTGTTAGATGCATCCAAAATGTAAATGGCAATTACAAACGCCACTGTATTAGTCAATACTGCGTCAGCAAACAAAAATAAAAAAATAGGGACTAAAGATGTTGCTATGGCTGTTGCTAGAAGTTATTTGAACGAAGACAAATCTAATGCAAAGCTTCATGAAGTAGAACAATCTCTAAGTCAAAAATGTTGTTCTAACGAGAAATGTTCTTTGATAACTAGAAAGTTTTGCAAAACGTGTAATTTATATTTTTGCAAGAATTGCTTTCACTCCACACATTCAAAAGAGTAATATTCTTTAAAATAATTTAATAAATAAATTAGATAAAAATATATAAAAGAAAAGAAAAAAAGCAAAAAACAAAAACAAAAAAAAGCAAAAAAGCAAAAAAAAAAAAAACAAAAAACAAAAACAAAAAAAAGCAAAAAAGCAAAAAAAAAAAAACAAAAAAATTAAAAAAAAAACAAAAAAAAACATGGTTCTCTTTTATCGTGCACCTCCCAGCGGGGAGAACTGGGTAACTCTATATTCTATATAGTGGTAGAGTGACGATTATCAGTCACAAAACGAAAAATTTCATTTTTTTTTTTATTCGAAAAGTATCAACTTTACGAAAAAATATTATAGAATAAAAAGTGATTAGAATTGACCAAAGAACACGTAGGAATTTTTTCAGAAAGATTCGAGCCATTTTTGAATTTTTCAAAAAACGGTGAAAATTCAAAAATCCAAAAATGTCCCAAATATTTCTGAAAAAATGCTACGTGTTCCTTCGTCAATTCTGCACACTTTTCATTCTATAACATTTTTTCGTAAGGTTGATACTTTTCGAGTAAAAAAATCATGAAGTTTTATACGATACTATGATACAGAAGCCGCCATTTTGGAAAAACTAAGAGGAGAGAAACAGTTGTCAAACAGGGTTTCTGAAAGTTCAGACCTTCGGACCGCGATTTCTGGCCATTATATGTTCATTCTAATATAGCAACTACAAAAAAAATCGATTTATAAAATAAAAGAACAGCTAAAAAATGAGTTTTCTTTTGTTTAAACGTAAAAATAATAAACAATTTGATTTTTTATTGCAAAATAAACAACAAATTCTGAAAGAGAACCCTCGAAAACCTCCTATATAGGATTTTCAAGAAAAAAGATTTACTTTTTCAACTACAATTTTATACTTGAAATTGCATGCACAAAATTGTCGTTTTGCGCGTTAATGGGTTAAGTAAAAATTATATTGTAACTAAAAAATATTTTATCCTATAAGCTTAGAGGTTTGAAAAATGATTAAATATTTAATCAATATAATTCATGAATCAAATGTAGATGAAAATCTACATAATTAAACTCATTTATTGTATCGATTAAATATTTCTTTATTTGTAATTTTAATTAGGATATTATAAGATAAAATATGTAATTATATCATTTTAATATTTGATTGTTCGAGGTCAAATTTCACTTATATCAAATACATATTGAACGAAGACAAATATGAACTTTTTTGATATTTTGCTACTCGATTACTTGAATCAAATAAATTGTAACGGGATGGCTAGTGGGCGAAAATCCCAACAAGCTACAGGCCAGCGATGCCCTAGAACACGGTGCCGCGGGTGTCAGAATAAATTGACTTGCCCGGGGATCTGCTCCTGGAATCCCGAAAACAACGCGAAGATCGCACACGAACTTCGCTTTCCAACTAATTGGATCGCTGAGTGAAAAGCGCGCGCTTGAAGAGCAAAGCGCGCAGCTGCTATGCTCAGATATGAAAACGACCGGCGGAGTCGTTTTCCCGCGGAGGCGGCGGTATCCGGGAGAAGGACAGGTTGTAATGAACAACGCGACGAGTAACTAGATATCACAGTATATTAAAATCAATAACAATTACATGCACAACGCACGTGCTTATTAAAACAAACTGTTAGTTCGCGCGCGACAGTTAATATTCAAACGCGCGAACAATACGGCGCGCGGCGAAGCTGCTATTCTCGCGCGCGGTGTTAAAGTACGGCGGGCTGACACACACCCGCACGTACGCGGCACAGAAAGCTTGCACGGGGCGATTTCCGTGCGAGCCTTTACAATAAACCCGCGAGAGGAGTGTAGAAAACTTACGTTAGCAAGGAGCAACCGGTGCACTCGGCTCTCTCTCGCTCTCTGTCGCTCGCACAGTAGATGCGCGCTATGTCTCTCTCTCTCTCTCTCTCTCTCTCTTACTCGCTGTGTCGGGCGGGCAGGCGGGCTGGCTGCCGGCTCCTCGCTCGCTGTCACGTGTGGCTCACGCGGCTAGGGATCGCTTCTCTCTTTGTCTCTCTTCCACAAGTCTACACTATCTCGGCGCCTCCACTACACTCGCGGTAACTCTAAAAAGATAGGACGGCGCGGACGAGGTAACTTACGAGAGACACGCTGGAGAAAAGTTCACGGCACGACGGCAGAGACGAAGATGGCTGCCGTGACTCGCATAAAGCCGTACCAGCTTCGCGGGTACACAACGGGCATATTACGCGTCGCGGGACCGTTCTAATCCGGTCAGGATGCTCGCGCGCTCGCGCCCCCGGTGTGCATGCCTGCTCGGCGCGGGTAATTCGAATCTCGAATTACCTAACTAACGCTGCTTAGGGGATCGCGAGCAGCTCTGCCGTCCATGGTCGTCGTCGTACCTGAAAATAAGGTTAATTCGGTGGAGCCTTTCGGGAAGGAATTTGGGACAAGGGAAGTATAAGAAGCGGAGTCACCCATTATCTTTTTTTTTTTTTAATTTAAAAAAAAAAAAAAATCAAAAAAAAGAAACTCTTTGGGGCTTAGCCCTCTTCAGCTGGCCCGGGAGTAAGTCCGGCGCCCCTTGTGGCGAGCTTGGTTGGGGCAGTGCTTCGACTTCTTAACCCAAGCTCGCCACACATGAAGCACCGGGGAATCGCCTGTGCATTTAACGCCTCCAGGGCCACCTGCTCCCCTTCGAGCGCCCTTTGGAGGCGCTCCTCTTCTCGTAGGAGACGACGCTGAGCCTCTTCTTTGGCCCGACGCGAGCTCTTCTCGCCGGCCTTGGGCCATTCCGACCCATTTGCCGGCTTGCCGCTCGCCGGCCTCACCGTGGCACTGGAGAAAATCCTCCAGTGCGGCCAGGGCAGCGTCCTCCGCAGTGCGCGAGGACTTGCTGAGGCGCCGCGCCGCCTCTAGAGCCTGCTCCACCGTGACCTAGGCCGCACCGACTCCATCGGTCAGTGCTCCTTTTTCCAAATTCATCACGCTACGGAAACAACTTGACGAACAAATTAATCTCGCTAAGACGTCCTACCTCCAAACCAGACTTTTAGATGCCCTATCAGATGGTAATGTTTGGAAAGAGTTGCGTGGCCTGGGGCTCTTACCCAAGCATACTGAGGATCTGAACGGCTCATCTCACCAGATGAGCTTAACAGTCACTTTGCCGACGTGTCGGTCTCTCCGCGAGATGACAGTGAGATTCGTCGCAGAATTATCTCATTGGGTAATTCAGAGGGTTTTTCATTTAAACCCATAACTTTTAACGATGTAGTCATTGCGATATCTCACTTCTCATCACAGGCACGGGGAGCGGATGGCATTCCGCAAAGCGTCATTGTCAAAGCACTGCCAGTCATCGGCAACTTCTTGGTTAAGCTGTTCAACTCCTCTTTGACCACTAACGTCTTCCCAGCCCTGTGGAAGAGAGCAAACATTGTTCCTCTGAAGAAAAGCAAGGCACCTTCATCTCCTTCAGACTTTCGACCTATCGCCTTGCTGTGCTTTCTCTCAAAGGTGCTGGAGAAGATTGCACATTCACAACTGATGGAGCATCTTGAGATATTTAAAATACTCGACCCAAAACAAACTGGCTTTCGACGATTTAACTCCACGCAAACGGCTTTACTTAAACTAACAGACGACATAAGAACAGGCATGGACAAAAAGCTGATGACAATTCTTCTGGTGTTTGATTTTAGTAAGGCATTCGATACCATCCTACCTTCCCGACTTCTCGAGAAGTTAAGATTGATGGGGTTCTCTAGGGCTGCCCTCTTGTGGATCAACTCCTACTTTGAAGGCAGGATGCAACGTGTATCCTCTAAATTTTCCGGTGAGTCTTCATGGCTTAGCATAAACTTAGGAGTCCCACAGGGGTCAGTACTAGGACCCTTATTGTTTTGCCTCTATATGAATGACCTGGCGGGTGAACTCGGTCCGTTGGGTGTTCAACATTTATTATATGAAGATGACCTGCAAGTTTATTGCCAGATTAGACGCGATGGTCTGGAGGAGGGGGTGGCACTGATTCAGCGGGCTGCAAGGACAGTATCGGAATGGGCTACTCGTGCCTCACTCAAACTCAATGCAGGTGAGACGAAAGCGATTCCTCGCTCTGCATTGACATGGGCTGTGGTACGAAGGTTCCCTTTTCAGATTCTGTTGAGAGTCTCGGTGTAGTACTAGATTTCAGGCTAACCTGGAAAAGTCATGTCAATAAAATAACTAAAAAATGCAATAGGATCATGTACCATGTAAGATTTTTCAGAAAGTACACTACCGAGACTCTCCGCAAACGGCTTGTTGAGGCATTGCTTTTCCCTCATCTGGATTATTGTTCTGTCGTATTGTTGAACGCCTCTCAGGAGTTGAGGATCCGACTGCAGGTCCTGCAGAATTCAGGTGTGAGGTACGTAGTGGGACTTAGAAGGGATGATCACATCACTCCTCACAGAACCTCATTGGGCTGGCTACGCACTGATTCGAGGAGGCAATATTTTATGGCTGTACTGATGTACAAAATCATGCGAATGAATGCTCCGGACTGTCTAGTAGGCCTCTTTACTAGATATGTGCCCAGAGGTAATGTGAGAGGAGCGATAAAAGAACTTGAGCCCCCTCTGATGCGCAAGTCGTACGGAATTAAATCGTTCCAGGTGCGAGGCGCGCATTTATGGAACTCCCTACCCACTGAGATTCATAATCTACCATCTCTCAGTTGGTTCAAGCGTGCAGTAAAGAGGCACATATCTGACCTAGAATAGATCACCTTGAAAGGGACAGATACATGTATTCTTGTGCTGTCCCATATACACTATTTATTCGTTTTGTCCGTACTCTTAGGTTAGTTGTATGACTGTAATTTATAAGTATGTCTGAACGAACGAATGTACTGGATGAATGTATGAGTTTTAATGTTTTTATAGTTTTAATATCCTTGACTGATAGGTATTCCAAATGTTTTTATTGCTAATATTGTGTTTTTATTATGGTGCTCGCCTCTATGACTTACTGTATTCAGTATTATTATTATATAACTCTGACTGTGATCACACTTTGCAACTGTGATATCACTTATAAACACTTGTATTATTTTGACTGTGATATCTTCTATTAGTATTATTTTGATGTGTATTATTTTGACTGTGATATCTTCTATTAGTATTTAAATTGTGATATTCTTTTATTTTATCTTAACTTTGGCGATTTATTGTATTATTTTATTCTGTACACTTTGTGAACCAAACACAATAAATAAATATCTATCTATTTATCTATCTCCTTTTGGGGCCTGGGTCGGAGCATCTTCTTTTTTTCCTTTTGCGACTCGAGCCGCGCCGGCGTCAACTTCCGGCGCACAATGATGGGCTCGGACTGCCTCCTCTTCGGGGACTTGGCCAGCACCAATCGGCTCGGCTGGTGCTTCTTCTTCTGGCCGAGCCCCACTCTTCTCCCGCTGCTCCTTCGGAGGATGAGGTCGCCGGATCGGGGACGGACCAACGCCTGCTTCGGTTGGTCCCGAAGGACCCCTTCTTTGTTCCGGCGTCTCTAACTCCTCTATTACAAGTGTGGAGGGCTCTTCCACTGGCGGTGGTGCCAGTGTCACCGCGTCTATGCCCTCCACTACCTGCTCCAGGAAGTCAATGACGGCGGGGTCAGGGTTGCACTGGATTAATCCAGCAATCACCTTCTTCGCCGTCTCTCCTATTTCTGGAGTCAGGCCCTGCATATCCAACAGGAAAATTGACCCCGGAGATTGGTGAGACTGAGGATCGGAAAACAAGGACGAACACGGGTTAGTACGGACGGCACAATTTCTGGACAGCACAGTTGGACGCTCGGGTTCGACGGGGGCTAATTGGCCCGACATCCTCAGGTGCAGGCTTCTTCTTCGAGCCCTTTGGCCTTCCTGAGCCTCGCTTGGACTCTGTTGGAACGACCACACGCGTAGGTCGGCCGTCACACGCTTTCCTGGCCTAACTAATAGCGCGGTCTTACGAGGTGGACCCCGCCTCTTAGCCGTCGCCCGAGGCTGTACATTCCCTTGGCTAACTCTGTTGCCCGCTGGACCGTTACGTTCGGCTGAAGAGTCCCTCGGTGGTAGCGACTGGGTTACTTCTTGACTACTTTTGTCCAAGTAGTCCTTGGGCTCTTCTGCGGAGACATATCGCTTGAGTTGCTGCGCATGGACGAGACGTATAGTTCGACCATCCTCACCTTGGATCTCATAGGTGTTTTCGCCTAGAATATTCACAATCGTGTAGGGCCTCGCGTACTTCGGGGCTAATTTGGCAGATATCCCCTCAGCTGCTGAGGATAGTACCTTATTCTCTCTCCATACACGATAGCCTAGACTGAATTCTGGAGGTCGACGATGAGCGTCATAATATTTGGCTTGTCTCGCCTGCTCCGCTTGCGCGTCGGCCGAACGCGCAATTCGCGGAACTTGTCCATGCGCGCCACCCAATTATTTATCGCCTCTTGCTGCCCTTGCTCTTCGGCTAACCTGTCTTCATCCCGCCTTAGTGTCTTCGGTGGGTCAGGCTGTCGGCCGCGAATGAGCATGGCAGGACTTATCTTGGTAGAGCTGTGTTCTGCCGTATTATACGCGACCGCCAGCTCGTTCAGATGCTCATCCCAGGACCGGTGATTCTCCTCAGCGTAAGACATGATCATGGTCTTCACCGTTCGGTTCACACGCTCGACGGGATTGGGTGATATGGTGGTGTAAACGTGTGATACACGTTTCTCTCCTTTAAGAATGCCTCTAAGGGTGCATTCTTAAATTCAGTCCCATTATCGGAGAGAAATACCTCGGGGACTCCGAACCGCAGACATACTCGTTCGTTGAGCCCTTTTATCACCGATTTCCCATCTGCCCTTTTTATCGGAATTACTTCGATCCAGCGTGTGAACAGGTCCTGGAAGATGAGAATGTATTCGTGGCCGTGCTTGGTTCTAGGGAGGGGTCCCATAATGTCGCTGGCCACGATTTGCCATGGACGTTCTGTAATGCGACGTCCCATGAATCCTGCTGGAGCGCGCTGTTCGACTTTGCACTGCTGGAAAATTTGGCACTGGTTCACATATCTGGCCACATCTCGAGACATATGTGGCCAATAATACTTCTGCCTTACTCTCTCTAGAGTTTTCTCGCGGCCCAAGTGCCCAGCAGTTGGAAAGTCATGGCATTCTCTCAGTACTTCGCGTCGCTTTTCGTGAGGGACTGCTAACTTTCATGCATCGTCGTCGCCGCGAGATTCGTCTCTGACTTCATTAGGGTTGTACTTGTACAGTTTCCCCCCCGCCAGCTTGAACGTGGAGAAGTCTCGCGGCTGCTGTTGAATCTCTTTCACGATCTTGAGGTACCAGTGGTCCTTTGTATCGCGCTCGAGCGCTAACGCGGCGACCGCTGGCTCTTCTTCCTCGAACATCCGTGAAAGGGCATCTGGGACATTGTTCAACGAGCCCTTTCGAAGTACGACCGTGAAACTGTGGTTCTGCAGCTCCAAAGCCCACATAGCTAACCTGCCGGTCGGGTTTCGGAGGTCACGGGGCCACTTCAAGCTGCTATGGTCCGTGATAACCTTGAAGTCGTAGGCCTCTATATACGGACGGAACTTTTTAATTGCCCAGAGAATTGCTAGGCATTCTCGTTCCGTCAAGCTATAATTCCTCTCGGCTGCGCTCAGAGTCCGACTCGCGAACTCTGGGACTCTTTCATCGCCCTCAATTATTTGGTATAGCACCGCTCCCAGACCTGTATCGATCGCGTCAGTTTGCACCACGAACTGCGCGTTAGATACCGGCCTGTGTAGAATCGGTGCAGAAGCTACTAGCGCTTTTAGCTTTTGGAAGGCCTCTGCTTGTGCCGTTGACCACTCATATTTCCGATCCTTTCTCGTTAATTCGGTCAGTGGTTCAGCAATTGTGGCGAAGTTCGATAAAAACTTTCTATACCACGAGGCCATTCCTAAGAAGCGTCTCAGCTGACGGAGGTTTTCGATACCAGATACTCCATAATGGGCTTTATTTTCTCGGGGTCTGGCTTAAAACCATCTCTATTTACTATGACCCCGACATATTGGACTTCATCGCGACAGAGGACGCTCTTCTCGCTATTTATTGTGAGGCCCGCGTCCTGTATTCGGTCCAGAACTCTTTTTACAACCTCTTTATGCTCCTCGAATGTCTCTGTGACTATTATTATATCGTCGAGGTACGAGTAAGCAAAAGGTTCGAGTTCGGGGCCGATGACTTTGTCAATCAGCCTCTGGGAGGACGCTCCGGCATACGAAAGACCGTAGGGCATTCTCGTAAATTGGAAAAGCCCCTTGCCTGGCACGGTGAAGGCCGTAGACTCTTTGGACTCCGGACTAAGTGGTATCTGGTGGTACGCACTGCTTAAATTCAACGTGGAGATGTATCGCGCTTTCTGCAGTTTGCGCAAGATACTTTCCATGTACGGTAACGGGTACGCGTCTGGCCTTGACGCTGCGTTCACTTTTCTGAAGTCCACACAGAAACGGAACTTCCCGTTTGACTTGCGTACCATTACCACTGGACTTGACCAGCCACTTGTCGAGGGTTCTATTATTCCCGCGACTAGCATTTCCTCCACCTGTTTGTGCATCTCTTCCACGAGTTTCTGAGATACAGGGTAGTACTTCTGTTTAATGGGTCTTGTAGATCCGACGTCTATTGCATGCTCGATCCACAAAGTACACCCTAGTGGTGCCAGGCTGTTACCGATCAGTTGAGCTACTAAAGCTTCTACCTCTTTGCGCTGTTCTTCTGTTGGGTCCGCCAACCCTATAGCTGATACGGACACGGTGTTGTTTGCGATTATGGCGGCTACTTCTAACTTTACGCTTGCATCGTCATCCTTGAGATGCAGCGTATTATCTGTGGGGTCTAAGACAGCGCTAAAGTTCTTAATGAAGTTTACCCCCAAGTAGCACTCCGTATCTAGATCTGGCATTATTGCAACGAGCACTTCTTTACACACGCCAGCCACGACCATGGGCAGATACACATAGCCAACCACTGCTATGATTTGCCCGTTTCCCACCCGTGCCATTAGGCCTCTGGCTGGGATTAACTCTTTTCCACAGGCCGTACACTCTAAACGCAAAAGAGTACAAATTGGACAAGTTAAGTGTAAAGCGTCAATTTTCTACTTTATAAAAGAGCAAAATGCAGATTTTATCCGTTAAGAGGTTTAAAATGGGCATTTTACACTTTATAAAGAGTAAATTCATACTTTTACACTTTTGCGAAAGAGTAAAGTTTACGTTTTGCTCTTTATAAAGAGTAAAAAGATATACATTTTGGTAAAAGGAATGATTTGATACTTTTAATCTTTTACTAAAGAGTAAAATCTACGTTTTCCTCTTTATAAAGAGTAAAAAATTAGATTCTCCGTTCGAAAGATTAAATTCACACTTTTACTCGTTTGCCAAAGAGTAAAGTCTATGTTTTACCATTTATAAAGAGTAAAAAGTTATACTTTTCGTTCAAAAGGTTAATTTGATACTTATACTCTATTGGTAAAGAGCAAAATCTCCGTTTCCCTCTTTAAAGAGTAATAAATTATACTTTCCAATCAAAAGATTAAATGGATTCTTTTAGTTTTTTGCGAAAGAGTAATAAAATCTGCGTTTTCTATTTTATTTGTCAAAAAGTTTAGTTTAACTCCAAGTAGGCGGGGGATGTGACTTCCACGCGTATACGGGTGCGCGTTAGACGTGTATACATGGCTTAATAACTATTTAAATAATTTCTAACCTCAAGTAGGCGGGGGATGCGAGTTCCACGCGTATATGGGAGCGCGTCAGACGTGTGTACAAGACAAAATAATTATTTATATAATTCCTAACCTCAAGTAGGCGGGGGATGCGAGTTCCACGCGTATATGGGAGCGCGTCAGACGTGTGTACAAGACAAAATAATTATTTATATAATTCCTAACCCCAAGTAGACGCGGGTTGTGACTACCACGCGTATACGGATGCGCGTTAAACGTGTATACATGGCAAAATAATTATTTAAATAATTCTTAACCCCAAGTAGACGGGGGATGCGAGTTCCACGCGTATACGGGAGCGCGTTAGACGTGTATACAAGGCATAATAATTATTTATATAATTCCTAACCCCAAGAAGGCGCGGGAAGCGAGTTCCACGCGTATACGGGAGCGCGCAAGTCGTGTATACAACACAAAATTATTATTTATAAAGTTCCTAACTCCAAGTAGGCGGGAGATGCCAGTTTCACACGTATACGGGGACGCGCCCGACTTGTGTACAAGGCAAAATAATTATTTATATAATTCCTAAACCCAAGTAGGCCGGGGATGCGAGTTCCACGCGTAAACGGGACCGCGTTAGACGGGTATACATGGCAAAATAATTACTTAAATAATTCTTAACTACAAGGTGCCTATTCCACGCGAATACGGGAGCGTCCCCCGCCCACATGAGGCTCAAATTATTTGAATTTTTCGATATATACACGTCTGACACGCTCCCGCATACGTGTGGAACTCGCATCCCCCGCCTACTTGGGTTTGAGAATGATTTAAATAATTATTTTGCCATGTATACACATCTAACGCGTACCCGTACACGCGTGGATCCCGTATCTCCCGCCTACTTGTGGTTAGGAACTATAGAAATAATTATTTTCTCTTGTATGCACGTCTGACTTACTCCCGTATACGAGGTGAACTCGCATCTCCCGCCTACTTGGTGTTAGGAATTATATAACTAATTATTTTGCCTTGTATACTCGTCTGACGAGCTCCCGTATACGCGTGGAACTCGCCTCCCCCACCTTTTTGCGGTTAGGAATTATATAAATAATTATTTTGCCTTGTATATACATCTTTCGCGCTCCCGTATACGCATGAAACTGGCATCACCCGCCTAGTTGTGGTAAGGATTTATATAACTAATTATTTTGCCTTGTATACTCGTCTGACGAGCTCCCGTATACGCGTGAAACTCGCCTCCCCCATCTTTTTGCGGTTAGGAATGATATAAATAATTATTTTGCCTTGTTTACACGTCTAACGCGCTCCCGTATACGCGTGGAAATTGCATCCCCCGCCTACTTGGGGTTAGGAATTATATAAATAATTGTTTTGCCTTATTTACACGTCTAACGCGCTCCCGTATACGCGTGGAACTCGCATCCCCCGCCTACTTGGGGTTAGGAATTATATAAATAATTGTTTTGCCTTGGTTACACGTCTGACGCGCTCCCGTATACGCGTGAAACTGGCATCACCCGCCTAGTTGGGGTAAGGATTTATATAAAAATTATTTTGTCTTGCATACACGTCTGACGTGCTTCCATATACGCGTGCAACGCGTATCCCCCGCCTTCTTGATGTTAGGAATTATATAAATCATTATTTTGCCTTGTATAACCATCTGACGTACTCCCGCATACACGTGGAACTCGCATCCCCCGCCTACTTGGGGATAAGAATTATTTAAATAATTATTTAACTTGTATACACGTCACCAAAGATGAGTGGTACACGAAAAGTATAACTTTTACTCTTTATAAATGGTAAAACATAGACTTTACTCTTTGGCAAACGAATAAAAGTGTGAATTTAATCTTTCGAACGGAGAATCTAATTTTTTACTCTTTATAAAGAGAAAAACGTAGATTTTACTCTTTAGTAAAAGATTAAAAGTATCAGATCATTCCTTTTACCAAAATGTATATCTTTTTACTCTTTATAAAGAGCAAAACGTAAACTTTACTCTTTCGCAAAAGAGTAAAAGTATGAATTTAAGCTTTATAAAGTGTAAAATTTCACATTTTAACCTTCTTAACGGATAAAATCTGCATTTTGCTCTTTTATAAAGTAGAAAATTGACGCTTTACACTTAAATTGTCCAATTTTTACTTTTTTGCGTTTAGAGTGTAGCGAGCTGTAGGCCTATGGAATTCATCCCAGTCCAGGAAGCTCCCGTATCGAAGAGTGCTCGTAGCCTGTAACCGGCTACACCTACTTGAAGCCGCCATCGCGAGCAAGTTTCTTGGTTGGCTTCATTCGGTTGAATCACGGGCACTTCTTCGCTCTCCACTCCAGACGATTGGACCGAGTTACCCTCGGTCTCTGGTGAGAGAGCTGGGGGCGGGTATGTGGTCGTGTTTACCTGCCCCCCTGGCCGTTTCCCTGTTGGTTTCCGGCAGCATTGGGCTTGTTGCCTCCTTTTTGCTCATATCCGTGTTCCCTTCGGTGCTCTTGCCTTTGTGGAGGTTCGTTATTTCTTGGACTTTGCGGCCTAGCCTGGTGGGTCGAGCTACTACCCCCATTAGGCTGGTTCGTAATTTGCTCGCCCTCCCGCTGCCTATTTTCCCAGTTACCCTTCTTCTTAGGTTTTCTGGTTGGCGGCGGGCTAGGCTTTTGCCCCTTGTTCCCGTCGGTGCCTTTCTTTGTCAAGGCCGATAAGGATTCGGCCATGACCCGACGGAACATAGCATCGAGGCTGTCTCGAGGCTCATGCTGTTGGTGCCCTATCGCCGCCACGCTTGGATTCTGCTTTTTTCGCTGATCCGTGGGTGGCTCAGTCGGCAGGTAGGCAAATTCTGGCATGTACGTGCGCACGGGCGGTGGTGGCGAGTGATACACCTTATCTGCCGCGAGCGCTATTTCGGCTTCCCGGACCAGGTCCAGGAGCCCTCGGTAATCCGTAATTAAATTTCGCATTACCATCTTTTGCAGTTCTGGCCGCATGTTCCGGTGCAACATGTCTAACTGTTGAGCGATGCTAGGCACTGGAACCAACTTTAGGATCATGGCTTGTAGATTTACTACGTAATCACGCGTAAGTTCATTTCTGCCTTGAGTCCACGCGTTTATTTCCGCCATGACGCGCTGCTGATGTCCCCTGTCCCCGCCATACATGTGCGTTATGGCCTCTACGAAATCTGGCGACGATCGCCATGTGTGGCTATTACTCCGGTACCAGGTGGCTGCTACCCCAGTTAGGAGCTCTGACAACGATGAAAGCACCTCGTCGTGTGTCAGATTAGCTAGAGCTCTGCATTCCTCCATTCTTGTGGGGAATAACTCGACGCTCTGCTCCTTTGAGGACCCTGAGAACCTGATGTGCCATTTCCGCACAATTTGGCCCACATCACGGTTCGTTTGCTGAGGCAAATACGTATGCCTCTCAGACGGATCCTGGGTCGCACCATTCCTAGTCTGGCGCTGGGAAGAATTTCTGGTATTATTCCTCCCAGCCTCTGTCGGGGACTGGAGACTCGGGCTGCTGCTGTTAAACGCCGCATACGTAAACGTGTCTTGGAAGTTCACATGCGGTGATCCACGTCTACGGCCCGTGCTTGGGGGTTGAACTCCCTCCAAGTGCGTACTTGAGGTTGGATGTCGAGCTCCTTGAAGTATTCGTACATTCTCTTTAAGCTCTTCCACCTCTCCTGGTCGTTTGCGTCTTCCGCTGGCTCCACCACTGCATTATGTGCTTGTTGTGGAGCGTTCATCCTCCGAGACTCCGAGAGTTTCTGCATCACTATCGGGTCATCAAGGAGCGTTATGAACGGGTGCGGGTGGTCTGGGTCAGTATTGGGATCCACAATAGTCGACCCAGATTTGTTCATCAACGTTAAGTCGATGAACGCCCTTCGGGACTGCTCGCGTTTAGCAAATGCTTGCTGCTCCGACAGCTCCGGCTCTGGCACGAAATTGGCGGCACTATAATCGCCCATAAGCCACTTGATCGCTGTCAGCATATTTACTGACTGCAGATCTGACTGCTGTAGACCAAGGGCTTGCATGGCCTCTTTTATTTCCTCTTCGGGCTGTGTATAGGCCCAATTGAATATCGCAGATTCCGGCAATTGCGATGATCGGGCCATGGTGTCAATTGGCTGTGCGCTTCCCCACGAACTTATTTCACTAGCGCGAGTAGTATCTGTATTGATGGCAGAGAGAGTTTGGCTATTCAACCCGTGAGCTAGCTTTTTCAACGCGAACCCGGGTTATTTTCTAAGAGCTACAGCGGTTGCTCTTAACCTTGATGATGCACGAGGGTTTCCCGTATGCGGCTCTAAAAAAACAAAAGCTATTTTTGTAATTAATTACTATTTGTAATTAATTACGCTCAACTACTCGCACTTGTAATTTTAAATTAAATATATGTGAAAAAAAAAAAAAATATATATATATATATATATATATATATATATATATATATATATATATAAATATATGAAACGCTAGTTATGCAGACACTTTCCGAAATTTAAATAGACTTATGCAGACAGAGACCGACTTATGCAGACGTCAGCATAAGTAGAGAGTTTATTTCTTTAGTCACGCTAGACTTGTGCAGACACTTGTATAAACGGTACTACACTTATGCAGACAGGTCACGTGGTCTTATACATTGGTGTCAGCATAAGTCGATGTTCATATGATTATATATATATATATATATATATATATATATATATATATATATATGTGATAAAACGGACAATATCACAAAAAAACACAAAAAAATAAATACAATTTTCACCTAAAAAAAATAAAAAAACAATTTTAAAGTTCGAGGGGATTATTGCGCTCAGTTTTTACTCGGGCGCACAGTCATCTTTTTGTTCCGAGAGTGCCTGCCGACTTTCTCTCGATTTTCTACTAACAGCACGAGAAAAGAAAAGAAAATTTTATTTTTCGTCCACTAAAAAATAATTCGTATCGAAAATACGAGAAGAGAAAAAAAATTTTCGAGTCGAGAAAAAAATTAATTAAAAATAATTAATTATCGCTTAAAAAAAGAATTTTTGTCGTTAAAAAAAATTAATTGTTATTAAAAAATTTTAATTGTTAAAAACAATTACCTAACGCCCAAAAATTACGCGATCAAGATCTCTCCTCGTCGGCACTCTAGGTCGAGGGTTATTGGCTATCGCTCGCCTAACCTCTCGACCGCACTCTCGCAACAGCACGGTTGTGTCACGCACACGCACACACGTGCCTGCGAGCTGCGGCACGAAGAGCCTCTCTTTGCAGCTTACGCTCAGCTCCGCTGCTGAGCTTCTTCGCGCCAAGCTTCGCCGCGAATCACGTACGCGCCGCGGGTCCTTCTCCACCCCCAAAACGTTGTGGCGCCATTTGTAATGGGATCGCTAGTGGGGGAAAATCCCAACAAGCCACAGGCCACTGATGCCCTAGAACACGGTGTCGCGGGTGTCAGACTAAAATGACTTGCCCGGGGATCTGCTTCTGGAATCCCAAAAACAACGCGAAGATCGCACACGAACTTCGCTTTCCAACTAATTGGATCGCTGAGTGAAAAGCGCGCGCTCGAAGAGTAAAGCGCGCGACCGCTATGCTCAGATATGAAAACGACCGGTAGAGTCGTTTTCCCGCAGAGGCGGCGGTATCCGGGAGAAAGACAGGTTGTAATGAACAACGCGACGAGTAACTAGATATCACAGTATATTAAAATCAATAACAATTACATGCACAACGCACGTGCTTATTAAAACAAACTGTTAGTTCGCGCGCGAGTCTTTTACTTCTTCGAGCCAATATATGCTCAACAAATTGTATTTAAGTATATTCACATTGTTCACAGCTGCAAATTGAACAATGGAAAGTTGTGATATCAATTATCGATTGTCAAGTAATGCAAACGACCCTGCAAAATAACTGTATGATGACTGTTCTCAGAAATGTATTCAAATTTGTCCATTCTTCTATACAAATTAAACACATGAAAGTACTGAAATCAATTTATTGTGGTCAAGTATCCGTAAGTTAACTTGACTGATATAATAGAACTTTTCGTACCTCTGGTGCAAAATTACATTTTACGTCCACGTTGTGATAATGAGCTCGAGCGCTATATAGCAAAGTTGGCTTCAGGGATTATTTATCATACAAGATTGTAAAATCTTACACCCATCGTACGAACATGATTTTTCGTCGTCGTTCGAGCACAATGAGTCTCCATAAAACCTTTTTCTTGTAAACATATTGTAGATCCTTTACGAAACGATGGTACATAGTTACCATCCCTATTTTCCCTTATTCTTTCTCAATTTTAAACTTTCTGTAGTAAAACATTACGCATCTTGGAAGGACAAGAGAGGTCTAGAGCTGCTCTATAGCAGGGATAGTACTCCCATATATACTTGGCGGGCCCGACGGTTTGCAGTTTAAGGTGTATAAGACATGGTCATTTTCATGTAAATATTCACATGTTCAAAGATCAGGTAAAAAGTATGAATGGATTGCTTCTAGATATTAAATAGTGATCTGTGATCCGATCACTGTTTTTAAATAGATAGTGCAAAATGATACAAAGATGTTGCTTATAAAATGGTTAGTAAAGTGTAAAGTCCTTTTCAATATAGACTATAAATTTATATGAATTTTTTAGTATTTAAAAAAAGACGGACAAAAGGAAAAAAAATTTGGGTAATAAAAGTAAATCATGATTATGCACTCAGTACATGTAGGAATATTGTACTCAATCGGAATCAATTAAAAATTAGAGCAAACGTAATTATTTATAGTGGACTCATATAAACATTGTTAATAAATTTATGCAAAAATTTAGAATTCTACATTTATGGAAATAGTCCACCTGTAAAATCCAAACCGTTGTGCCCGCCAAGTATGTATGGGAGGACCACCCCTGCTATAGAGCAGTTCTAGACTTCTCTTGTCCTCCCAAGATGCATAATGTTATACTATAGAAAATTCAAAATTGAGAAAGAATAAGGGAAAATAGGGATGGTAACTATGTACCATCGTTTCGTAAGGGCTCTACAATAAGTTTACAAGGAAAAGGTTTTGTGGAGATTCATTGTGCTCGCACGACGACGAAAAATCATGTTCGTACGACAGTATGTCAAACAAAGGTTAATGAAACTGCAAATAACTGCTAATAACTGCAAATAACTGAAAAGAACTGTTAATAACTCCTAATAACTGCAAAAAACTGAATATACTGTCTCAAACCTAACTGTTTATTTCAGTTATTAGCAGTTACTTGCAGTTTTTAACAGTTATTTGCAGTTTTTAATAGTGATTTGCAGTTATTATTTCCGCTTGGGAATTTCATTGTATAGGTATAATTGCTTAATTTTTACTTTTGTAAAATAATTCTTTTAAAGAGCTGATTTCACAACTTTTTAAGAGTAAAAGTACATTAAACAATGTTTGTTAAATAGAAAATACAAAAATTTATTATTTATTCGTAGAATCCCTTTTCATAAAATAAAACGTAAATATAATTTTTAAGGATTATTATTGTTTTATAGATTATGCAGATATATAGTTTGTAATATTGTAGTTTTAAACAGTTTCAAACGCAGATTCAAACAGTTTCAAATAATTTTGAATTTGATATATTTAAAATAAATTTAATAACTATTAATTAATAATTTTTAATAGCCATATTATTCTATTCATAATAATTAATTAATAATTAATTATATAAGTTAATACTTTTAGTTTTTAATTTTTAGTTTTATTAATTACTTATAATAGATTATTATTATATTAATAATAATAATTAATAAATATTTAATAGTTATTAAATAACTTAATAACTCGTATTAAGTAACTATTAAAGAATGTTGCAAACAGTTATAAACAATTAGTAACGTCCAAGATCCTACATTTTATAACTATTTTTAACGGTTTATAACTCTTATTAACAGGTTTTAACTTTTCTGAACAAAAATATTTCCGCTAGGAAAAATACCAATAAAAATTGCTATGATTTTGTAATTTTCACTACAAAAATACGAATTTTCACTATAAATTTTAGTAAAATTTGAATGTGTCCCACAGTTATTATAGAAAATTGTAATTTTTCCTACACAATTTGTCTCCGTGTATATACAGAGATAAATGTAGAATATGTTGAGCAATCCAAACTCCAAAATGCATGTTACCAAACCAGTATTGCTATGGCCAAATGTAACAGCTATATTTCACATGACTCATAAATTCATTGCAGTGCATAACTGTTTCAACTTCAGAAAATAAAATGTCGATTGAATCATAGTGGGTGCAGTCGATGTTTGATGATAGTATAGCTGTTCGCCATAAACAAAGGTTCTAATGTACTTTTATGCAAGGTGTCTCATTTTAATCGCCCCAGGCAAATATCTTGAAAAGTAAGGGAGATGGAAAAGAACTTTAAATACAAAAGTTTTAGGGTTCAAAGGGGGTCAGCTAATGGTAACAACGACCTTGACCTTGAACTCGATTTTCAAGGTTATTTCAAGGTCAAAGTGATTTTTTTAAATGGGAACCCCTACTTTTGATCCCGGAAATGGAAAGAGCAGAAAATTTTACGTTCAGAAAGGTCTGATATGTTGGAGTTTCAAAGTCATTTTAAGGTCAACCAGCCAATTCAATGAGGTCGACCTGGGAATACCTCTAGGAAGGACAAAATTAACCTTGACGTTCAAGGTCAGTTTAAGGTAAGTCGATTTTATAAAATGGAACCCCTTATTTTTGACCCCGGAAATGGAAAGAGCGGTAGATTTTACATCCGAATATGACCGAATATTCCGAAACCGCTTTCTCATATTAATAATAGTTTCGAGATGAAAGATAAAATCAGTAAAATTATAATACCCAGTACATATATACTTCTATCTTTGGACGTTTGCTCTCTGTTTACAAATATACCGTGCGATTTAGTATTAGAAAGCATAGACAGACGTTACACACATATTCACAATAAATGGAAAATTCCTTTTCATGAGATTCGGAATATAGTCTGTTTTTTATTTGACAACACATATTTCAATTTCAACAATAGAACTTATAAACAAATATTTGGCACACCTATGGGTTCTCCTATCTCACCATTATTCGCTGACATGGTTATGGAAGATTTAGGAACAGACTGCTTGCGCGAATTAAAAATTACACACGATTGTATTCCGCTCTTTTACTTTAGATATGTAGACGACACAATTTTATGTATAAAAAGCGATCAAGTTGATACAGTTCTACAAGTGTTTAACAAGTATAATACTCATCTTAAATTTACATTCGAATCTGAAATAGACAATAGTATAAATTTTTTAGATCTCAGTCTTACGAGGAAAAACAATCAAATTTTGACTAACTGGTATCAAAAAACAACAGCATCATCGAGACTGTTAAATTATACTTCTAACCACACCATACAACAAAAAATAAACATCGTTACGAACCTGGTGGATAGAGCAATTCTTTTATCCGATACTTGTTTTCATGACGCGAATATACACAAAATTACAGAACTTCTCTTATGTAACGATTATCCTTCCGAATTTATAAACATACACATACGAAATAGACTTCGAAAACTCAAATATCACAATAAAAAGACTAATAATGAGAACCGTTCACTAACTACAATCTCCATTCCATATAATAATACCTTTTATAAAAAATGTTCGTATATTTTAAACAAATATAACATCCGCACAGTACCTTTGATCAACAAAAAATTGAACAATATAATTAAATTAGGAAAGGATAAAATAGAAAAATCAGAAACATGTGGCGTAGTCTATAAGATAAATTGTATGTCTTGTACATCGACTTATATTGGCGAAACTAAGCGAATGTTAAAAAATAGGATTAAAGAACATGAAAGAGATAAGAATAACAAATCAGTGATAGCAACACACCAAAGAACTATGAAACACATCGTTGACTGGAAAAACATCCAAATTTTAGATAGGGAAAACAATTACACGAAACGAATTATTTCCGAAATGTTACATATTAATTTAAATCATAACACTATCAATAGAATAGAAGATACACAAAATTTGAATAATATATACAAAAAGCTGTTAAGAACGTTACATTTAAAAAGGTAAACAAGCGTGATTATATATAAACCCCAGCGAAGCGTGCATTATGTTCTGCATACCATCTCGACTCTACTGGTATCTTACCAGTATCGACGTAGCTATTTATAGGTAAAGGTTTTTGCATAGATTGTGTTTAATTTATTTGAATAGTTTTTTATTTTTATTTTTGTATGTGTTTTAACTCTATATATTTTTAATAAAGCCTGAAGAGGTCAGGGAACTTCCTGACGAAACGTTGCAATCTAGTATTCAAGATTGTTTTCAAATTTATTTCTGGGAATTGGCCCTCACGAGGATCCTCACAACATTTAAATTATTAAACATGGAGGGTGCCACTCAACATAATACGACTCAATTTTTCTTTAGTACAGATTCCTGCTACTTTATGTATAAAGTTTCCAATAAAATTTCAAGTACCATAAGAAGCTATACTCAAAATTTTAATCCATAACTTTCCCTGTGCACTTGTATTACACTTTTAAAAACTTTTTTAATATACCTTCACACAATATACTAAATATTCACTTCCAAATCCATTAATGAATGCAAAAAATCAAAACTAAAAAACACACTATTATATGAAAAAACTGCGGACATCACAGTAGGTATTTGATATCACAACTGTACCTATATATTGATGCTAGCACAATTTATACATAGAAATATATGTGAGTAGCGATTTTATTAATATTTCCAAGATAATAATCAGCCTCGATGTTACCCAAGCCATGGATTTATTTTGAAAAATAAACACGTATAGCTGATCTTCAAATTCTACCCTTTCCATAATACCTTTTTGGTATTTCCTGTGCAATACTGTCTTAAACATCTTAGTGGTTGCGTCCTAACAGCATTTGTCAGATTTTGAGTAATTTTGAGTATCTATTAGATCTTGTATACACATTGGAGAATCAAATCAGGATATTTGTACGTAATTTTTTTGTAGATGACACTTGTTACACAAAACACTGATTATATGTCCTTATTTTTTAATCACTATGTTATTTTTAGTAGTGATAATGTTCGTAGTATAGATTTGAAATAATTTTGACCGACACCAGACGAACTTTTTGTAACAGCATTTATTTGAAATTGCCAACGTTTCGGAAGTATTTTTTACTTCCTTCTTCAGGGCTACACGAAAGTACAAACATATTATTAATTTAGATTTACAAAGTTTCTTCATACACATAATTTATACAATGTTATAAAAGATTTTTGTATTATAATGTTACTTTAAAATCTATGCGTCGCATTATGTCGGTCTTATGTAATATGGAATAAACTGATTATTATCCATGTCAGATGTCAAATTTACACGAAGTACACTCATTGTTGCTAACAATTTGTACAGGTACTAATGAAAAAGAGTCATACACCCTTATTTATACCAAGAATCGCATGTCGTGTCAAAAAGGGAGAACGTGGCGGAGTGAAGGAAGCATGGGTGAGGGGGAAGTGCCACGTGTAAGCTGTGAGAGCCTGCCAAGCTATCCGACAAGTATAGCCTAGAGAGGTGGCACGGAAGGAATGGACTCTCAAGCTGTGTGTAGTTAGCTCGACGGACACCTATTCGGGAACATGCGTTCCTGATAGAATCTTGACGATCAAGAGGGAATCGTAGGAGAATAAGAGGGACTACAATAAGCATATAAATCAATTGAGAATTTAAGAGGGTGTGGTACTGATGTACTCTGTTTTACCGGCAGAATACGGTAAATTCTATATTATTAAAATAAATATATTGAATTACGTCTTATAAAGAGATAGTTGCCCTGCGCAATGTAATAATCTACCAGCCTACGCAGTTTTGAGCTCAAATATCAACGGCAGCCTAAAAAATTTTGCGAATAAAAATAATCGAAATTTCGTTCGCAAAATTTTTGAGGGTGCCGTTGATATTTGGGCTCAAACTGCGCAAGCTGGTAGATTATTACGTTGCACAGGGCAACTATCTCTTTATAAGACGCAATTCCATATTTATTTTAATAATATAGAATTTATCGAGTTCTACCGGTAAAACAGAGTGCATGAGTACCATATCCCCTTAATTGTTATTATTTTGTTGTTTTCTTAATGTTTTCTATTGTTTTTTTGTATGACATTTTAAAGAAATGCGTTTCTTCTAAACGGCTGATCGTATTGCTATGGTAGTGGATGTTTATCATTTCTGAAAAGGAACGTTTAAAAAATTTTCTTCTCTATCTAAGATTTCAATATTTTCAAAATTTATAGAATGTCCAGCCTGGTGAGAGTGTGTAGTAAGGGCAGAATTTTCTGATTTTAATTTCACAGCTCTTTGATGTTCATTTGTGCGTTTTTTTAATTTCCTCTTACTCATACCTACATAAGTGGCAGAATCAATCTTTGCAGTTAATCTTATAGACAATGTCCTTGACATCCGTCTGTTCTAAATGATTTTCCCTAATTTAATAATATGGTTAAATTTGTTTATTGTTTTGTTAATCGGAATGAGATTGTGCGAATATAGAATTCGATTGATCTTAGGCGTGAGATTTTGCTTCCTCCTAGAGGAAGCTTTGAGATAGTAATTTTTTGAGTTGTTGTAAAAACATGTTATAATTGTTTTTCGAGGTGTTAGGAATAAAAATACATGGTTTTTCAAAAATGTCTGTATGGATGTATGTGTGTGTGTGCGTGTGATTGTGTGTGGGTGTGTGTGTGTGTGCGTAGGTGCGTGCGTGCGTGCGTGCGTGTGTGTGCGTGTGTGTGTGTGCGTATGTGTGTGTGTGTGTGTGTGTGAGACTTAATTTTTATTGTAATATTTCTATTTAATCCAGCGTCACATTCAATTTTTAGTTTATATTTACACTTTATGTACATTGTATGTTTTAGAATTATAAAAGATGTTGTGTGCGCGTATCCGTCGTTCTTAGTTTATAAGTTTTTGTATACTACGTTTGTCTTGGTCTTTTTAGCTTGTAATTTTATAGTATTCATATATTTGTAAGTTTAAAATGTATTTTTTTTTTATTTGATCAAACAATAAAAAAAGTTAAAAAAACATCGTATTCATTTAACAATCTTGCCTTGCTTTCTCGACCCTTGCCCGACCAGATGTACTATCTGTCAAAAAAATACCCGGAATTTTTAAATAAAACACACAACATTCAATTATTTATCAATATTTATTTTGTCGCCTTCAAAGTAAGCCCCATTTGATGCAACAAACATGTGCCAACGATTTTTCCAATCATCAAAACATTTTTTATAAGCGTTTTCTGGGATGGCCTTCAGTTCCCTCAACGAATATTGTTTTACGGCTTCGATCGCTTGAAAACGTTTTCCACGAAGAGATAATTTTAGTTTCGGGAACAGAAAAAAGTCACATGGGGCCAAATCTGGTCAATACGGTGGTTGCTCGATTGTATTTATTGAGTTTTTGGCCTTAAATTCCGTTACAACTGCGGCTCTATGCGGTGGTGCATTATCGTCGTGCAAAATCCACGAATTGTTCTTCCACAATTCTGGCCGTTTTTGACGGATTTTTTCACGCAAAGGCTTCAAAACGCTCAAATAATATTGTTTATTGACCATCTGTCCCTCTGGTAGGAATTCATGATGCACCAAACCATGAATATCAAAGAAAATAGTCAGCATGACTTTCACATTTGATCGACTTTGACGTGGTTTTTTCGGTTTTGGCTCGTCTTTTGTTTGCCATTGAGATGTCTGTTGACTTGTTTGCATGTCAAACTTGGAGACCCATGTGACATCTCCACTTATAATGCGTTCCATGAATGTAGGATCGGAATTAGCACGATCCAGCATGTCCAAAGAGATGTGTCTGCGGTATTCTTTTTGAAGAAAATTCAGCTCTTTTGGAACAAGCCGAGCGGCGACACGTTTCATGCCCAAAATATCCATCAAAATCTTATGAACTGACTCGTGGGAGATGTTTAGCTCTTGTGCTATTTGTCTTAAGCCTGAATGGCGATTTTCCAATACGATTTGTTTGACTTTTTTAATGTTCTACTCGGTGGATGCTATCGATGGCCGTCCGGACCGAGGCAAATCTTCACAAACTTCTCGACCTTCCTTGAATGCTTTGTACCAATCGTAAATTTGTGTTTTTGATAAAACTGATTCCCCATAAGCCTTTTCCAACATTTTCAAAGATTCCGCGCACGAAATTTCGTTGGTAACACAAAATTTGAAGCAAACTCGAGCTTAACTGACTATAACAGCTGGCGTACACAAACTGCTTGATGGAACGTGCTCAAACTTGGCATCATAATTTAGTACAGTGATGCCAACATACAACAACAACAAAATTTCAAATATCTATAACGCGGGAGATTTAAAAAAACTTTTCCTGGTACTTTTTTGACAGAAGGTACGTCTATACCGATATATGTGGACCTTAGACAGTAGATGACACCCAAGCTGCCCTACTGCGCATAGTTTCTAAAGACAACTCCAGTTTTAAGTACGGATGCAGTACTGTACAGCGTTTTACACCTGTTCACTATATAACTCTTCTCTATCACAATTTTCGTAGCATCGTTATCGATATAAGAGATAAACATTAGCGGCGTATACCATTCGAGTACGGCGCGTTGACGGTCACGCTACACTTTAAGCTCAAACGTTAAGATGAGTCATTACGGGCGCTACTACGACGAGCAGTTAGGTGGGGGTGGAGTGAGAAATGTTTTTGCGGGTTCGACTTTTCAGAGAGATCATGGGGTAGGAGCCTAGTTAGGAGGCCTTCTTCATCGCATCCTGCCATACGTCACGAGCGGGGCCAGGGCTGTAGGTAAAGAGACGCTTCGCGCATGTATAAAGGTTGTTGACGATGTTGCCAACAGCAGTGTCAATTTTAAGGAGGCTGTAAAATCACGGGCCAAAGAATCTGGACGCAACCTCAAAAGAAAAGCTGCTGACAAAATATCGGAAATAATGAAAGGCTCGGGATATAAAATATGCGTTAATGGCAAGCGTTGGCGTCAGTCGAGAAAAAGCACACTCGGACGCACACGACAGGTGGTAAGAAAAAACCCAGCAAAAGAAAGCCCGCTGTGAGAATGAGCAAGAAGAAGAAGAAGAAGAAGAAGAAGAAGAAGCGAAAAGCCCTTTGCAACATAAACAATATTTTTGGTCCAAAGTAAAAATGGCCTTCTTGCACTCGCTCTCTAACAGGTGCATGTCGAGCGAACTCAACATTTTCACTCTACCGGCGACTCAAACGTCGATTGAGAGTAGTAGTTTTTTACACTATAAACCTGTGTCCTCGCTCAGCGACGAAGGAGACGCGCCCATAGAGTTCGACATCCCGAGCACAAGCGATCATTATATAGATCTCACGCACACTATGCTCTATGTCAAAGCTAGAATACAGCCGAATGCCAAAACCCCTGCTGAAAACTGAAAAGATGCCCCAGTAAATAATTTAATGCATTCAATGTTTAATCAAATCGACGTTTTCTAAATCAAAAACTCGTTTCTCCACCCAATAATGCATATCCTTACAGAGCATACATAGAGTCACTGCTCAACTACTCGCCAATCGCAAAAGAATCACACTTAACGGCCGGATTGTGGTACGATGATACGCCGGATTTATTCGAAGCCCTGCCGCATATTCAAGGTGAAATATCTAACAAGGGGGCTCTCAATCGTCAGAATTTCACACTCAATGGAAAAACCTTCGATATGATTGGCCATCTGCACTGCGACGTCTTTAATAGAGACAGAATGCTCATCAATGGTGTAGAAATGAGAGTACGACTAGTACGAAGTAAAGATGCCTTTTGCCTAATGGACGCCTCCGAAGATGGTAAATTCAGCCTGAAAATAAGGGAAGCCACGCTCATCGTTCGACGCGTGAAGATAAATCCGGGAATGTTAATTGGGCACGCCAATGCTCTCGCAAAAACAACAGCCAAGTATCCCGCCACGCGAGTCGAAGTCAAAACTTTTACGCTTCACGCAGGCATACATGGCGATACCATCGATAATGCCATTCTGGGGCAACTGCCTAAAAGAATAATAATAGGATTTGTCGACAATAAGGCATTCAATAGTAATCGAAAATTTGACCCGTTTAATTTTCAACACTTTTTAATAAATCACCTCTCCCTCTACGTCGACGGGTCTCAAATTCCGAGCAAACCGTTACAGCCGCGCTTTGCTTCTAACGATAGTATGATTATAGATGCATTTCAAACCCTCTACTCTGGCACAGGTATACATTTCCTCAACGAGGGCCTTGGCATAAACCGTTTCAACTATTCACTGGGCTACTTTCTCACGGCCTTCGATCTCACACCCGATTTATCGGCTCAGTGCGCCTCGCATTGGAATCTCGTTCGCTCGGGTAGCTTACGCATAGAGGTGGGCTTTGAGACGGTTCCAACGAGCACAATAAATTACGTTGTTTATGTCGAGTACGGTAACGTTCTCGAAATAGACTTCACCCACCAAATATTATCCGATTTTGGTGCCTAGTTGTTAAAAAGGTGCGGGGACGAGGACTCGAGAGGACGCAGGCGGCGCCCTCAAGCCTCACTTTTCTCTGCGCTCGCTACGCATACACGTATAATGGATTACGTCGTAGATATACAAGGATTTCGAGACACTGAATGGGAGTTTTTACCAAAGGAGGTAGCGGTCATTTGCCTACAGAAACCAATTGTCGACCACTGGATCGTACAAGCACCGTGCAATTTCATCGAGCTGCCCGAAGACGTAAAAAATACCAATTCCTACTGCGCTGTCGATATTCATAGCATTAACTGGTTCGAGGGTGAAGTATCATTAAGACAACTATATCGTTATCTCTTCAATATCGCAAGAGTAGCAAGACGGATTTACGTTCGCGGCGAGGAGAAGGAATAGTACCTGGAATCTTTACTCGGACGAAATATATGTAATTTAGAAAAATATGACTCGCCGACGTTCAGAAAACTCAACAACATATTTTCTGACGCGCTGGTATGTTCTACGCACGCGTCGCAGAGGTTTAAAAATAAACAAGATTTTTGCGCGCTCTACAAGGCGCACCAAATAAAAAAGTGGATGCGCTCTATACTACCCGAAGAGTGGAAGATGATCAACAATCACCAAGTACAAAGTCAAATCTTCTACACGGCTATTCATCAGTATCAGCAGAAGCAGCGCAAAAGATCACTCCTTTTTCACCAGGGCTCCGAGCAGTCCACTGTGGAGGAGGGGGAGCAGGACGACGACTGCCGCGACGAGACGGATGTGGCCCCAGAAATAGCAAGTGACAGAGACACCAACACATATTTCACATTTAGCGAAAACGCAAAATTAATACGAAACAAATCACGATGGCCATTAGTGGCCTCAGAGCAAACTCGATAGGTGTATACGCAGTCGATCACATCACTAGAAGCTTAAGTTTTCCAGCCGCTCTTGTAACCAATGTCGACACCTTAGATAAGCCTGGATCCCACTGGGTGGCATTCTACATAGACAAAAATGCAAAAGGGACATATTTCGATAGCTATGGAGTTGATCCTGTGTCACGAAATCATATCGATAGACTTCGAAGAAATTGTGCAAGCTTCAAGTGGAACGAGAAGAAACGGCAGAGTATTAATTCTAAAGTTTGCGGCGAGTATTGTATTATGTTTCTTTGCTATATCCGTAGCGGTCGCACTTTACACGTGTTTTCTAACGTCTTTTCACGTGATTCACACGTAAACCACGCACTGGTCGCAAAATTTTATGAAAATGTAAAAAGAAAAAATCACCGAAAAAGACTTCGTCGTGCGAACAATTTCCCTCGCGTAACTTCCATGGGCGCTGGATCGTTCGTACAAACATGTAATGCATTTATATAAAATGTGTGTGTGTGTGCGTACGTGCGTGCGTGTGCGTGTGTGTGTGAGTGACTTAATTTTTATTGTAATATTTCTATTTAATTCAGTGTCACATTCAATTTTTAGTTTATATTTACACTTTATGTATATTGTATGTTTTAGAATTATAAAAGCTGTTGTGTGCGCGTATCCGTCTTTCTTAGTTTATAAGTTTTTGTATACTACGTTTGACTTGGTCTTTTTTAGCTTGTAATTTTATAGTATTCATATATTTGTAAGTTTAAAATGTATTGCTTCCTCATAGAGGAAGCTTTGTGATAGTAACAAAAAAAAGTTTATGAGATAATGTGTTAGAAATGTTATTTAGCAAATTTCGAATCGAAATACACTATTTTTAGAAAATGTAGTTAATTGTCGCAAATGGCAGTCATAGTAGAAAGTTAAGTAAGTTAGGAAGCTGATGGTTCTACTGCCTAGGTAGTAATTAAATAAAAACAAAAGTTTTTAAAAAATTTATTCCGACGTTTCGGACGGTTTATTTCCGTCCCTTTTCAAGGTCTGTGAAAATACACACGAAATACAAGTTTATTAACATAAAAAAAGACACTAAATTGATAAACACTCGCTTAACAACACTTACCAAAAAACTATATATACAAATATAAATAAGTGGACACAATAAGAGACCACTAGTCAAAGTGAGACGGCGCACGCAATTTCCCAGTATTTATCATCTCTAGAGTATGTATAGGAGGGGTAAGAACTACGAAACACTTTAGCCATAAATACACAATAAGATATGTAAATCTATAATAGTAAGCCTTGTTTATATCAACTTATTATTATTAATAAAAATTTTATAATCTGACTTCAAAAAATTAGTGTCAAACTGTCTATTCAAACTATTGCATTGGGAATGGATATGTAGCATTTCAGATAGTAATCTTTTCTGTAAATTAGGCTCTTGATCTAAAATTTTAATATTTTTGAAATCGATTTTATGATTAGTATTCGCTGTATGTCCGTGTAAAACTGACTTGTCTCTCTTAAATTTACAATCGCTAACATGTTCTTTGCTTCTTACAATCAATTTTCGAGAAGTTTGTCCCACGTACGACGCATCACAATCGCAACAATTAATTTTGTATACAACTTGAGATTTTTCATTTTTATGGTATCTATCTTTTCCTAGTCTAATTATATGATTGAATTTATTGGAGATTGAATTAATCATAATTAAGTTGTAACACTTACAGATATTTTTTAATTCCGGGTTGATATATTTAATAAATGGGAAAACTAAAATGCTATTAAAATTTATGTTCTTAGAATTACAAGTATTTATTATTATTTTTAATATGTAATATACGTTTATTGATATGTTTATTAATGAAATCCATAGGATAATCATTCTCCAATAATAAATCTCTAATTAGATTAAGATTCTTATCATGGAAGTGTGTATCAGCTAAATTAATACATTTGTCAACTAAAGAACATATTATACCAATCTTATTACTAATCGGGTGGTGAGAATTAAAATTTAGAAATCTACCAGAAAAAGTTGGTTTCCTATACCAATCCGTGGAAATTTTTTGTTCGTTATGAATAATAAAAAGATCTAGAAAACTTATTTTATTGTTTCTTGGTGTCTCGACTGTAAATTGTAAATTCTTATCAAAACTATTAAATAAATTTGCTGTATAATCTATCATGTTCGCAGGAACACATACAATAATATCATCAACATATCTATAGTAAAACGGTACAGGAAAGCAAATTTTTGATAAGGCTTGATTTTCTAAGTCTTCCATGACAATATCAGCTAAGATTGGACTTAAGGGGTTGCCCATGGCAGCTCCAAATATTTGTTTGTAAAAAGTGTGATTAAATACAAAGTAATTGTTGTGTAGGATAAACCTAAGAACATTTATGAATTCGCTACAGTTAAGCTCGCAAAGATTATACAATTGATTCCAACGTTTTTCTATTGAGTCGAAAATTAAATAATCTGCAACATTTGTAAACAAACTAACAACGTCTAAGCTGATAATGGTATATCCAGCCGGTATAACTATGTTTTCAATTTTTTGTTTTAAGTCTAAACTATTAGTAACGTGTGAATTAGGCCTTTTTAAATTGTTAAAGAGAAACTTAGCAAGCATTTTGGATAAATAATATGTAGGAGTGTTAATAGCAGAGATTAACTCTAACAGGAAAATTGATCTTGTGTATTTATTCGAAATAGGTTGTAATTTTTGAAAAAATATTATTTGTCTTAGGTTTTTTATAAGTGCGTCTGTGTTTTTTTCCAAAGAAGGGAGAGGATTTTTCTTAATCATACAATAATATTTAGAGTCAGATAATAAATTCATCATTTTTTCACCGTATTTTCGTTTATCAATAACAACAGTACTATTTCCTTTATCTGCTCGTGTTACTAAAAGATTATTGTCGTTCTTTAGAAATTCTTTTGTTCTTTTTAAATCGATCTTGAGCCTTTTATCGAAAAAATCTAAACTAAATTTTTTATTCTGATGTTTACTTAAAATATTCATAATCTTATTTCTTATATTAAATGTACAATAGCCAGAGCTTACGGTCTCGTTAAAATACATAAGATCAATTTTCCTGTTAGAGTTAATCTCTGCTATTAACACTCCTACATATTATTTATCCAAAATGCTTGCTAAGTTTCTCTTTAACAATTTAAAAAGGCCTAATTCACACGTTACTAATAGTTTAGACTTAAAACAAAAAATTGAAAACATAGTTATACCGGCTGGATATACCATTATCAGCTTAGACGTTGTTAGTTTGTTTACAAATGTTGCGGATTATTTAATTTTCGACTCAATAGAAAAACGTTGGAATCAATTGTATAATCTTTGCGAGCTTAACTGTAGCGAATTCATAAATGTTCTTAGGTTTATCCTACACAACAATTACTTTGTATTTAATCACACTTTTTACAAACAAATATTTGGAGCTGCCATGGGCAACCCCTTAAGTCCAATCTTAGCTGATATTGTCATGGAAGACTTAGAAAATCAAGCCTTATCAAAAATTTGCTTTCCTGTACCGTTTTACTATAGATATGTTGATGATATTATTGTATGTGTTCCTGCGAACATGATAGATTATACAGCAAATTTATTTAATAGTTTTGATAAGAATTTACAATTTACAGTCGAGACACCAAGAAACAATAAAATAAGTTTTCTAGATCTTTTTTTATTATTCATAACGAACAAAAAATTTCCACGGATTGGTATAGGAAACCAACTTTTTCTGGTAGATTTCTAAATTTTAATTCTCACCACCCGATTAGTAATAAGATTGGTATAATATGTTCTTTAGTTGACAAATGTATTAATTTAGCTGATACACACTTCCATGATAAGAATCTTAATCTAATTAGAGATTTATTATTGGAGAATGATTATCCTATGGATTTCATTAATAAACATATCAATAAACGTATATTACATATTAAAAATAATAATAAATACTTGTAATTCTAAGAACATAAATTTTAATAGCATTTTAGTTTTCCCATTTATTAAGTATATCAACCCGGAATTAAAAAATATCTGTAAGTGTTACAACTTAATTATGATTAATTCAATCTCCAATAAATTCAATCATATAATTAGACTAGGAAAAGATAGATACCATAAAAATGAAAAATCTCAAGTTGTATACAAAATTAATTGTTGCGATTGTGATGCGTCGTACGTGGGACAAACTTCTCGAAAATTGATTGTAAGAAGCAAAGAACATGTTAGCGATTGTAAATTTAAGAGAGACAAGTCAGTTTTACACGGACATACAGCGAATACTAATCATAAAATCGATTTCAAAAATATTAAAATTTTAGATCAAGAGCCTAATTTACAGAAAAGATTACTATCTGAAATGCTACATATCCATTCCCAATGCAATAGTTTGAATAGACAGTTTGACACTAATTTTTTGAAGTCAGATTATAAAATTTTTATTAATAATAATAAGTTGATATAAACAAGGCTTACTATTATAGATTTACATATCTTATTGTGTATTTATGGCTAAAGTGTTTCGTAGTTCTTACCCCTCCTATACATACTCTAGAGATGATAAATACTGGGAAATTGCGTGCGCCGTCTCACTTTGACTAGTGGTCTCTTATTGTGTCCACTTATTTATATTTGTATATATAGTTTTTTGGTAAGTGTTGTTAAGCGAGTGTTTATCAATTTTAGTGTCTTTTTTTATGTTAATAAACTTGTATTTCGTGTGTATTTTCACAGACCTTGAAAAGGGACGGAAATAAACCGTCCGAAACATCGGAATAAATTTTTTAAAAACTTTTGTTTTTATTTAATTACTACCTAGGCAGTAGAACCATCAGCTTCCTAACTTACTTATTTTTAGAAAATGTCCGTGTGGATGTGTGTGTGAGTGTGTGTGTGTGTGTGTGTGTGTGTATTTATGTCCGTATACGCTCATATCTCATGATCTACTCGACCGATTTTAACGGGAGAGTGATCATTTTTTTAGATTTTGCTTCCACAATTGGGGTCAATATTCTATTTTTGTAAAATTTAATTTTTTTTTATAGCCATTTTTTAATTTTCAAAATTTTTTTTTTTAATTTTTTTAATATTTAGAACAAATATTGTTTATATACCATGAATTCTCTGTATGAAGGATACAATTATCTACAATTTAAAAAAAAAAAAGTCGGTAGCTATATTTCGTCATAAGTTATTGATGAAAACGTAATTTTTTGTAAATAGATTATATTTCGAAATTAAAAAAAGATATTAACATGAATATTTTCTTGGTTATAAAGGATATTAAGTACTATAACTTACTAAATTTTTAGGTTTTTTTATTCATTATTTTTTGAGAAAAAAAATAATTTATAAAAAAAAAGTAATTTTTTTTGTCGTTCAATAACTATAGTAAAATTGGCTTAATCACTTTGAAATTCTTTGTAGGGGTAGATTTTGTATAGCAATCGAGTGAGTTCTTTGGGCAAAAGGATTGATCCATAAATTTCGAAGATATTTGAGTTTAAAATTTTTTTCAAATTTTTTTAAATCGTAATTTCTTGAGAAGGGCTCTATGTATCTAAATGGAGTGGGTGGTATTCGAAAGAGAATTAAATTACCTATTTTTTCTAAAAAAATTAATTCTCTAGCTATCACGGTTCTTTTGTTATTAACAAAAACGTAAAAATTGAAAAATGAAAAAAATGAGTTTTATATGTTCAACTATTACAAGAGTAAAATTGTCTTATTCGCTTCAAAATTCATTGTAGAGGTATATCATTGATAGTTCTCGGATGAGTTCTTTTGGCAAAGTTATTGGTTCATAAATTTCAGAGATATTTGAGGTTAAAATTTTTCTAGACATTTTTAAAATTTATTTCTTGAGGATTAATTTAGAATTTTTTTTTAATTTAGTTTATAATTAAATTTAATTTAATTTATAAAAAGATAATTTTAGTTTATAATATCTAAAAATTATTAACCAATCATTTTGCCAAAAAAATTCTGCCGAGAACTATCAATAATATACCTGTACAATGAATTTTGAAGCGAATAAGACAATTTTACTATCGTAATAGTTGAACATCCAAAACTCATTTGTTTTTAATTTTAAAATTTTTACATTTCTGTTAATAACAAATGAACCGTGATAGCTAGAAAATTATTTTCTTTTTTAAATATAGGTAATTTAATTATGTTTCGAATACTATAAATTACATTCAAATACATAGAGCTCTAAATATCAGTTGCAAATTTATAGGCAATTGTGATATATATTTTATGTATGTGAAATTTTGTGGTAATGTATAATCTACAAAAATTTGAATAAATTATGTTGGAGTTTTGTTATTTCTGTCTTTCTGAAGTATTAAATTTTAAATATTGGAATTAAAAATTAATTAAAGGAATCAGTAAATTAAGTTTGAGGAAGCTACGTGCCAATGAATTGGCGGCGGTTTTTTTTTTTAATTTGATCGAACAATAAAAAAAGTTAAAAAACATCGTATTCATTTAACGATCTTGTCCGCTAAATTTAATTCCTTTCTTCTTAATTTAATTTCTTGAAACGAATGTGTATTATTCCATCAAGAAATTGAAAATCATGTGCGTAACGGTTTTTTCATGTGGTGAAAAACACAGGAGGCTCTTTCTTCTTTGAGGCTCAAAACCCTTAATGAAAATTTATGGTTATGTTTCTCAAGGGCTCCGCGAGTTTCCCAGCGCTTCTCCCCACTCTCCGATACATTCACGTAAACGCTCATGATTGGGTGCTCCGATTTTACGTAACAATCAAGCAGCCAATCGTAGCTCGTGGTAGAAAGGAGGGGATTCGCGCTAGAGAGATAATAAGTACGGGCCTAGCTGCGCCACCCTCAGTCAGTCGCTCTACCTCTTCGAAGTCATGACATTTTTACCACGTTAAGTCAGTATTTTTTAAAAATGTCTCAAAGAAAGCTAGTGCCGAATTTACTGTACAATTCGACTTACGCTCTGAACAATTCGTACTCTAAGTTCGTTTACGTCGGCTTGGATTATGCAGTTGGCTATTTCCGACCCGTCATCAGGTTCGGTGGGCATACAGCACCGCATAAAAATATAACTCTGGATGTCGACTGTTGGGAACAATTAAAAAACCATTTCAAGACCTTCGGAGAGTATCTATGGGCATCAGGCGATTTTATTAAGCAAGGCAAATATGCGAAACTATATTTACCTCACCACGACGTCGAATTTACCACAGCCTATGGCCACAGAACCGTATCAATCACCGATAAGCCCCAGGGAACACCGCCATCGTTCACCCTACAGTACGAACACGAGGCTCAATAGTTCGACTTTGAAGACGATAATGCCAATCAGGAGGTACCCGCCTCCACTACAAGTGACGAACCTGCTACAAAAAAGAAGAAGTCTGAAAAATCACCGAAGATTATGATGCAGTATACAACTTTCAGCGGATTGAAAAAGTTCCAACAGTGTATAGACTATAAATTAAAAAGGTTAGAAGAAATGTAGGGTTTTGTGAACAAGGTTTTCGGTATAATGATCCATGTTATTAAAACGGAAGCAATTAGCAAAAACGACGTGCATTTACTAGACCATACATTCATCGGCGTTGTATTTAATGCACTAGAAGACAAAATGAAAGAACTCGCTCTCAGTCAATTAATGTTTGCAAATTTTAGCGAGAGTCCTATTGAAATAATGTTTTTGGAAGTATATGGCGAGTATTTAACAATTCTAGAAAAGAATGTTGTTAGTGCGTTAGAAGTTTGAAAATGTACAAAAATAATTTTCTTTATTTTATATAATAAAATGTATTTTACCTTATCACACTTTTTTATTTAAGAACCCCTCCTTTATACCTACTCCTATTCACGCCCCCAACTTCTCATTGCGCTAGTACGCATATATTTATACACGGTGACCCATTTTAATCGCTACACCCGGATTTTTCGGATCCTAAGACAGATAGGAAAAAATGATTCAGACAAAAGTTGTAGGGGACGAAGGGGGCCAAACGATGGTCCTAACAGCTTTGACCTTGAATTTGACCTTCAAGGTTATTTCAAGGTCAAGTGGTTTTTTTTAATAGGAACACCTATTTTTGACCCCGGATTCGGAAAGAGCGGGAAATTTTACGTTCAAAATCATATTGAGACATTTTTTTTCAAGGTCATTTCAAGGTCATTTCAAGGCCAAATGAAGGTCGAACTCCGAAAAATCCATTTTAAGTCGTTTTTTCCATGAGTCACAGGCTTAAGTGGTTCAAACTGATCGTAGGTTTAATAGGGAAACCCACACACCCAAAACTTTCACATCCTAGTAAACAAATATCAAACTTGCACATCCGAACCCCATGCTCTTCATAGCCTCACATGCTAAACTGTTACACCAGACATCCCCCAGTCCCACACATCTCTTCCCCATGTCTGATGTTTGTTTAACGGAAACTTCAAGATCATTAAAGCTTCTGTTGTAAATGTGTCAACCTTACGTTTAGCGCTACCCAGAAACAACGACGTGGACGTAGTAAGGATTGTTTCCTTTGGGGTGCTTGATTAAAGTGAGTCCCCTTGCCTCTCACTGTTCAGGGTGCTTGATTTAAGTGAGTCCCTTCGCCTCTCACTGATCGGGGTGCTTGATTAAAGTGAGTCCCCTTGCCTCTCACTGTTCAGGGTGCTTGATTTAAGTGAGTCCCTTCGCCTCTCACTTATGTGTTTATCTAACCTCGAAGAAAATGTTCGAAATTACGACCATTTACTTCCAGGTACATAGTCAAATGCCTTTGGAAGTGGCGAACGGTGTTTAGCAAAGTTTGCCTTGGAATGGCAGCGCATGCTCGACGAATTCTGTCCATCATGTCTACTCTTGTGGTGGGCCTTTCCTCAAAAACGGCATTTTTTAAATACCCCCATAAGTAAAAATCTGGTGATGTAAGATCTGATGAGCAAGCAGGCCATTCAACCGGACCACCTCGACCAATCCATCTGTTACCATACTGCTCATTCAAAAAAGTCCTGACAATTCGAGCGAAATGTGGTGTTGCGCCGTCCTGCTGGAGCCACATTCTTCGTCGCGTTTCTAAGTCAACATCTTCCATCAATACAGGTAGTTCATCTCTTATTAGCGTTAAGTACGTGTGTTGATTAACATTTTCTTCGAAAAAATAAGGGCCAATCACACATCCATTAATAATCCCACACCATACCATAATACTCCATCGTCTTTGATGGTTTACAGTTCTGACCCAATGAGGATTAACATCAGACCAGTAATGACAATTATGTCTATTCAATTCTCCATCACTTTGAAATTTTGCCTCATCAGAAAAAAGAACAAAATTAAAAAAGTCTGGATCATTTTCTATCATTTGTAAAGCCCATTGGCAAAACACAATACGCTGTTGAAAATGAGCAAACTGTAGCTCTTGGACCAGAGTAATATGATACGCATGATATCTAAGCACCTTCATAATTCTTAAAAATGTACTTTTTGGAAGACCGATTTCCCTTTCGATTCGACGAGCGCTTATCTGTGGGTCAAGATGAATTATTGCCAGAATAGTCACAACCCGATTATCATTTTCATCATATTGATGGCGCCTACGTTGACGAACCATGTGTCCACCACGAGCTCTTTGAGTTAAACGTCTGATAGCCATAGCGTCAGGGTGTCGTCTGTCTGGATAGCGTTCAGCATAAATTCTTGCCGGAGCACGATAATTACTTCGGCTTTCTCCTAAAGCCAACATCATGTCAACGATCTCGTTGGGCGGATAGTCAGCCATTTCAGAGCCAGCTATTAATTACTATTAAATTTGAATAGTGAAATGGTATAAAAAATATTAATAATTATAATATTTGCCCGTATACGGTCGCGACCAAAAAAGAAAAATGTTCCTAAATTATGGTAACTTTATCTGACTAAGTGTATTTGCCAAAAGTACTCCGATTGTCACACTTTTGTAATTGTAAGTTTTATAATAAAGTAATAATCATTAAATTATTTCTAATTTGAACTGCACATAATACTAAAACTTGCTTTTATTTTAAATATTGTGAATTATTGCCGTTCAAACTTGAGAAATACTAATATTGTCAGGACTTTTTTGAATGAGCAGTATGGTAACAGATGGATTGGTCGAGGTGGTCCGGTTGAATGGCCTGCTTGCTCACCAGATCTTACATCACCAGATTTTTACTTATGGGGGTATTTAAAAAATGCCGTTTTTGAGGAAAGGCCCAACACAAGAGTAGACATGATGGACAGAATTCGTCGAGCATGCGCTGCCATTCCAAGGCAAACTTTGCTAAACACCGTTCGCCACTTCCAAAGGCGTTTGACTATGTGCCTGGAAGCAAATGGTCGTAATTTCGAACATTTTCTTCGAGGTTAGATAAACACATAAGTGAGAGGCGAAGGGACTCACTTAAATCGAGCACCCTGAACAGTGAGAGGCAAGGGGACTCACTTTAATCAAGCACCCCGATCAGTGAGAGGCGAAGGGACTCACTTAAATCAAGCACCCTGAACAGTGAGAGGCAAGGGGACTCACTTTAATCAAGCACCCCGATCAGTGAGAGGCGAAGGGACTCACTTAGATCAAGCACCCTGAACAGTGAGAGGCAAGGGGACTCACTTTAATCAAGCACCCCAAAGGAAACAATCCTTACTACGTCCACGTCGTTGTTTCTGGGTAGCGCTAAACGTAAGGTTGACACATTTACAACAGAAGCTTTAATGATCTTGAAGTTTCCGTTAAACAAACATCAGACATGGGGTAGAGATGTGTGGGACTGGGGGATGTCTGGTGTAACAGTTTAGCATGTGAGGCTATGAAGAGCATGGGGTTCGGATGTGCAAGTTTGATATTTGTTTACTAGGATGTGAAAGTTTTGGGTGTGTGGGTTTCCCTATTAAACCTACGATCAGTTTGAACCACTTAAGCCTGTGACTCATGGAAAAAACGACTTAAAATGGATTTTTCGGAGTTCGACCTTCATTTGGCCTTGAAATGACCTTGAAATGACCTTGAAAAAAAATGTCTCAATATGATTTTGAACGTAAAATTTTCCGCTCTTTCCGAATCCGGGGTCAAAAATAGGTGTTCCTATTAAAAAAAACCACTTGACCTTGAAATAACCTTGAAGGTCAAGTTCAAGATCAAAGCTGTTAGGACCATCGTTTGACCCCCTTCGTCCCCTACAACTTTTGTCTGAATCATTTTTTCCTATCTGTCTTAGGATCCGAAAAATCCGGGTGTAGCGATTAAAATGGGTCACCGTGTATATGCAGCATTATACATAAGTCATTCGTCGAAAGACCACCGACAAGGCAACATCATGGGGCCCCCGTTCAGCAAGCATTAGGCCAAGCCAAAGGACAAAGAAACTCTCATCAGCAAGAGAGATAAGAAAGACTCCAGGACAAGCAAAAAAAATTCTCCACCACATCATTCTTTTGCACCAATTCCTTCTCCTTTCCAAAAAAAGATGGTTATTCAAAATATAACAAATAACGAACGGTCCTTTTAAGAACAACATTTATGTTAACGGGAAAGAATTGTTCATAACAATCGGGCGTTTCAGCCCGTTTAAATAAATAAAAATTTATTTTTCCTCAACATGCTTTTTTTTACTTGCATACCCCTCCTTTACACCAACTCCCTATTCTCACCCCCAACTTCTCATTGCGGAAACACACACATACACACACACGCACGCGCACACACACACGGTCTATATAGCGAGAGGCCTGGCTCCAGCACCCTATGGGCCTTTATGGCGTAGCGCGTATAGCCAAAGGTCTTGTCCCCCACCACTGCGAGTCGGGGCATATACGGCGGCATGCGCGGGGCAGGTATAGCGGCATGGCGTCATGGCGGGGGCGATAAGTGTGTCATTATTTATGGGTAATAATTCGCCTTATTGTTTACCCTAATTAGCTTGTATTCACACTTGCTAATGACCTTGTCACACTTGGGGCCCATACACACAGCACACGCTCTATATAGTGAGAGGCCTCGCACTAGCACCATATGGGTCTTTATGGTATAGCGCGTACAACCAAAGCGCTCGCCCCCACCACCTCGAGTCAAGGCATATACGGCAACACACAAGGGGCATGTATAGTGGCATGGCGTCATGGCGGGCGCGATAAGTGGGCCATTGTTTACGGGTAATAAATCAACCCATTGTTTACACTAATTAGCTTGTGTTCACACTTGCTACTGTAAACACTTCGGTTAATGACCTTGTCACACTTGGAACCCCATACACACCGCACAGCTGGGTGCCACATGACCCCTACACGCGGCACAGCGGGGGACCATCTTGCTATACCGGTCCCCTTACTACTAACATAATCCAGACATTTTCGTTACAAAGGCATACAAAGGAAATGTTACAGTTATTTTAAATAAAACGGATTATATCAGGAAAGTAGAAAATGCACTCACGGATGATAAATATTATGAATGTCTTAAGAAATCACCACTCATTAAACTTCAAATCAAAATAACTACTTTGATGAAAGATTGGAATAAAAAAGGCGTTTTTGACACTAATCCGTATTTTTCCACAGTTTTAAAATCTAATATTGGTGACACAAACTTGGCCAGAGCTTACGCATCAGTTAAAATTCACAAAGAAGATAATCCTATTCGTATTACTGTCTGAGCTATTGGCAGCCCAACTTATGCTCTAGATAAAAGCCTTTCTATGCTGTTCTCAAAATATTTCCCTCGTCCAAAATCGACTATTAAAAGTAGTAGCGAACTTAAAGAAATCACAGATACAATAGAGATGAGTACTGATTATGAATTTGTTTTATTTGACATTGTGTCACTGTTCACAAACATTCCCAAAAGCTTAATTGTTGCCGCTTTGTTAAAAAAATGGAAATATCTAAAAAACAAAATCAACCTTCCGAAATTAGAATTTATTGATGGTGTTAAAATACTTTTAGGTTCCACGTATTTCCAATTCAACAATAAATTTTATAAACATATTCTTGGTGCAGCTATGGGTTTTTGCACGAGTCCTTAGTTTGCTGACATTGTACTTGAACTATTAGAGACATCTTGCCTTAATAAACATAAATCAGAAAACGCACATTGTATGAGATATGTGGACGATTGCATTCTCATTACAAAAAAAGATCGTACTTCTGACATCTTTAACACTTTCAATAATTACAATAGCCATTTAAAGTTCACAATAGGACATGAAACGAATGACAGTATAAACTTCTTAGATATCACTCTTACTGGAACAGATTACAATAAAATAATCTCTAATTGGTATACAAAAAGCACTGCTTCTGGACGGTATATAAACTTCCATTCTCATCATCCAATTTCTCAAAAGATAGCCATAATTTATAGTTTAGTTGACAAATCTATTAAACTATCACATCCGCAGTTTCATGAAAACAATTTAAAAATAACCACACACTATCTATTATGCAATAATTTTCTTTACACCTCATACATAAATACATCGGCGTTAGACTCCAACAGATTCAAAACCAAAACAATAACATAGTGAACGTTACGAGCAATATAGGTATATTGCTAATAGTGTACACATAAAAAAGAAAATTGTCCTTCCCTTTATAAAAACCGCTGCCAATTCATTGGCCCGTAGCTTCCTCAACCTTAATTTGCTGATTTCTTGAATTAATTTTTAATAACAAAATTTATAATTTTTGCAACAATTTATGACATAATTATAATTAAATTCATTTATGAAGGTTAATAAGTATTAATTTAAAATTGTTTTTCTTTACTTATTTATTTATTTAGAACAACGAGCAAGAATGCCCTAGATTAAACATAATATATACATATATATCATCATTAGGGGATTATAAGCTTTTTAAAAAACAACACGTTTTTGTTTTTGTTAACAACTCATTTTTTTTTTTCATTTTTCAATTTTTAGGTTTTTGTTAATACCAAAATAACCGTGATAGCTGGAAAATTTTTTCTTCTTAGAAAATATAGGTATTTTAATTCTCTTTCGAATGCTGCCCATCTCATTCGAATACATAGAGGTGTTCTCGAGAAATTACGATTTAAAAAAAAAAAAACGAAAAAACTTCAACCTCAAATATCTCTTAAATTTATTAACCAATCATTTTGCTCAAAGAACTCGGCTAAGAACTATCAAGAATCTACCTCTACAATGAATTTTGAAGCGAATAAGACAATTTTACTTCCGTAATCGTTTGACATATAAAACTCATTTTTTTCATTTTTGAATTTTTACGTTTTTGTTAATAACAAAAGAACGGTGATAACTAGAAAAATATTTTTTTTTTAGAAAATATAGGTTTTTTATTCTCTTTAGAATGCTATCCATCCTGTACGGATACATAAAGCCGTTCTTGAGAAATTATGATTTGAAAAAAAGGTTAAAAAAATTTTAATCTCAAATATCTCTGAAATTTTGGACCAATTATTTTGCCCAAAGAACTCGATCGAGAACTATACAAAATCTACCTCTACAAGAATTTTGGAAGTGATTAAGTTAATTTTGATCCCGTAATCGTTGGACATTTTTTTCAATTTTCCACTTTTTTTCTCAAAAACTAACCAACAGAATGAATTCAAATTTTTACAGATTATAGCTATTTATATACTGAATTATCATGATTTTTCTCCAAAAAATTGATCGTTTAGTTTGGGAGTTATAAGCTTTTTAAAATAAAACACGTTTTTATTAATAACATAAGAACCGTGATAACTAAAAAAATAATTTTTTTGAAAATATAGGTTTTTTTATTCTCTTTCGAATGCTACCTATCCGATTAAAATATCTCGATCCTATCATTGAAAAAAAGCAAAAATAAATTTTTGGGAATCGAAAATTCGAAATAAAACAAAAACGCAATGGCCCAATCAAAAAACGGATTTTTGACGCGCAATCACACAAAAAACGAAAAAATGAGAGCTCTCCCGTTAAAATCGACTGAGTAGAAGCTGAGATGCAGGCGAATAAACACACACACAGACACAGACACACACACACACCACACACACACATACACACACACACACACACACACACATTTCATATAAATGCTTTACATGTTTGTACGAACGATCCAGCGCCCATGGAAGTAACGCGAGGGAAATTGTTCGCACGACGAAGTCTTTTTCGGTGATTTTTTCTTTTTACATTTTCATAAAATTTTTCGACCACTGCGTCGTTTACGTGTGAATCACGTGAAAAGACGTTATAAAACGCGTGTAGAGTGCGACCGCTACGGATATAGCAAAGAAACATAATACAATATTCGCCGCAAACTTTAGAATTAATACTCTGCTCTTTCTTCTCGTTCCACTTGAAGCTTGCGCAATTTCTTCGAAGTCGATCGATATGATGTCGTGAAACAGGATCGACTCCATAGCTATCGAAATATAACCCTTTTGCATTTTTGTCTATGTAGAATGCCACCCAGTGGGATCCAGTCTTATCTGAGGTGTCGACATTGGTTACAACAGCGGCTGGAAGACTTAAGCTTCTAGGGATGTGATCGGCTGCGAATACACCTATCGAGTTTGCTCTGAGTCCACTAATGGCCCTCGAGATTTTTTTCGTATTAATTTTGCATTTTGGCTAAATGTGAAATATGAGTTGGTGTCGCTGTCACTTGCTATTTCTGGGGCCACATCCATCTCGTCGTGGCCGCCGTCGTCCTGCTCCTCCTCCTCCTCCTCAGTGGACTGCTCAGAGCCCTGGTGAAAAAGGAGTAATCTTTTGCGCTGCTTCTGCTGATACTGATGAATAGCTGTGTAGAACATTTGACTTTGTAATTGGTCGTTGTTGATCATTTTCCACTCTTCGGGTAGTATAGAGCGCATCCACTTTTTTATTTAGTGCGCCTTGTAGACCGCGCAAAAATCTTGTTTATCTTTAAACCTCTGAGACGCGTGCGTAGAATATACCAGCGTGTCAGAAAATATGTTGTTGAGTTTTCTGAACGTCGGCGAGTCATATTTTTCTACATTACATATATTTCGTCCGAGTAAAGATTCCAGGTACCATTCCTTCTCCTCGCCGCGAACGTAAATCCGTCTTGTTGCTCTTGCGATATTGAAGAGATAACGATATAGTTGTCTTAATGATACTTCACCCTCGAACCAGTTAATGCTGTGAATATCGACAGCGCAGTAGGAATTTGTATTTTTTACGTCTTCGGGCAGCACGATGAAATTGCACGGTGCTTGTACGATCCAGTGGTCGACAATTGGTTTCTGTAGGCAAATGACCGCTACCTCCTTTGGTAAAAACTTGCTTTCAGTGTCTCGAAACCCTTGTATATCTACGACGTAATCCATTATACGTGTGTGCGTAGCGAGCGTCAAGAGAAATGTGAGGCTTGAGAGCGCCGCCCGCTTCCTCTCGAGTCCTCATCCCCGCACCTTTTTAACGACTAGGCACTAAAATCGGATAATATTTGGTGGGTGAAGTCTGTTTCGAGAACGTTATCGTATTCGGCATAAACAACGTAATTTATTGTGCTCGTTGGAATCGTCTCAAAGCCCATCTCTATGCTTAAGCTACCCGAGCGAACGAGATTCCAATGCGAGGCGCACTGAGCTGATAAATCGGGTGTGAGATCGAAGGCCGTGAGAAAGTAGCCCAGTGAATAGTTGAAACGGTTTATGCCAAAGCCCTCGTTGAGGGAATGTATACCTGTGCTAGAGTAGAGGGTTTGAAATGCATCTATAAACAGACTATCGTTAGCAGCAAAGCGCGGCTGTAACGGTTTGCTCGGAATTTGATACCCGTCGACGTAGAGGGAGAGGTGATTTATTGAAAAGTGTTGAAAACTGAACGGGTTAAATATTCGATTACCATTGAATGCCTTATTATCGACAAATCCTATTATTATTCTTTTAGGCAGTTGCCCCAGAATGGCATTGTCGATGGTATCGCCATGTATACCTGCGTGAAGCGTAAAAGTTTTGACTTCTACTCGCGTGACGGGATACTTGGCCGTTGTTTTAACGAGAGCATTGGCGTGCGCAATTAAAATTCCCGGATTTATCTTCTCGCGTCGAACGATGAGCGTGACTTCCTTTATTTTCAGGCTGAATTTGCCGTCCGTTAAGTGTGATTCTTTTGCGATTGGTGAGTAGTTGAGCAGTGAGTCTATGTATGCTCTGTAAGGATATGCATTATTGATTGGGTGGAGAAACGAGTTTTTAATTTAGAAAAACGTCGATTTGATTAAACATTGAATGCATTATATTATTTACTGGGACAACTTTTAAGTTTTCAGAAGGGGTTTCGGCATTCGGCTGTATTCTAGCTTTGACATAGAGCATGGTGTGCGCGAGATCTATATAATGTTCGCTTGTGCTCGGGATGACGAACTCTATGGGCGCGTCTCCTTCGTCGCTGAGCGAGGACACAGGTTTATAGTGTAAAAAACTACTACTCTCAATCGACGTTTGAGTCGCCGGTAGAGTGAAAAGGTCGAGCTCGCTCGACATGCACTGGTTAGAGTGCGGGTGCAAGAAGGACATTTTTACTTTGGATCAAAAATATCGTTTATGTTACGAACGGCTTTCCGCTTCTTCCTCTTCTTCTTGCTCATTCTCACAGTGGGATTTCTTTTACTGGGTTTTTTCGTACCACCTGCCGTGTGCGTCCGAGTGTGTTCTTTTCTCAACTGGCAGCAGCGCTTGCCATTCACGCCTGTTTTATATCCCAAGCCTTTCATTATTTTCGATATTTTGTCATCAGCTTTTCTTTTGAGCTTGCATCCAGATTCTTTGGCCCGTGATTTTACAGCCTCCTTGAAATTGACACCGCTGTTGGCAACGTCGTCAACAACCTTTATACCTGCGCGTAGCGTCTCTTTACCTACAGCCTTGGCCCCACTCGTGACGTATGGCAGGATGCGATGAAAAAGGCCTCCTACCCCATGACCTCTCTGAAAAGTCGAACCCGCAAAAACATTTCTCACTCCACCTCCACCTAACTGCTCGTCGTAGTAGCGCCCGTAATGACTCATCTTAACGGTTGCGCTTAAAGTGCAGCGTGATCACCAACGTGCCGTACTCGAATGGTATATGTGGCCCATGTTTATCTCTTATATTGATAACGATGCTACGAAAATTGTGATAGAGAAGAGGTATATAGTGAACAGGTGTAAAACGCTGTACTGTACTGCATCCGTACTTAAATCTGTAGTTCTCTTTAGAAACTATGCGCAGTAGGGCAGCTTGGGTGTCACCTACTGTCTAAGGTTCATATATATCGGTATAAACGTACATTTGGTCGGGCAAGGCTCGAGAAAGCGAGGCAGGTTTCTTGGCTGCAATCTCCCGGTGACCCTCATTAAGCGTTGTAAACCAACCTTCTTGACCTGCTTCGTCGAAGCCGAATATACGTCTGATTTTTTCGCTGAAATCCGTAATGTGTATTTGCGGGCAGTTCCAGTTGCACCTTATGATGTAGGTTATGATGAGCATTTGATGCCTATAAGTGTCATTCGCCGCGTTTATAGAGTCCACTAGTTGTTCGAGGGAATTGTAAATACCTACTGGTATACGACACAGTGTTTGGTCGATGAAACCCCCATTGACCTCAGTCGTGTGAAAAGTGTAACTCGCTTCGTCATCTTGAAAATGTACGATACTGTGTGATATGTGAATTTCAACGAGGCCCACGAGCCACTCGCCGTGTAATTTGATCTCGCGTTGCAGCTGGGTCGTAAAACAGCAGGTTGTGTTTTCGGGAAAATACGTCATGCTACTGTTATTGAGCAGTACCATATAAAAATCATCGCTCGTTTCCATTTTTTCAGATGTTTTCAAGCTCGCTTGCTTTTACCCACGAGTTAAATTTATCAGAGTAACCGAGCCACTTAACGAGTGCTCTCTTTTTAGCGCCTCGTCCTTCTGTGCGTATGACGCGTTCGACTTTGAAATACTTATCGGGTGCGAAGCGTTCGCGGCCGACTAACACGAGCTCCTCGGGATAAAAGAAACCGTCGATAATTTCTTCGTTCAAATCTTCGAGCACGTATATACAGAGATTTTGACGCGTCGAAACGCGGATTATCTTGAACACTTCTTCGCCAAAATTTTTTTTGTATCCTCTCTCAAAGGTGTTCTTGGTTCGACTAATGCGCACGAGGTTGCCCACCTTGAATTTAGGAAGCGCCGGTGCTTGCGTTCGATAATTGGAGCTCGCACGTTTGGCTAAATTTCCGATCGCTGTCGGCGCGTTGTACAATGTGACATCGATAAGTCTCATGCGCGTGCCACTGTGTAGCGTGCGATTGTAAGCCTATACAATCTTTTAAGTGAGGGAGTACGATGGACAACCAAAAGGAGGTGACACACACAGGTACACTTAACAATAAGTAAGTAAATCAATTGAACTAAAGACGTTTATTGAATACTCTAAATGATATTACGTCGTTACAGTATGAACGCCCGACAGTGACTGACAATCGCCGGTGCGAGAGCAGAGTAAGAAAGTATATTCTATTGTCATCTTCATTCTCTTCTTATCTTGCCCTTTGTCTTTGCAGCTTCACAGTGCGTCCGGTATGAAGCGATAACGTAGCCGTGGCTGACCGATGCATCCACGCGCTGAGACTTTGAGTCATATAGCTCCTCCACGGCCAAGTTCAAAGACGTCCTCGTCTTTGGTTTCTTTGGTAGGTAGTTGATTCTTATTTTGACTCTTGTATATTAAGTAAATTGACGTAATTACTAAGAACAGTAATACAAGTATAATCGAGCTTGTAGACATAAAAAATTCAACTCCGAATTGGTTAAAAGTTGGTTTAGTCGTTGTGGGCAAAGTCAAAGCTTTCAAAGGCTCAAAATTCAGCTGATGGTCCTTGATAATCAAAGGTGAAATTAGACTGGACTGTTTTATTTCACCGAGGTTGTCGTCGGGTCTGTAACCTTGTACCAATACATCATTTCCTTGAATCTGGTGTGTTCCTCGGGTCGTCGTCTCATAATTATCATGTTTAATTGTAATAAGATAATTGCTCGATACAAGTGCCAAATTTTCAGATAGTTTATACGTCAGTATTATAGGTGAATCAATTGAAATAATAATTGGCAGGGCCTTTTCTGTTGTAATTTGTTTGCATAGATACTCAAACTCATACGTTAGTTGGCATTTATTAGCAAACAATTTGATTGATGACCCAGTTAAACTCCATGGTGTGGTGATGATTTCTGTTTGATTATTGTAGTTGATTGTAGCAAGTCTTTGGTAAAGAGAGAATTCGATAGGACTGAGGATAGGGAATTTAGTGGTGTAAATGATAGAGTTTTGAGTGAATGCGATTGATCTCTGAGTAAAACGGAAATCTAACAAATTATGGTGATGTAATTCTTTTTGAGAATAAGTTTCTAATAAGTGTATACGGATATCTAGTATTTGCTCGTACGTTAATATTTCTAAATCGAATAATTGTTCAGAAAAGATAAATGATCTTTTAATTTTACCGAGAAAGTCAAGAAAATGTTGTTCCTGAATTATAAGAGTAATGACTGCTTCAAATATATTAGATTGTGAAATTTGGTTATTTACGTTTTTCCACATATCTCTTAAATTTTTATTGATTACATCTGTATTATTATTTATTTGTTTGCTTATTGTATTTATAACACTTATTGATCTATTTAGAGCAAATACATTTTCTTGTTGTTGATGTTCGAGCGAGTTTAAATAATTATTTATTTTGTCCAAATCCTTGGCATCCGGGTTTCCGAAGACGTATTTTATTACTGTACCCAATTCGTTTACCAGACCTCTTTTCGTTCTTCTGTTCGATGGCATTATTTGCTGTATATTTTGACGTATTTCGTCACATAAAATCTCAGCTTGTTTTAACAGATTGGAATCCTTTAATTCTTGATGAGTAGATAATATCGTACAGGTGCCTGCTATATGTTTGAAAGTTTTTAAGAGGGTTGTAATATTAATGTTGAAGTGGAGATAATGATATTTTTCAACTATTCTTCCAATTCCTTGATGATAATCGTAGTGTGTGGAATTTTGGTCAATTTTACTGCTGTTCACTAGCAGAATCGATAGCGTTAGAATTAGTGCCACCTTCATCTTCCTGCAAAGAAAAAGTTTTTCTTAGTCTCTTTGCTCTTCTTACGTTGTAACCGCGTGGTTGTCCATGAATATAACATTCTAATGAGGGGCCTTTTTGTTTTTCAATAAGTAATTTTTGATAACGCGGTGCTGTTTTGTTACGTTGCTGTTGATGGGTTTTCATATAAATTTCTTTATTTTGTAAATTTTCATTTGAATCATCAGGTAATTTTTGTTTTTCCTTTCATATTTTATACAGTTCATTGTAGAAAGATAAAATCTCGTTTTTGCTGATTTCGTTATATTTTTCGATTTTGTCTGCTTCTGGTTCAATGACATGTTTATGCAATTCCTCATACGGTCCATACAAAAGGGTGAATGGTGCAAAATTTGTGGAAGAATGAATGCTTTGGTTGTATATCAAGATGGCTGTAGTCATGTGATCTTTAATCGTCTCTCTGGGATTCTGATCTATTAAAATACTTAGTTTTTCTCTCAAAGTAGAATGTAGTCTTTCTATGGGCCCATTTGACGTATGCCTGTTGATGGTAGATTGGTGGTAATCAATCTTGTGTATTCGGCAAAATTCCTTAAATACTGCAGAATTAAATTCGCTTCCATTGTCTGTGGTGATTTTGTCTGAGAAATTATGAAGAGGCAAAAAATGTCTTACTTTGCTTAGTATAGTCGTAGCGTTTCCGTCTGGTAAGTGGTAGGCTTGGGCATATTTTGAAAATATATCAATGATTGTGAGAAATTTGTCCTTATCAATGTGAAAAATATCCATGTGTACGTATTGTAGCGGTCTGTTAGCAATAATGGGACCATAATTTTCTGTCTGATAAGGTCTTCTTTCGTATTTGTGCTCTAAACATATTTCACATTGGTTGATGTAGTTTAGAATAATTCTGTCCATGTTAAGTGTGTAAAACTTTTTCTTAAAATGTGCCGTCGTTTCCTGTATTCCATTGTGATTCTTACCGTGTTATTCTTCAAGTTTCTTCATGAAGTTACTTCGATCGATTACAGGTGTATAAATGTTTGTTTTGATTAATTTTAATTTTTCTTTAAAGTGATCCTTCAATATTCTATAAGCGATGATTTTCAAATCCTTGTTTGCAAAGTAAACTCCGTATTGTTTATCTGGTTTTGTGTTTTCATTAAGAAATTTCAACAGTTGTGTTTCTGCATCTTTCTCCTTTATTTTTACTTCACTATATTATATATATTGTATCTTTAGTTTGTCCTTATTAATTTTTACATCATAATCATCTCCTGATTTGAGTATTATGCTATAATTGGAAGCATGTATGTTTTTCTCTGTTACAGGTAAGGAAAAGACTGGATCTTCGTCAGAGGTGTGGACGGTTGCCATATCGTCGTCAAGCGTTTCGTCTACTTCTTCGGGTGCATGAGATGCGACATCATGTGCCTGGGCTATCATTGAAAGTGAGTCATCTTTTTCATGAGTATTGATTTCTAAGCTACTTAAGGCATCTGCTACACTATTTTCTTTAGCTTTTTTGTATTTTATTTCAAAGTCGTATTCTTCCAATTTTATCCTCCAGCGGATTAGTCGGGAATTAGGTGTTTTCAAAGACCAGGGCCAAGTGAGCGGCTTATGATCTGTTTCAATGGTGAATTTTCTGCTATACTCATAAGGCCGAAAATGTCGGTACGCTTCTACAATTGCCAACAACTCCTTTTCGATGGTAGAATAATTTTGTTCACCAGAATTTAGGGTTCTAGAAAAGCATGATATAAGATGTTTATCTTGGGATAGTTCAGCTCCAACACCATCATTTGACGCATCTGAAGAAATGAGAAATGGCTTAGAAAAGTCCAGGTATGCTAATACAGGTGCATTAGTAATTAACTGTTTCAATTTGTTGAATGCTTCTATGTATTTTTCGTTTTGAATATATAATTTTTCGTTCTTTTTGAGCACTTTCGTAAGTGCCTTAGCTATTTTCGCAAAGTCTTTTATAAATCTTCGGTAGAATCCTGTAAGTGATAGAAATGATCTCAATTCCGTTAATGTTTTTGGAATAGGGTATCTTACAATAGCGTCGATCTTTTCGGGGTTTGGTCTTATTCCCTCTGGCGTTATAATATGCCCTAAAAATGGAACTTCCTTTCTTAGGAATTCGCTTTTATCCAGTTGAACTTTTAGGCTATAATTTCTGAGTTCTTCAAATATAAGTTTCAAATGTTGTAAATGTTCCTGTAATGATTTTGAGAATACTACTATATCGTCCATGTAAACAAAACAAAATTTGTGCAAATACTTTCTCAAAACTGTATCCATCATTCTTTGGAACGTGGCAGGCGCATTTTTCAAACCAAATGGCATACGAACATACTTGTAATGTCCACTTTCGACTGTAAAAGCTGTTTTTTCTATGGAGTCATTATCTAGTGGTATTTGATGGAATGCCTGTGCTAAATCCAGGGTAGTAAACTAACAAGGAAACCGATCGAGGTGTCCGCCTCCGATTTTCCTGAATTTTTGATATGTTGTAGAGGACCGAAAAATAAGAGACTCGCAATTTTTTTATCGGCCCAATCCCTTATTAAAGGGGTGAAAACCGCCCTTAAAGTTTACCCCCGAAAACGGTTTTTTTTTTAATATCTTAAGTTCTAATCGATATTTTGAATTGAAACAAAATGGAAAATATTTCTCCTTGAATTATGTAACCATCAAGTATAGTTAGGTCCTCGAGGGTGGCAACCCTTACTTTTTATTTTAGAAAAACCTTATTTTTTAAACTATTTCTGCATATAATATTTGCAATAAAATTAATTAATTATTGTAAAAATCATTTTTTGACTTAAAATAAAAAATAAAGTTTACGTGTTTCAGGGTTTTTGCAAATAAACACGTCATCAGGGGTAAACAACCCTTTAGGCACAAAGTACTTTCAAACTATTAAAATTAATATTTTAAGTTATATATAATGCATAATTTATTTTTATTTGGGCTATTTTTTCTATGGGCCCAATTTTCTATTAAAGGGGTAAAACGCACCCCTAAAAATCACCTCTAAAATAGGTTTTATCTGAATATCCCAAGTTGAGATACAAATTTAAAATGAAACAAAATGAAAAATATTTCTCTTTGAAATTCCAAATTAGCTACCCTTATATTTTATTTCGGAAAAAATTTTTTTTTTTTTTTTTTTTTTGTATACAATATTTGCAATAAAATAAAATAATTATTATTAAAATTCAAAATCAAAGTTGACTTGTTTTAGAATTTTTTCTAATAACAACATTATTGAGGTTTAGGAACCCCTTGGGCACGTATACTTACAATTAGTACCTTTGAAATAAATATTTTGAGGTGTATGGTGCGTATAATCAGAATAAATAATCATGGATATTTTATTTATTGCAGATTGATTTGTCTATAGGCTCAATTTTCTATTTAATGAATAAAAATCACTGACAAAGAATTTGACAATTTCGTTATTTTAATGTTCAAAATATAATAGCATAAGATAAATAGAGGAATAAATAATTACATGACTATATTTTTATTATTTCTGCATAAATATTTGTATGCAGAAAAACTTTTAAAAGCTGAGCCAGGATTAAAATTATTTTCATGGTATATTTTGCAATTAGTTTTTTTTTATATATCACTGCTTGATAATTATAGTTTACTTATAATTTTAGAATATTTATGTTTGCGTATTTAGACATATCACATTATATTTCATTTGTACTTTTTTAAATAGTTATTTTTAAGTAAATATTTTCCTGATTTTTATTTATATATATGAAAAAGCGATTTTTTGTAAGCTCATCTTGTAAACATGCATAAGCAAAGATGATGCAAGTGAGCTTGGAGTCCTCGGCTGCCTAAAAACGGATTAGTTAGTCAGTATATTTTTATCGGTTCTGTTGCGAGGTACAAATTTTCGAGAGTCCGCTACTTGTTTTTTTCCTACAATAGAATTTATTATTTCATAAAAATCAAAGAATAGAATAAATGAAGATAAATCCTATCAACGTCATAAATTTATTATTGGCAGCATTCTCAGGACTTCAGATACCAGAAAGCCCTGTTAATCTTGTTGAAATGGATTTAGCTGAAAAATTCGAAAATATTTTATACGACAGTATGAATAGTTTTAATGCGATTGAAACAATGGAAGAAGAAACATTAGATTTTCAAGAGCAATTTAAAAATTATGAAGTACAAGCCATTGAAGATGACGCAATTTTCAATGAAAAAAAAGATTATGATGTATGTTCATACAATGATGAAGAGTTAAGCTTCGATTATAAAAAAAGAGCAGTCGAATATTGGAGATCAGGTAAAACTAAAAAAAATCGCAGCATAGAAAGTGTTAAACATCGATTTAAATTAGTTAATTCAGAACGGCAATTGCGTCGATGGGCTAGTCAAATCAACAATGGTGGAACTTACAAAGAAAAATTATATCAATTAAAAAATCTCAAAGAATCTCTCGAAGGTGGCCATATTATTCACGATATTGATATACGTAGGTGGGCCTTAGAAGCTAAAAATAATTTAGAATTTAATGATGTTAGATTCAAAGCAAGTGATTTCTGGCTGCGAAAATTTAAGAAGGCTCACAGAATTGTCAGTAGAAAAATCAACAAATTTATAACAAAAAAAACTCTTGAGGACAAAGAAACTGTAAATCAAGAAGCCAGTAAATTTGTAGCCGACATCAAACTACTGATTTCAGAAGTTGGAACTGAAAATACCTACAATGCTGATCAAAGTGGATTTCAATTAGAATTACATACTGGTCGTACATTAGCAGAAGAAGGAGCAAAGACTGTTGAATGTGTTGTGCAATCTGTTTCATCAACAACACATAGTTATACAATATTACCTACAATTAATGTTGCTGGAAAATTTCTCTCTTCATTATTTATAGTTTTAAAAGAGACTAAAGATGAATTTGGACCAATAATACAAAAAAATTTATTTCAGCCAGATAACGTATGTTTGGTGGCATCTAAATCTGGCAAAATGACATCATGTGAGTGAAATTAAATAAAGTGTTCTTCTTTGAGAATTCCATAAATTATAATGAGGACATGCTGTGGGTGTTTATAAAATAAATTGAGCCAAATACTTTGGTAAATTAAACTATAATATATTCACAATAACTATAAAATTATAAATTACTATTACAAATTTGTCGATATAAAAGTTGTTTCAAGAGTAAGTATAAAATGTGTGAGATGTTACAAGTAAATAGTGGAGTGTATGACTGTTACATAATTCTGAGTGTATGAGTGTTACAAAATTCTGTGAGTATTGGTGAGTTTGCTGTTTGAGTGTATGAGTTTTCTGTGTGACGTTGCGAATCACTGATGAGTGTACTAACCATACAATAAGCAACACAATCAATTATTATTTAATTAATTGTGATTGAGTTTTCAATGAGATGACACGATTAGGTATTACTGACCTAATCGTGCCTGAGTATTTCCCGCTGTACAGCTTGGTTATGCTTTCCGTGTAGCAGCGCACCTTCGTATAAAATGGCCGCATGTATTTGAGTTGTTACCTTATCATACGTAGAGGTTATATTAATCTTTACGCCGACGAGTTGGTCCCGTGATGGTGATTCCGCAACGAAGCTGAGCAGTGGAGAAGAACCGTATGTTGAGCATGACAACGAAAGATGAAATAAGCCGGTGAGATGAGTGTGAGGATGCGAAGCAGCCGATGAGAGAAGCCAGTTGAGCAAAGCCGATTGAGAACTGCCAGTGTAATTTTCCTGCTTGAAAAAACCATGCCCAAATCCCGTTGATATTATTGATCACGGTGATCATGAGTTTACTGCCGGGGTTGCATTGGTGAAAGTGCAGGTGTGAGCGAGAATCCGTGCAAAGTTGCTGAGTGAGTATATGCCATGTGAGGAGAAGCCGCGTGAGAAGCTGCCTTGTGAGACGCACTGCACTATGAATATGCCGTGTGAGATATTGCCTCGTGGCGCGCTCGAAGCATCGAGCGCCGGTGAGAAGATGCCGCTTGAGTATCACCGCCGTGTGAGAAGTTTCCGTGTGAGAGACACTGCTGCGTGAAAACATGCCGCGATAGACGACGCCATATGAGATGTTGCCGAGCAGCAGTCCATGTTGAGAGAGTGAGAAACACTACACTTGAATTTTTCACTTGAGAATCGCCGAATGTGCACAGTGAGTTTCTCTACGAGACGAACCGCTATACAGAGTGAGTTGACCGAGAGAGAGAGAGCTCCATCACATAAGAATCGCCGGCACAGTAGATTTCCTTCGTGGTAGACCATTACTGAGAGAGACTTTTAGTGAGAGGTTTGAGTGTATCTACTGAGAGCCAAAGTACCGTGAGTTTTTCCACGAGGCGAACCATTACATGGATACTAACTGAGTGTGAGAATTAAGAGAGCACTTCCGTCTTCTTCCTCGTCTCGTTGTTACCGAGCAGTGAGTCAAATCACCGTCTCTCTCATTTACATGTGTAAGCATGAGAGAGACAGCATGAGTTTTGCCATACTCGGCTAATCAGTATAGTGATTCAGCTGTTCCGCAGAGAACAGCTGCTGAGTGCTGCCGTCGCGCGGCTGCCTGCTGAGTTATCCCTCAGTCGCGCAACCGCGGAAAATTCAAAACTTGATATTTCCCAAACAGTACTTGTATTCGTAAACTTGTAGCTTATATCTATTTTAAAGATTTTACTTGTAAACTTTTAATTTCAGTAGACTCATATTAAAAAAGATTTACAATAATTAGTAAATTATTTTTAAAATAAGGTATTTTAACGTAAACTCCGAAAATTATAAAAAAGTTCTTGTAAATTATCAATGAATTTCATTATTTATTTTTGTTAATTTGATTTCATGCAATAAATCGATATAAATATATATATATATATATATATATATATATATATATATATATATATATATATATATATATATTAATACAAATATCAATAGTTTACTATAATGACCTGCAAAATTTATTTGTTTACAATTTATTTTTAGATCATTTTCGGAAATGGTTAAGGGATGTATTTTTTCCAAACGTTGGAAAAAATACTATATTATTGCTAGATTCTTGGAGTGGACATTGCACAGAAGCAGTCGAAAGAGAAAAACCTGATGATAAAAACATCAAACTTTTCAAAATTCCTAAAGGTACAACTGGAAAAATACAACCGCTGGATGTGTTTGGTTTTCGTATATGGAAAAATTTTGTGAGACACTTTTCCGATAGTGTAATTTTGTTGGAAAAGGATATAAGTTTGCACGTATGAAATAATGTAATTAAATTGCACTCTCTGGTGCACAATCAGTTATCTTCTCCTCGATACGTAAATCTGTTTAAATACTCTTGGTATAAAAGCGGTTATATCGATAATAAACCAAATGAATTTTTAAATCCGGTGGACTTTAGCTTTGGTGGATCTCAAGCTCATTGTGAGGTACCAGGATGTAAAAATACTGCTATTATAAAACGTTCATGGTGTCAGAAATCGCTCTGCTTAAAACATTTTTTTGAAGATTTTCATTATTGTTCAACCTATAATCCTTAAACAAAATTAATTGCGATAAGAACTAAATTATAAGCTCATTTGTATAGAGTTTCTTTGAATATTTTTTGACTATTTGTGAAAATATACCTATATTTTACTTTTAATAAAAATTAATTACATAATAACAATTAATATTTTATATTATATTTTTCTATTTATATTTTAATTTTTTTATTTTTATTTACATTTTTCTATTCGTTAGATTAGTCAATCATTTAACTCACCTATTCTTTTCCCAGTTCCATCCTTTTTATTTACCTATAAATACGAACAAAATATTCGAATATAAATTGCACAATAAGTATAAGAGTTTATAAGTGACTTCATTAATTACGCTATCTCGATAAAAAAAACTGACACAAAAATAAACTAAATCTGCATTATACACCTCAAAATATTTATTTCAATGGTTCAATTGTAAGTATACTTGTCCAAGGGGCTGCTAAACCCCGATAATGCTTTTATTAGAAGAAATCCTAAAACAAGTCAATTTTGATTTTGAATTTTAATAATAATTATTTAATTTTATTGCAAATATTGTATACAAAATATTCAGATAAAACCTATTTTAGGGGTGATTTTTAGCGGTGCGTTTTACCCCTTTAATAGGAAATTGGGCCCATAGAAAAAATAGCCCAAATAAAAATAAATTATGCATGATATATAACTTAAAATATTAATTTTAATAGTTTGAAGGTATTTTGTGCCTAAAGGGTTGTTTACCCCTGATGACGTGTTTTTTTTGCAAAAATCCTGAAACACGTAAACTTTATTTTTTATTTTAAGTAAAAAAATAATTTTTATAATAATTAATTAATTTTATTGCAAATATTATATGCAGAAATAGTTTAAAAAATAAGGTTTTTCTAAAATAAAAAGTAAGGATTGCCACCCTCGAGGACCAAACTATACTTGATGGTTACATAATTCAAGGAGAAATATTTTTCATTTTGTTTCATTTCAAAATATCGATTAGAACTTAAGATATAAAAAAAAAAACCGTTTTCGGGGGTAAACTTTAAGGGCGGTTTTCACCCCTTTAATAAGGGATTGGGCCGATAAAAAAAATTGCGAGTCTCTTATTTTTCGGTCCTCTACAACATATAAAAAACTCAGGAAAATTGGAGGCGAACACCTCGATCGGTTTCCTTGTAAGAGCATTTACCTAAATTTTCTAGGATTTCCTCCTTGGTAGTGGATATTTGTCCTCGATTGTTTTATCGTTTAGTTTTCGAAAGTCTATAACCATCCTCCACTTTTTCTTTCCACTTTCATCTGGCTTTTTTGGTACTATCCAGACTGGTGATAAATATGGTGAATTGCTTGGCGAATTATTTCATCTTTCAATAATTTTCTTACTTCCTCTTGTATGGTTTCCTTTAGCTGGTATGGGTATCTAAAACTTTTAACGTAGATAGGATGGTCAACCTCTGTTCGGATGCTATGTGAAACCGCATTAATAGCTGATAACTTCTCCTGTTCGTAGTAGAAGCAATCCTTGTATTTGTTGCATAGCATTTCGATCTTTTGTTTCTGCTCACTGTTTATATGATCCGTTTTTATCTGTGCTTTTGTCTTCCCTTGATGATGATTCACGTTTCCTGTCTTGCATTTTTCTAGGATATTATTAAAATAATTTATTTTAAATTTGACTGTACTGAAAAGTTGATTTTTGTAATCGATGTTAGCTTCCAAATTTTGTAAATCGTTGTGACCGATTAAATAGTCGTAGGTATGGTGCCACTCTGCTATAAGAAAAGCGCAGAATAGGGTAGGTAAGGGCATGAGTACCTTACGTCACTTTATGCACCGACTTTATCTCGAAATTATAGGGAAAAACAAATTCAGAAAATAGTGCAAACGCAATTTTCGGGTTTATTATAGATGATAAGGCTCCCGATTCAATTCAAATTTTCGAGTCGACCACAAATTCCCCGATGGTACGCTGTATATCTCGCGAATGCCTGAACGTGCGGAATAATCGTGCTATCGCCCGATAACCAGTCAGCCGTAACAAGCGTCGTAACTGATTGACAAGTTCCGTGGAAGACAACCTCCTCAGACGTGTTCGCCACGCGTCGCCTCTACTATAGCGTAATTACGCTGCGAGACGCAATACGCCTTCCAATAAACTTTTACGAGCGACAAAATTCTCCATGGTGTCGCTTCTCGTTCGAAAGAAAGACTGGTAGTACCATAAGAGGCCCTCACCTTTTTTATAGCTCGACTTTTTGGCGTCGTTAACGGCGTCGAATGTTTTGAATACAGTATTCACGTGGTATCAGAAAATACCTTTCCCTCGGGCTTTTCAGCATCTGTTTACGTTATGTACTCGAGCCGTCTCTGGAAAATCTCACCAAAGCGCAAGAGGTAACTTTTTTCCATTAAAAATGTGTAGCTGGGTGAAAAATAACCCCCAGTATTGCTATGCGTGATTGTGCGACAGAAATCCCGGTGCGTAAGCTTTACACGCGAATCATCCTGTTGTGGGGCTGCTACCGTGATATATTGTTTCAAAAAAACAACGGCTCTTACTTTCTTCGCAGCGGATGCAAGTTTCGAGGATAACCCCTTGGAATTATTGCATGGTTCTGTCACGTAACGATAGTTTAGCTCGAAAGGTTTTCGGCACGCGTGCCGACGGGTTTGAATACAAATTGAGAATTCCCACGAAGTGGGGTACGATTACCATGGTGGTCGTTCAGCTTTTCGATAAGAAAAGAAACTCTACAGATGTTAAAAAATGTCTTCCTGTAAAAACCCGAAGTGTCCTGCCAAGAGCTGTTTTCTACGCCTACGCGTGTTTCTGTTTTTCTCACGTACAGGTACTTAACTACTCGATCCACGCGCTCGTAGAGCCCGAAACTTCTGCGAGGCCGCTGCGCTTTAACCACGAAAGAGTAATCAAAAATCTTCATTTGGGAAAAATTTCACCGAGGTTCTCCGCGGTAAAACATATGCGCTTCCATCAGCGCGTTTGGAAACCCCATCATGTCGTAAATTTCATTTTCGAAAAGCGTCGAAATTCAGTCTGACGTGTTATCCCCAAGAGAAAGATGTACCGACAACATATTGCTTTTTTACATTTTTACTCATCCCCACTCTATCTGCCCTCACTAACAGCAGTTTAACTCCCACCATCCCCGCACCACCATCTCTGTGAACCTCTAACACTGTTAGCGGGCATCGAGTCAGTCAGTCAGTTATGGCCAGTTTCGAGCAGCAACTAACCAGATTCGAAGCGTGCCTCGCCAAGTGGCGAAAAATCTCACTAAGAAATCGTCAAGCATTGACGATTTCAACTTCGAAGGATGCCGTATACACGGAACGGATAAGGCACGTGAAAGTGCTGAAACGCTTGCGCCAAAGACACAACCTAGTGGAACATCGGGCGAGAGCAGCAACACCAACACCACCACCACGACCATCACCACCTACAGCACCAACCATCCAGAAGTGGTATTTTGACTGTGGGTTGTATCAGCGTACAGCACTGAATTGGACGCGTTGTTGAAGGTACGATATTCTTCGATGCCCTGAGTGCAGCAGCAGTGCGAGCTCAGTGATTAGTGTGTGTTCAGGCATGTAGTGTACTGTTCCAGTGCAATGAAGTCGATCAGTGCGCGCCGACTCGCGTACTAGGACAAGCTGACATACAAGCGCGCCAAAGTACAACAATATATTAAAGTCAATTTCGGTTCGTTTAACGAGGTGCAGTGGGATTCAGCCTTTATGACGAAATTTGTGGGCGAAATTAATTGTAGGTTTACCGCGGCAACATCGCCGCATACCCACGCGTCATACAGCGAGCTCCTGGAGAAGATGACGGACGTGCTGTGCAAACTAAATACCGTGGCGAATATCGCCCCAGAAAAATTCGATAAGGCACACAGGCATGCCATGGCGTATATAGAAAAGTTACCCACAGGATGGTGATGCTGTCAACATTCAGAAGAAGTACTTAAAAAACCGAAGCGCCCGTGCTCCATTTGCGAGCTACGATACGCAACGTGCAGCACGTGCCGACATCGACGGTGCGTTTGCATGCCTCAAAAGTGACAGGGAGTAACAATCAATCAATTCCTTCTCCTTCCCAAAAAAAAGAAGGTTATTCAAAATATAACAAATAAAAATGTTACATCCTGCTATTTGATTCAAAAAAAAAAAAAAATAATTTCAGACCCATAGATACAGGCTTCGAGTTTTTGACCTGCGGGAAAGGTCAGACTCGATAGGAAAGGTTACCACGCTTTCGTCTTCACCAAGGGTCGTAAAGTTGCATGCTATCCTTCAAGATAGTCCTGCTGCTCCTTAGCCTGAACGCGCATTTTCTTTCTCCGGGCCATAAAATCTTTTCTCGCTTTCCCAGGGTCCAATCTGAAGATCCAAACATCAGCAAGCGATAAGTTCCCGGCCTGCGAGCCGCATCGAGAATATTCAGCCGTCACGAAAAACCAATAAACCGGGGAAACCCAGCAGTTAGAAACGTTGGCGTACGTGCCCATTTCTCTCTCGCTTTCTCTCCCTCGCCTCGAAATTTTTTCTCACCACCCGAAACTTCTTAACTGGGGAAACCCAGCGATTACGGCGGCGTCTGTTTCCTTCTCTCTCTTGTTTCCTGGAATCCCCACTATCCATGTCTATGCGGGATATTTCTTTTTTTTTTCTTTCTCTTCAATGTGGCAAATAATATCATTTCCCCTCATTAAATATTACGCCTAGATTTATTTTGCGTATTGGTAAGGATTCAATTAAAGAATTCCATTAGGTTAACTTGAATAAGTAACGGAATTCACTGGATCAATTGCATGCGCGATCCAGGTATGAATTCCGAGAAACATAGCATCTTTTTCGGAGAAGCGTGGGTAGCTGCCTGTAGCTTTCACCATAGAAAAACTTGCTTAAGGGCAAATGTCCATCGTAGTATCACCCATATTGAAAAAAATTGAAAATTTTCAATGGTGATAACACAAGGAAAATTCACTTGATTAATTCCATTCATTTTTTTTTATGACTAAGTAAGAACCGTGGTTCAACCTACTATTCTATTAGTTATCACCTTTTTACTTGTTCACTTTATAAAAACCCTTGTTAACAACTGAATTTTCCTTTGTATATTTACAATCACAATAACATTGTAATTAAATTATCGGTATAATAATTATAATAAAAAAATAAAATATTAACTTGAGTTTGTAATCGTATTCACAATTTTACTCCCCATTGTCAAATGTAAAAATTGTTGTTTTGGTCAATTCTGACCAGATCCGTTGGGAGCAGGAAAGAAAATAGTCTACGATGCTAAGTAGTTGCAACGTTTCGTCGACGGGTTTGTCGACCTCTTCAGGCTTTATTAAAAAAATATATAATAATATAATTAACAGAACGAGCTCACGCTAGTCTTAACTTACGATGGTTGAAAAAATTTTAAAAAATGCGAAACGAATAACCTAAGTTATCGCACAGCGATACGTCGAGTAATGTGAAAGTACATAGCAACATGACTTATATATATATATATATATATATATATTGGCTTCCTACCAAAACGTAAACAATAACAAATTTTGAATTAGATCGAGAATATACTTTACTTTTTGTGTAACAGCTTAAAGATAGATTTGTATTCTCTACTGAGATTCTGTGTATCTTCTTTTTTGTTTATTGTATTTGGTGTACTGTTAATAAATAACATTTCAGAAATAAGTCTTTTATTATAGTTATTTTCAATATCTCTAATTGTTACTGCTTCAAAATCAAATTCATGATTATATTCATTTTTATGTATATTGACAACCAACTCATCATTATTATTCTTGCGATGTTCGGCAATTCGTTTATTTAGGGCACGTTTTGTCTCGCCTATGTACTGTGCATTGCAATCTTTACAAGGGAACTCATAAACCACATTCGTTTGCTCGAGTTTGTTGGTTTTATCTTTGCCAAGAACAACTAGTTTTGAGAATTTATTAACTATATTTGGGATCGTTACAATATTGTGTTTCCGTAAAAATTTTGAACAATTGTTGTAAAATTTTGAATAAAATGGAAGTGATACTTTAATGTTGTGTCTTATATGTTTGTCAATAAACTCTGGTGGATATGAGTTCTCTTTAAGTATATTTTTAACCCGCAATATATTTCTATTATGAAAACGTTTATCTGATAAAAGGATAGCTCTATCAATCAAGTTAAAAACTATATTCTTTTTTAATGATATCGGGTGGTTGCTGTAGTAGTTTAAAGTTCTATTAGATGACATCGATTTTGAATACCAGTCAGTGATAATATTACCATCCTGTTTAATGAGAGACACGTCCAAAAAGTTAATATTGTTATTAATTTCAATTTCATAAGTAAACTTAAGGTTGGGATCAAATTGTTAAAACATTGATTCAATACATGAATATCGTCTTTTTTGATACAACAAATCGAATCATCAACATATCGAAAATAGAACATAGGTATTATGTTGAATTCTGTTTTTAGTTTCTTCCAACAAGCAATTTCTAAATCTTCCATGACTAGATCAGCAAAAAACGGAGAGATTGGGGAACCCATAGGTGTCCCAAAAATTTGTTGGTAATATTTGTTATTAAAAGTAAAAAATACATTTTCAAATAAAAATTTGGTACAGGAAATAATATCACCGAACGGTATTTTACAATTGTTGAGAATATACTGCGCTCGTTTTTCCAATTTTTACATTTGACAATGGGGAGTAAAATTGTGAATACGATTACAAACTCAAGCTACGACTACGGCCTAGGATCAGAGACAGGCCAATCATCATTTTTTAAATTTCTCACAACTACCTATGGATCGAGCGCAACTAGTAAATTAAAGGAATGGCTCACCTTACGTCGCAAGCAGAGAGTAGTTACTCAGCAACTAAATTTCCTCAAAAGCTGCAAAGGATTCGACTTAACACCTAGCCACATACACAACAGAATACAGAAATTAAAAAACTTTACATTCCGAAGTAAGTCTTGTAGAACCAAATTATCAATTGACGCTGAAAAGATTGCCAAAAAATTGCTTAAACTAGAAATTAGGGATAGTAGTTTTCAAAAAAATGCATTAGAATTCGCTACTCATCGTGTATTTATTGAGATTAAAAATTTAAACATTGATTTTCACATTTTAAAAAAATTTTTTAATTTAAGCAATATTAATATCAAAACTTTGGATAAAAACCTTAAACACCGTTTCAACATAAAACTTAATTTGATCAAAAAGAGATGTAACTACCAGGATTCCCGCATACATGTAAATATTGAAAAATGTTTCAAAAATGTTTCTAATATACATATTCCGACCGATGTCGCTAAAATCGTTTGTCTGGGTCGCAATTTCGCATTTACACAACACAACATGCAGAAATCAATTGTTTTTAACACCATAAAAAACGTAGAATCAATGTTTATTTCTTCGCAACTCAATACCGATGACAAAAATAAAATTAGACAAGATATAGTGAAAGCTATAAAGTTTCAAAATTATCTTTACTTAAGAAAATCAAAACCGCTCAAAAATTTATTAACGATAATAAAAATATATTCTTTACACAATCTGATAAAGGCAATGTTACCGTGTGCTTAGAGAAAGCTGACTATATGGAAAAAATGAATAGTTTATTGAATGATAATAAGGTGTACAGAGAAATAAAAAGAAAACCGTTAAATACATTACAAAATAATGTCTATAGGATTCTGAAAAATCTGAATGATAACAACTTTCTAAAAACCTCAAAACATGTTTCCCTCTTCCTAAATCACACATAGATAACAGTTTTAATCTAATTAATAAAATTACGAATATAAAAATTCCAGATAACTACATACTGATATCGTTAGATGTGGTTTCACTTTTTACAAATATTTCTGTAGACCTTGTTATCCAGAGTTTGGAAAAACGAGCGCAGTATATTCTCAACAATTGTAAAATACCGTTCGGTGATATTATTTCCTGTACCAAATTTTTATTTGAAAATGTATTTTTTACTTTTAATAACAAATATTACCAACAAATTTTTGGGACACCTATGGGTTCCCCAATCTCTCCGTTTTTTGCTGATCTAGTCATGGAAGATTTAGAAATTGCTTGTTGGAAGAAACTAAAAACAGAATTCAACATAATACCTATGTTCTATTTTCGATATGTTGATGATTCGATTTGTTGTATCAAAAAAGACGATATTCATGTATTGAATCAATGTTTTAACAATTTGATCCCAACCTTAAGTTTACTTATGAAATTGAAATTAATAACAATATTAACTTTTTGGACGTGTCTCTCATTAAACAGGATGGTAATATTATCACTGACTGGTATTCAAAATCGATGTCATCTAATAGAACTTTAAACTACTACAGCAACCACCCGATATCATTAAAAAAGAATATAGTTTTTAACTTGATTGATAGAGCTATCCTTTTATCAGATAAACGTTTTCATAATAGAAATATATTGCGGGTTAAAAATATACTTAAAGAGAACTCATATCCACCAGAGTTTATTGACAAACATATAAGATCTAGACTATTTAAAATTCGTTTTCAAAATAAAAGAAACAGTCCTGTAAATACTAACCGACACAACATTAAAGTATCACTTCCATTTTATTCAAAATTTTACAACAATTGTTCAAAATTTTTACGGAAACACAATATTGTAACGATCCCAAATATAGTTAATAAATTCTCAAATCTAGTTGTTCTTGGCAAAGATAAAACCAACAAACTCGAGCAAACGAATGTGGTTTATGAGTTCCCTTGTAAAGATTGCAATGCACGGTACATAGGCGAGACAAAACGTGCCCTAAATAAACGAATTGCCGAACATCGCAAGAATAATAATGATGAGTTCGTTGTCAATATACATAAAAATGAATATAATCATGAATTTGACTTTGAAGCAGTAACAATTAGAGATATTGAAAATAACTATAATAAAAGACTTATTTCTGAAATGTTATTTATTAACAGTACACCAAATACAATAAACAAAAAAGAAGATACACAGAATCTCAGTAGAGAATACAAATCTATCTTTAAGCTGTTACACAAAAAGTAAAGTATATTCTCGATCTAATTCAAAATTTGTTATTGTTTACGTTTTGGTAGGAAGCCAATATATATATATATATATATATATATATATAAGTCATGTTGCTATGTACTTTCACATTACTCGACGTATCGCTGTGCGATAACTTAGGTAATTCGTTTCGCATTTTTTTAAATTTTTTCAACCATCGTAAGTTAAGACTAGCGTGAGCTCGTTCTGTTAATTATATTATTATATATTTTTTTAATAAAGCCTGAAGAGATCGACAAACCCGTCGACGAAACGTTGCAACTACTTAGCATCGTAGACTATTTTCTTTCCTGCTCCCAACGGATCTGGTCAGAATTGACCAAAACAACAATTTTTTTTTATAATAAAATATTGTTTATGCATTATCTAAATATGCAAATGTTCAATGCCGAATCATCCCTATTATTATCCATTACTTATGTTTATTTCATAATTAATGTTTAATATTAAAATACTTCAAAAATATAATTTCAACTTAAGCATAAGCTATGTTTCATTTTTTTTTTGGATATTACATTTAAGTTACGATGTTAATTTTATTATGTAAAGCAATTAAATTTTTTCCAAAATATTAATTAACCAAATCTTTTTCAGTTTTTAACCAATAATTTTTATGTTACCATATTTGAATTTGTTGCTTTATCCAGTTATTCATTGGTTCAAAATAAATGTTTATAAACAAAGTTATTACTTATTAAAATATTTAATAACTTATATTAACCACGTCTTCTCTAATGCTTTCACTAAGTAAAAATTAACATTTTGAATAAATTTAAATTGCAGAATCACTCCATTGTGTATAAATTATGTGTAATGTTACTTCAATTATTGTATCTCTTATTTTTAAATGCGCAATGAATATCGAGTACTCCCTACTCAAATTTTCCGGAAATAGGAGTGGTCAGGAAACCCGGAACCAATTGTAACCGTTTAGGTAGGTTAAGGTATTCCCCCTTTACAACGCCAAGGGAGGTCCCAACACGAGCGACCAATACCATCCCTCTACATCTAAGATTGTAAAGCGTTGGCGTCCCTTCGCTAGCGCAGCTTGTCACTTGTGCGTCCGCTCACTTTCATTCAAGCTCCAACCCTCAAGCCGACAAGGTCACTCTCATTCAAGCTCCAACCCTCAAGCTGACAAGGTCACTCTCATTCAAGCTCCAACCCTCAACCGAAGAGGTTTTTTTTCTTTTCTCAGAGTTCTTTCTAACTTTTCACCTCTAAGCATCAAAATTATTCAGAGTCCCGCGCCACTCTAAAGTTTTCCGGAAAATTAAAATTTTTGTAAAGTTACCGAGCAAAGGTAACCCGTGTGTGCCAGAATAAATTTAATATTTTCTTTCCTTCTATTTTGCGTTTGACTCATTTATTTTCTACACTATCTACCATCATCGACACCAAGGAACATCCCAAGCTGCCAACAACAGGAAAAGTAAGTAAACTTTAAGTTGCTGTCTATCTTTTTCTACAGCTAGTGTGATTTTTCCCCATACATTGTCCCCATTTCTTGTAATTTAATCTGTGTTCTTTTGACCGCGTCCCCCTTAAAATAAAAGTGTTTTTTTTTATTCTATTTAAAAAATCCTCTAAATTTGCGTAATACACAAGCCAAATCTGGCCTAGTAACCGACTGTACAGGGGTTCGTCCTCTGTTTCTCGGTAGATCTAGGTAAGTTGGCAAAATACAAATATACATTTGCATCAACGTTTTGTTTCAAGCGTTTAAATTATATCGCGCCCTTTTGCTGCCCAAACCTTATCCTATCCTATTAGTATCTAGCTCTATCCTGAGCTAGTAGGTTTTCTTTAGCCTAGGCTCTAAACAGAGCAATTATTAGTTTTCTTTTAAACTAAACATCGGGTCTTCTTTGGTAGACCCGACGTAACAAAAAACAGTCCGTTTAAGGACCACATTTATGTTAACGATAAAAAACTATTCATAACAATCGGGGGTTTCAGCCCGTTTAAATAAATAAAAATTATTTTACCTCGATCAAAACGCTTTTTTATTTGCAGATCCCTCCTTTACACCAACTCCCTATTCCCACTCCCAACTTCTCATTGTGAACACACACGCGCGCGCGCACACACGCACACACGAGCCTATAAGGCAGGGGACCGGGCGCTCCCCACACACACACACACACACACACACGCTCACACGCACACACACACGCACACACGCACACACACACACGCACACACGCACAGACACACACGCACACACGCACACACACGATCTATACAGTGAGAGGCCACGCTCCAGCACCCTATGGGTCTTTATGGCGTAGCGCATATAGCCAAACGTCTCTCCCGCCACCACCCCGAGTCGGGGCATATACGACTGTACGCGCGGGGCAGGTATAGCGGCATGGCGTCAGGGCGGGCGCGATAAATGGGTCATTATTTATGGGGAATAATTGGTCCCGTTGTTTACACTAATTAGCTTGTGATCACACTTGCTAATGAGCTTGTCACACTTGTGGCCCATACACACAGCACACGGTCTATACAGCGAGAGGCCTCGCTCCAGCACCCTATGGATCCTGATTGCGTAGCGCGTATAGCCAAATGTCTCGCCCCCCACCACCGTGAGTCAGAGCATATACGCCGACACACGTGGGGTATGTATAGTGGCATGGCGTCAAGGCGTGCGCGAGAATTGGGCTATTGTTTATGGGTAATAAATCACCCCATTGTCTACACTAATTAGCTTGTGTTCACACTTGCTACTGTAAACGCTTGGGATAATTACCTTGTCAAGCTTGGGGCCCCATACACACGGCACAGCGGGTGCCACATGGTTCTTGCTTTTATATGCTGTAATGTGGGATCTTAGTTATTTATTGAACCATGTGGGAATTAACTCAATTACTTTACTTTAGGATATTATTTGGATTAATAGATCAAACTCACATTACTTAAAATGATATATATAAGGTTTATTATCATGAATTCAATTATTATAAAGACGAGACGCATATGTCTCGGTACCGGCTAGACTTACAAGATACACGTCGCGAGATTCGTGCGTATTAATAATCCTGATACAGGCAATTCAACGGGTCGCGCGCAGGCCAAATAATTATCTCCTACCTTCTGGAGTTTCACTCGGTGACGACGCTGACGGCAAGGCTCCACCAGGACCCTTGGCTCGCACCTTCACACACACACTTGGAGCTCTTTGCGAGAGCTCAACGAACACAGCGAAACCAAGATAATAAAAGACTCTAAGTGCAAATAGATAACCACAGGCCAACACGCCATAAAATAATTTGTACCGTTAATTTGTTGAAGTTACTAAGTTTCTCTGGTAAATCGCGAACGCGTGTGTCCGATTTCACGGTCAGGCAGAGAGTGAGCGCCCTTCGTCCCGTCGCTCGCTCCGTCGATCGTCGCAGCGCTGTTGTCGATTCGCAGCTCGGCATGTCCGGCCGGTACATTTGGCAACGTCTCGGTCTTAGCACTTTTCCATAGCGGCAGCAGCAGGCTTTTGGTATGGCTGGGCCAGGGCCATTTAGTGTGCAGCATATAGCCTCGAGACGTGCTTCATGTCCGACTCGAGGGCGTCCGAGCTACTCGGCTTCACGCCTCCGGAACCGATGACTCCTCGTTGTTGCTGTAGGTGCGGGCTCGGGCTGCTCTCGTTCAGATTTCGCGCGGTTTGCTATGTCCCGGTACTCGTATATCTCCTCACTCATGCACCCATTCATACAGCCACTTTGGTCTTAGCTTCGCCTTGCCGGACTCTCGCCTGCTATAATATAACTCTCTCATAACTCCCCCCTCCTTAAACCGGACCTAGGATTTCGCAGAAGTCCGAAGGTACGGCCGCAAAATAGTTTTGGGAGAGTTATACCCGTGAGTTCGTTAATAGTAAAAAAGTATTGACATCAAAAGTATGAGAGGAAAGAGAGAAAAAACTATATTAAACGGATGATAATAAATTTTAAAAGAGTACCGAAAATAGAGGGAAAGAATAAAAAAGATTAGTCGGCTTCTCTTGCCGTTTTTAGTCCCGTCTATTATTTCTCGGTACTTCGTTGCTGATCTCCGTAATTCTTACCTTGGTCTCGTTCTGCTCCGTTCATTCACTCTAAGAGGAATATTTAAATGTTGCATGCAGATATTTTAAAGACATGGTATGGTAAGTTACATGGACTTAGATTGGATCAGGCTTATGTGAGCTGTTCCCGAATCAGGCTTATCTTGGAGATTTGGCTTTACTAATCTCGGCCAACCACCGGCATAACCCCTTCGTCCCCGTCGCCATCCTTTCTCCTTTGCCGAGCTCTGGCTCGGGTATTGGGACCAGGTTGATGTTGGAAGGATTCGGCGGCTATGCCGGTAGAGGGTCGGTGTTCAGCCGTTCCGCTATCGAGCGGGACGGTTGAACCTGTGTTCTTACGAGGACGCCCTCTCCTAGATCGCGTTATCTGGTTAGGTACCGACAAGTTTACTAATTCGCCGCGCTCAATCTCGGGAGTGACCTGATTCGGTACTGGCTCATCTAAAGCGGGAGTGTTTGGATCTGGTAAGTTGGTTTGCTTACATACCTTGAGCTTCAGGTCCTTGATGTGAGCCTTGCCGGCATTCTTCCCGTCCAGCGTCTCGAGCTCCACCACTACAGGTGAACGCAATTTAGTAATACGGTACGGGCCGTCAAATTTCTTGGCTAGTTTAGCTGCTACAAAATTAACAGCTGATGAAAGAATTTTCTTTCTTTTCCATACTAAATCGCCAATGTTAAATTTGACCTCCCGTCTCGTAGCATTATAATATTTGGCCTGTTTTTCGGACGCTTCGAACTGAAATTTCGACACAAGGTCACGCAGTGCATGCAATCTCGATACGCGATTTTTCCATTGTTCTACGGACATTTTTTCGATCGGTACGCTGATATTTTCCTCTCTCTCGATAGTATTGGGTGATCTAGGTTCCCTTCCTAAATTTAAAAAGGCCGGTGACCTTTTGGTCGAGGATTGTTCCGCAGTATTCATCGCGTACCGAAATTCTGGGAGGTGTTCGTCCCAGAGCCTATGATCGCTATCAAGGTAAGCTATTACGATTTGTTTCAGAGCCCTGTTTGCGCGTTCTACGGGATTCGCTTGTGCATGATAGGGCGGTACCGTCGTGTGCAAGATTTTATATTCCTCAGCTACTTGTACTAGTAGTTTATTTACAAATTCTGTACCGTTGTCGGTTACAAGCACTTTCGGTGCGCCGTATCTGCACAAGATCGTATCATGAAACGCTTTCTTAACGGTTTTACCCGTAGCCTTTCTTAACGGAACTATTTCTACCCACTTAGTAAAAAGATCTTGCAGTACTAACGCGTATACTGCACCGTTCTTACTCCGTGGTTGGGGACCTATTATATCCATGGCTACTGTCGTCCATGGCCCTTCTACAGTACGCAAGCCCATAAACCCAGCGGGCTTATTTTGGTCTACTTTAACTTGTTGACACGTCTCGCATTCCCGAACGTACTGTACCGTATCTTGCCATATACCTGGCCAGTAATAGTCACGTGTCAGTCGTTTGTAAGTCTTATGTATGCCTAGGTGTCCCGCTTGCGGTTGGTCGTGGCATTCGCGTAGTGCTTTTCGCCTTAGTTCCGTCGGTAAGACTAATTTCCAGGAGTCTAAGTCGTCGATTTCGAGTGAGTCTAGTAGCTGATCTTTATTATGAAAATAGATCCTACCCTCATGTACCGTCCAATTCTTAAAGAGTTTTGGATGGGTTTCTATTGCCCTAATCCTCTTTTCGTACCACGCGTCGCTCGTTTCGGTAATCGCGGCGAGGCCTTCCGACTCGTCCTCAAACATACACGATAGCGCGTCCGGTACGTAGTGTAGGCTACCCTTGCGGTGTTGTATATCGAAGTCATATTGAGCTAATTCCATCGCCCACCTCGCAACTCTACCCACTGGATTTTTCTGGCGATACATCCATTTTAGACTACTGTGGTCCGTAACTACCGTGAAATGGTAACCCTCTAAGTACTCGCGGTACTTCCTAATAGCCCAAACGACAGCGAGACACTCCCATTCAGTTACGGTATAATTTTTCTCGGCTTTATTCAAATTTCGACTCGCGTAGCATATTATACGCTCGTGACCATCTTGCACTTGCATCAGTGCCGCGCCGAGACCTGTCGAGCATGCGTCGGTCTGGAGAGAGAATGGCAGTGAAAAATCAGGGCAAGCTAAGATAGGAGCAGTGGTGAGCTTCTCCTTCAAGGTATCCATTGCCTTCTGCTGTTCCTCTCCCCATTTCCAGCGTCTGCTCTTCTGTGTCAGCTCGTTTAGCGGTTCCGATATTTTCGCGAAATTATTTATAAAGCGACGATACCACGACGTCGTTCCGGTAAATCTACGGAGCCCTTTTAAGTTTTTGGGGACCGGGTACTTTACAATAGCCTCTATTTTTTCCGGATCCGGTTGCAGCCCGTTAAAATTCACGATGTATCCCAGATATTTGACCTCGGTACAGCCAAAAATCGACTTCGCCCGATTCATTGTTAAGTTTGCTTGTTTTAGTCGAGTTATCACGATACGTAGCCAATGCAAATGTTCCTCGAACATTTCAGAGACTATTACTATGTCGTCTAAATAACAATAGACTCTGCCATCCATTTCTGGCGTAATAATTCCATCCATCAGCCTCTGAAACGTTGCGGGGCTGTTACTAAGGCCGAAGGGTAGTCGCGTGAATTGGTATAATCCGCGACCCGGTATCGTGAATGCAGTATATTCTTTACTCGATTCTTCGAGCGGTACTTGAAAGTACGCTTAACTCAGATCTAAAGTACTAATATATCGCGCATTTCTTAATTTACTCAAAATTTCATTCATATTCGGAAGTGGGTACGCGTCTTCTTTTGTAAGTTCATTGATTTTCCGAAAATCGATACACGGACGACGCGTTCCATCCGGTTTGGGGTGCATAACTAGGGGACTTGACCACGGACTATTTGACGGTTCTATCACCCCTTCTTCTAGCAATTTATCCATTATTTGATACATTTCCTCCCGCACCTTAGGGGATACGGGGTAGTACCGCAGTTTGACAGGTTTCGCGCCCTGTACATCGATTGTATGCTCTGTGAGGTATGTTAATCCTAGCTTTGGCTTTCCACTAGGTAGTAGTTCGTCCAATAGTCGTTGTAGTCTGTCTCTTTGTATGTCATCTAATTCGCATATTCCAGCTAACGATTCATTCTCTAAGTACGTGTCCCCTCCGACCCCGTCGAAAGACATGCACATACCGGTACTTAATTGCCACGTGCGCTCCCTGAAATTAATCGATATGTCGAATAATTCGAGCGCGTCCATCCCCAAGACGCAATCGTACGCTAGAGCTTTTACGAGACGAATGGCCATTTCGTTACTCGTACCCCCAATACTAATCGGAACTCTAATTTGCCCTGAAATTTTCTCGAGTGACCCGTTAGCTAATGTAATAGTTCGCGCATCAGGTGTTTCGAAAACCCGGTCTCCGAACCTATCCGCGAACTTTAGACCGACGTACGTCCTAGACGCGCCTGAGTCCACCAAGGCGACTGCAGGTATCTCTGATATCTCAATTCTTACGAAAAATCGCCTATCTTTTACGATTTCGGGCCCTAGGGGGTGGCAAAACTCAACAACATCTCGGAATTTTCCTAACTCTGCAGTCCCGCCGATGTTGTACTTGGTAGCTGGTTCTTCCATTAAAATTTTCTTCTCGACCTCTGAAGATGATCCCTCCGGTGATGTTGATTCTCGGTGTGACGTTTGACTAATTCGCTTTTCTGCGATTTTGGTGTGTCCCGGTACCGCACTGCTTATTTCTTCTACTTGAGTTGAATTTTTCTTGTCAGCTTCCATGACTTCAGTGTGGCCCTTTGGGTTCTCGTCGCACCAGAGATCAATTAAATTCTCCACCGGCTTGTTCAACGGAGCGTTGTTTTTGGCTGGAGACTTTTTCGTAGCGATAGCGGGACTTCTCGTCTCCTTTTGGTCTCGCTTCGCTAGTTTTCCGAAGGTTTTTCTCCGCGGTCGTCGCTCTTCTCCATCTTCATCCCAGCCGGAGGTTTATGTTCCGGATTTGGTCTGGGTCTCTTTTCTGATGGGCATTCTCGAGCCCAATGGCCGAAACCTTGGCAGTTAAAGCATCTAATATCTGCTTTTGGCCTGCCACCTCGAGGTTTCCATTTCGGTCTCGTCTCGCCCCCATCTGGCTTGTTATCGGGACTTGCAGGTGTTGCATCGGCGTTGCTTCCCTCTTGTTGTCTTCGCACGTTCCATCTTGGCTTTCCTCTTTGAGTTGATTTTGACGAGCTAGCTTCATTTATTGCCGAGACATTATGTGAGTTCTGCCTGCCCCTTCCTACCTCATTGGGTGTCGCGGATTTCATAGGAACAAATGCTAACTCCGGTAAAAATGAAAATTCTTTAGGTGGGGGTGGTTTATACTCTCGTTTTGCTAATATGGCGGCTTCGAATTCTTTACCTAATAGTTCTAAGTCGCGGAACGTGTGTACCGAGCGTCTATTTATTTTATCTCTGTATATCGGTTTTAAATTATTGTATGTCATCGAGACTTGATCTTCGAGCGGTGGTTGCGGATGCAAGTATTTTAATATATGTCTATAGTTTGTGATAAAATCAATTACAGGTTCATTCTCTCCTTGTGTCCGCACCCGCGCCTCTTGTTGTACGCGAATCTGAAAATGAGGGTCGCCGTAATGTTCGCGAAAATCCGTAACGAAATCATTCCACGAATGCCACTTATGTTTTTCTAAGCGCGCCCACTTCGCAGCCATCCCCTCTAACAAATCAGACAAAGCTTCTAGTAAATCCGAATCTGTCACCCCGGTACCGCTTCTACATTCTTCTATGCGACATAGAAATTCTTCCGCGCTAGAATCTGATCCGCCTTTAAATTTAATTTTCCAATCTCGAATAATTTTTCTCGGGTACGATAGCCACGGCGTTGTAAATGTAGGGCGATATGTGTCGCGGGCGTCTGGGATGTACGAAAAATTTCGTGGTGTTGTAATTGTCGCAATTTCGTTTCTATTTCTATTTATCGGTGCTCTTAATTGTGTTGGCGTCGCGTCACGTGTCGGCAGTCCCGCTAATGAAAAAGGTGGTGTATAAGATATGTTTGTGTTAGCATGTATATGTAAGTCTCGTCTCTGTTCGTCTCGTTTTTCAGTCGGTACTGTCGATGGATGATTTTTGTATGTGTTCATACGCTCATACACGTTTGGTGTCCGATCACTATTGTCAAACATGCTCGACTCTAAACTATAGGTTAAGTTATTTAATTCACGTTCGAAACGCGACCGCGCGTGCGTTTCAGCGTTTGCTCTTGCTGTTGATGAAAGCGCGAAATTAACCCTTGGTACGAATGAGGGTGCATTACCATTTAACGCCCGATTATTAAAATTGTCCCGATTAGGTAGATTCCTATTTTCCTCAATAGGTTGTTTATTTTCGTCTGGTCCGTCTCTCGTATCGTCACGTAATTGTCGTGCGTCTGACCCTTGCCTCTGTTCCTCTGTATCACGTACCGACGGTACTACAGGATCTTCCCCAAAATCAATTAATGAGGCCTCTTGCCGTTGCAAAGGGGGATTTCTCACCAATGCTGGTGAGCTTGTTGCATCGCACGACTGTTGAGGGACATTCGCTTGGGGGGCGTTATGAGTTCTTCGCGACTCATTTGGTGTGCGAGCTCTTTCGCTGATTACCGTTTGTAATCTTTGCGAAAACTCGCAGGTAAAATTAAAATTTTGATCTGAAAGATCCCACGGGACTTCGTCGTATCCCCGTTGCATTGCTATAAATTGTTCTAATCTATCTGTTAGTTCTTCTATTTTTCCTTCAATACTGAGCGAATATTTGCTCAGTTGACTAATCAGATCAGGTACCGTTAAGTTTTCGACCCATACATTAATCGCGTATTGTGACTCGAATTGTGGTGTTTCGTTTAAAATCTCTTCCACGGTACGTTCCATTGTTCTAATTTAGTTGAAGTTAATAGTGATTATTCAAAAATTCTTTACGGATCGAAAGTTAAATTATTAATTATTGATAATTAAAAGAAACAAAAATTATATGTAAAAGCCGAAAAAGTTAAGCTGTATATATATATGTGAAATGTAAAAAAAAATTGAAATTATTAATCCCGAAAAAGAGAAAAAAAGAGAAAAAAAAAATATGTCTGAAGTTAATTTATTTATTATTATTTAGAGATGAAAAATTCGCAAAACAGAGAAAAAGAGAAAAAAAAAAATTGTAAGTCAGAAGTAATTATCCGAAATACTAAAGACTAACAATGGAACGTATTTAAAGCAATAGATGCAACTAAAAAAAAACAGCTACTTATTGACTTTTATTATCTTTCCGAAAAGAAAAAAAAATTAATTAACGTGTTATACTCGAAAGAAATTTTTAAAACAATTCTTTTGACTTAATGTAGTCCCGAAACACCAAAAATCGTTCACTGTATTTTATCAACACTCAAAAAAAAATTATAAGTACCGCATCCATTTAGTTGTTAAACTAAACTTAGCTTAAAAATTATTAGCGCGTTATTGGTTTAGAATAATTTACGGGACAAGAATTAATAAGAAAAAGATAATTAGAATTATTTAGAGTTAATATTCAAGTTCACTTTCTTAACGCGTATAAATTATTCACGAAACTAACAGATAGATAAATTAACTACAAAACATTTAGAATATAGCATTGGATAAAAACCATCAATTCAAATAAATCATGCATTTTAGGGTAATCATATACGGGACGCAATTAAGTCACAACGCATTGACAGTATTTCGGCGCTCCGGTACTGTGTGCGTGTGCTCGCAGCTGTGAGTCTATGTGTGTATCGCTAGAGAGAGAGCATTAGAAGCAGCGCGTCGGCTGTCCTACCGCGGCTACTATAGCGCTTTCGGTGCGCGTGCCCTCGCGGCCGCCGTTGAGCCCTATGCCTGTCGTACTCTACGCAGGCGCTTGGCTCTCCCGTGTGCCGCGCCGTCACCGTGCCAAACTCCGAGCACAGGCCCTGCTGTCCCGTCGTTTCGCGCTCTCCACGCCTATGCGGACTCTGTCTCTCTCGCTCGCAGCTCCCGCGCCGCTGAGACTCGCAACTACCGATGTGTATACGTTCGGCTCTCGGTAACACGCGCTGCCTTGACTATGCGTTCGGCCGGCCGAATGTTTACTTTCCGCCGTGCTCCGACTTTCCGTGACTTTGTTGTCGTCGCGCGTTATTATACGTACCGAGTATAATCTCTTTTCGAAACTTCTAGTTTACGCACTTTGAAAATTCTTAAGCCGAATATTATTTGTTCCGAAATGCCACGTCGAGTATTATTTCGCCCGAACCGTTACACTAATTTGCGCTTTCGAATTATTTAAACGTGGCTCGAATTTTTCTTTGTCGGAACGCTTACGATTTTCTAATTAACTTTTTATTTTTCGTTTCGGCACTTTCACTCCCGACCGCGAATTACAACGTGATTTTAACATTAGCATGCATGTCTTTCGCGCGCAAAGAGAAATTTTTCCGGTACTATCGCATTTGTTCGAATTCGCGTATACCTGTATCATGACTATTAAAAACCCAGTTGAGGTGCCATTTGTAATGTGGGATCTTAGTTATTTATTGAACCATGTGGGAATTAACTCAATTACTTTACTTTAGGATATTATTTGGATTAATAGATCAAACTCACATTACTTAAAATGATATATATAAGGTTTATTATCATGAATTCAATTATTATAAAGACGAGACGCATATGTCTCGGTACCGGCTAGACTTACAAGATACACGTCGCGAGATTCGTGCGTATTAATAATCCTGATACAGGCAATTCAACGGGTCGTGCGCAGGCCAAATAATTATCTCCTACCTTCTGGAGTTTCACTCGGTGACGACGCTGACGGCAAGGCTCCACCAGGACCCTTGGCTCGCACCTTCACACACACACTTGGAGCTCTTTGCGAGAGCTCAACGAACACAGCGAAACCAAGATAATAAAAGACTCTAAGTGCAAATAGATAACCACAGGCCAACACGCCATAAAATAATTTGTACCGTTAATTTGTTGAAGTTACTAAGTTTCTCTGGTAAATCGCGAACGCGTGTGTCCGATTTCACGGTCAGGCAGAGAGTGAGCGCCCTTCGTCCCGTCGCTCGCTCCGTCGATCGTCGCAGCGCTGTTGTCGATTCGCAGCTCGGCATGTCCGGCCGGTACATTTGGCAACGTCTCGGTCTTAGCACTTTTCCATAGCGGCAGCAGCAGGCTTTTGGTATGGCTGGGCCAGGGCCATTTAGTGTGCAGCATATAGCCTCGAGACGTGCTTCATGTCCGACTCGGGGGCGTCCGAGCTACTCGGCTTCACGCCTCCGGAACCGATGACTCCTCGTTGTTGCTGTAGGTGCGGGCTCGGGCTGCTCTCGTTCATATTTCGCGCGGTTTGCTATGTCCCGGTACTCGTATATCTCCTCACTCACGCACACATTCATACAGCCACTTTGGTCTTAGCTTCGCCTTGCCGGACTCTCGCCTGCTATAATATAACTCTCTCATAATGCTTACTGTGGAAAGATAGCGAGTTGAAACACTTACAAATGCCGATGATGTGTCGTGGGATTATGTCACTCTTCCTGCATTGTGTCAAAAATGTTACTTTACATTCTACCTTAGCTAACTTCTTTTATATCTTGGATGACTTTACAATTCTATTTTTCATATCCATATTATGATAGTATCTGATATTTTTCGTAACAGTAGCAAAATTATGACGGTTATTGTCGGATGCATCCTTGAAGAAGCAATCCAGGTCGGACGTTGTCAGTGAGATTTTGCCGGAAGGTTGTGTGGCGACAACATGGTTAGCTTTCGTTGTGTGGGTGGTTTTGGCATCTTGTAGTCCGAATGCCTATTAGTATTTTTCATAGTGATAAGGTTCGTAGTATAGATTTGAAATAATGTTGACGAACACCAGATTAACTTATTGTAAAAGCATTTATTCCAAATAGCAGTTTCGCAAACGCAAAAATTACGTAATGAAAAAGTTTGCAGTTGCAACGTGCATTAGAAGTCGCCAGTAGCATAGAAATAATTCAGGAACAAAATCGCTCTTCCATAACACCCCATCAGGACCAGGGTGCACGTCAAAAACCCCAAATAAATTCTCACAGTCGCAAAAATTGTTGTATGAAACAGTTTGCAATTTGAACGTGTATAAGAGGTCTCCAATAGCTTAGAAAAAATTGAGGAACGAAATTGCTCTTTCAGAACTATTCCTTCATGCAATGGGTGCATGTAAAAAATACGAAAAAAATTCTCACAGTCACAAAAATTACGTTATGACAAGGTTTGCCGTTGGAGCAAGTATTAGACATCGCGATTTACATAGAAAAAATTCATGAACGATATTACTCTTCTGGAACCACCCCATCAGGAGAATGGTGCATGTCAAGATCACGAAAAGAATTGACATATTAGAAAAATTACGTTATAAAAAAATTTGCAGTTGGAGCGAGTGTTAGAAATCGTGAATAGCATAGAAAAAATTCAGGAACGAAATAGCTAATCCAGAACTACCCCATCAGAACAAGGGTGAACGTCAAAAACACGAAAAAAATTCTCATAGTCGGAAAAATTCCGTAAGAAAAAAGTTTGCTGCTGGAAAGTGCATAAGAGGTGGGCAACAGCATAAAAAAATTCAGGAATGAAATAGCTATTCCGGAACTACCCCATCAGGACAAAGATGCACGTTAAAAACACAAAAAAAAAAATTCTCACAGTCGCAAAAATTACATAATGAAAAAGTTTGCAGTTGGAACATGCATTAAAGTTCGCCAGTAGCATAGAAATAATTCAGGAACGAAATCGCTCTTCCATAGCTACCCCATCAGGACAGCGGTGCACGTCAAAAACCTAAAAAAAATTCTGACAAAAATTGCGTTATGAAAAAGTTTGCAGTTGAAACGTATATAAGATATATCCAGTGGCATGAAAAAAATTCATAAACGAAATCGCTCTTCGGGAACTACCCCTTCATGCAAAGGGCGCACGTTAAAAACGCAAAAAAAAATTGTCACTGTGGCAAAAATTACGTTGTGAAAAAGTTTGCAGTTCGAGCGAGTATTAAATGTCGCAAATAGCCTAGAAAAAATTAAGGCCTGAAAACGCCGTTGCGGAACGACCCGATCAGGACAAGGTTGTACGTCAAAACACGAAAAAAATCTCACATTCGCAAAAATTAAGATCTGAAAAAGTTTGAAGTCAGAACGTGAATTAGAGGTTGACAATATCATAGAAAAAGTTTAGGAACAATACGCTCTAATGGTGCAAACCCATCAGGACAGAGGTGCAGGTCAAAAACCCCAAAAAAATTCTCACAGTCGCAAAAATTGCGTTATGAAAAAGTTTGTAGTTGAAACGAGTATTAGATGTCACGTATAGCATAGAAAAAAATCATGAACGATATCACTCTTCTGGGAACACCCCATCAGGAGCACAGTGCATGTCAAAAACACGAAGAGAATTGTCATAGTAGCAAAAATTACGTTATGAAAAAGTTTGCAGTTGAAACATGTATAAGAGCTCGCGAATAGAATAGAAAAAATTCAGGAAAGAAAATGCTATTCCGTAACTACCCCATCAGGAGAAGGGTGCATGTCAAAAACGCAAAAAAAATTGTCACTGTTGCAAAAATTACATTGTGAAAAAGTTTGCAGTTCGACCGAGTATTAAATATCGCGAATAGCCTAGAAAAAATTAAGGAATGAAATCGCTGTTGCGGAACGACCCGATCAGGACAAGGTTGTACGTCAAAACACGAAAAAAATCTCACATTCGCAAAAATTAAGATCTGAAAAAGTTTGAAGTCAGAACGTGAATTAGAGGTTGACAATATCATAGAAAAAATTTAGGAACAATATCGCTCTAATGGTACAACCCCATCAGGACAGAGGTGCACGTCAAAAACCCCAACAAAATTCTCACAGTCGCAAAAATTGCGTTATGAAAAAGTTTGAAGTTGAAACGAGTATTAGATGTCACGTATAGCATAGAAAAAAATCATGAACGATACCACTCTTCTGGAACCACCCCATCAGGAGCAGAGTGCATGTCAAAAACACGAAGGAAATTGTCATAGTAGCAAAAATTACGTTATGAAAAAGTTGGCAGTTGGAACATGTATAAGAGCTCGCGAATAGAATAGAAAAAATTCAGGAATGAAAGAGCTATTCCGGAACTACCGCATCAGGAGATGTGTACATGTCAAAAACACGAAAAAAATTGTAATAGTATCAAAAATTACGTTCGGAAAAAGTTTGCAGTTCGAGTGAGTATTAGATATCGCGAATAGTCTACAAAAAATTCCGGAACGAAATCGCTGTTGCGAAACGACCCCATCAGGGCAAGGGTGAACGTCAAAAACACGAAAAGAATTCTCGCTGACGCAAAAATTACGTTAGGGAAAAGTTTGCAGGTGGAACGTATTAGAGGTCGGGAATAGCGTAGAAAAAATTCGGGAACGAAATCGCTTTTCCAGAACTACCCCATCAGGACAATGTGCACGGCGAGAACCCAAAAAAAATTCTCACAGTCGTAAAAATTGCGTTATGAAAAAGTTTGCAGACGTCTAGAAAATCGAGGATATACTCTTATATTTATTGAATTGATTATATTTTTATATTTGAATGATATTTGATTTATATTACCTTTATTCTGGGGGTAGGCTCTCGTAAATAATAAACAGCTGATTAGTTAGATGCACTATTTATTGGTTATATAAGTTTTATAAATAAGGCTATGCGCTTTACAACTTAGTAACTTTGTTAAACAATATATAATACCGATAATGTATTAAATTGATATACTTGCTTTACTGTTATTTGCTCGTATTGGCCTGTACAAAAATAATCGTTTCTCCTATTGTCGATTGGAGGGTACGGAGCTCGCGATCTGTGCGCTAATAATTGACGTATGTGGTGAAAGTCGCCGTTTTTATTAAGCGAGTAAATTAGGTTAAAGATGATTTTGACGCTGGGCCAAAATCATCTTTCTTAAACGAATTTAGTAAACATTTTGGCGTAAATCGTTCAATTTCGAAGTTGAGAAATGCTGAGTGCACAAAATTACGACACGCGTATGCCTTGGCGAAGTTGGTGGCTCGCTACGTCACGCGGTTGCGTTGTCGAAATGCTGTGTCGTTTAAATTCGCAAATACGTCATTTTATAGGTCAGGAAATTACTGATGAGAATATGAATATAGATTTTAATTTTAGAGATACGTCACAGATGTAACACCTCCCCCCTTAGACTGTTGAATATCGTAGAGATTTATCAAGTATAAGAGTAGTTAAACCATCAGTAATTTTCCGCTACAAAATTTTTTAATTGTAGCAATAAGCATAATTCTCTGATTGAGTTTGATGATTTGCATCTGTTACATTTTAGAATTTTGAAATACCTTTTTCGCTTATGGATTACTCTTAAAATAATACAATAATTTAATCTTAAGAGGGTGTGGTACTCATGTACTCTATTTTACCGGCAGAACATGGTAAATTGTACATTATTAAAATAAATATGTCGAATTACATCTTATAAAGAGATAGTTGCCCTGCGCAATGTAATAATCTACCAGCCTACGCAGTTTTGAGCTCAAATGTCAACGGCACCCTAAAAAATTTTGCGAACAAAGATAACCGAAATTTCGTTCGCAAAATTTTTTAGGGTGCCGTTGATATTTGGGCTCAAAACTGCGTAGGCTGGTAGATTATTACATTGCGTAGGGCAACTATCTCTTTATAAGACGTAATTCCATATGTTTATTTTAATAATATAACATTTTCCGTGTTCTGCGGTAAAACAGAGTACATGAGTGGTTTTTCAGCACGACAACGCTCGGCCACCTTTTGCAAAAGTCGTCAAAGATACTTTGGAAGCTTTACAATGGGATGTCTTACCCCACCCGCCGTATTCACCAGACATTGCTCCTTCGGACTACCACTTGTTCCGGTCGATGGCTCACGCCCTGGTCAAGCAGCACTTCACTTCTTACGAAGAAGCCAAAAATTAGGCCGATTCATGGGTACCCTCAAAAGATGAAGAGTTTTTTCGACGTGGCATCCGAATGTTACCAGAAAGATGGAAAAAAGTAGTAGCCAATGATGGACAATATTTTGAATAAAATGTAACGTATATTTTTTTTACAATAAATTGATAATTTTTATTAAAAAACGGCGGAAACTTATTTGTATTTACAATAAATAATTCTGTAGTGAATACAAGATAAGAAGAAATATATAGGGAATAATTCAAGTGATCATTCACTTCTCTCGTGAGAATTTTGGCAAAATATATATTATTTTGTCCTCTTTGTTTAAGTAGAATAACATTAAAGGGCTTTTGATATTACCACTATAAAAATATTTCTCAACCATATACTGAGTAAAATTATAATTATTTCCAAAAGAAAAATTTAATTATACGTAGCATGTAGGAATTTTTTTGTGAAAAAGAAGGTTAATAGGTTGGAGTGATTTTGGTAAATTTTTATTTGTTATTGTTCTTATGCATGATTGTATTACCTTTCTTTGAAAATCTCAGCCGTTTTAAAAGTTCATTTTAAAACTCAAGACTTTTTCTGGCATAAGTAGCACTCACATATTTGCATTAGAGAGTATGCAGTGCATTAGAGTAGAAAATTGTTTTACTCAATACAGTGCGGAATAGTGTATCTTGTAGGACGATCATGTCAGTATATGATGAAACTGATCACTTCCAATATATTATATTCGATTTAATCCTAGCAATGTGAGTACAGCTACCTGAATTCTTTCTTTCTTTTGTTCTTGAACTATGCATAAAATTTCTTTTATGAATGCGAACCATTTTTCTATAGGCAAATACAGTTTGATTTTGCATAAAATTACAGTCAAATTATTTTTATCTATATTTGTTAGGGTTGCAAAGTTTAGGAATGGTTTTATTTCGTTTTCTTTTGGATTAGTTCTATATTTTCTTATTCAAATATAGATAGAATAATAAGTTATTAAATTGATCCCTGAAATGTTTTCTACTTTGTGACTAAATACCTGCGCAAAAAAAAGTACTATTGCCAATGTGTTGGCAATATATTGGCAACATGTATCGGGCACCTGTTGGCGGTATATTGGAGATCCTATTGGCGAGATATTGCTCATGTCTCGGCACACTACAGTTTTCAATGTACGTCCAATATACAGCCAATGGTTGTTGACGTTTTGCCAATTTATTAATGCAAGATATGTCCAACATATTGCCAATATGTATCCAATATACAGGCAATGCATTTAGGCGTTCTAGCAATATATCAAATCAATATATTCCCAATATATTGCCAATATTATAGCATTCCAGTGAATGGGAAATATAAAGAAAATTTTTAAACGTCATATCATTAAATAAAATCAACATAGGAAACATTTCAGATAACACTTTATTCGCATCGTAATTAATTTATAACAATACAACATTTTTTAAAATTAATTTTTAAACTATTCAAATTCTATAGTATTTACAGGTTCTATTAAGTAATTACTATTTGTATGCTCTACATAAATATGACAGCAGACGAATATTAAGTTCTTAATATTCACAATTTTCAGCTCACATTTTGACGACTCTTTACATTTATGTATGAATGGTATTAAACCCTTTTCAACATTTATACGATAGGGACTTTCAACTGCAATACATTCCATAATTGCATAATGAGTGCCAGAACACTCACAAAATTGGTTACAGTTGCAGTTCTTAACACATATGTACTGTTGAATCGCACCAAAACACATCGATAAATTATCTGAGTATTTAACATAGAAAGATTCAGTGAGTTTATTATTTTGGTTGAATTTTGATGAATATAATATTTTATTTTTCCAAATGCTTTTATATGTGAATAAGTTTTTGTCGAGGATATTGTTATTAATTATTATTTGTTCGATGGCATTAATATTTTTTAATTTATTTATAAAACCTACAATAAAAGTAGAATCATCAACTTTTTTAATTTTAATTTCTTTTCGAGAGATAAAATAGAATCGCAAAAATTGTATATATCACTATCTTTTTGAAGCCAGTCTCTAAAAATATATAATTTGAGGTGCATACTTAAATTGTGTATTATTTGTAAATGTGGAGATTTACTACTACGAACAAAAGATTTTATTTTTCCATTCAAGTCTTCTAATGGAAAGCACGAAGTTGTCCAAAGAGGACCAGTTCATCTTACTACTTCACCTAAATGTCGCAGTTTATGTACATTACAAGATATATTTTTTGTACCATACAGATATACAAACCGCGAAACAAATTCTTGTAACAACTTGTCAGCAAACTCTATTTCATGGATTAAAATTTTTTCTTTGCATAAAATATAAGTTGCTAGTACAAAATATTTAAAGTGATCAAAATATTCGTTGGGTAAAACTCCATCTAATACTATTATTGAAAAAAAAAGTTCCAATTTTTATGTTCAGATGCCTTCCAATCTTTGAAATGTAATTTTATCGATCTAGGGCGTCTAGATACGAACAATGGTGGCTTTATAGAACATAAACGGTAATCAAATACTCCTACAAAATTTGCAATCGAAAAATTTTCACTAGAAAATTTGGGATCAGACCATAATTCTCCAAGTCGCTTTACTACACCTTCAAATGCACAGTGTATAATATCAATAGCTGTCGAAGTAACATACTTATAGCATATTTTTGACATTATACTTGGCCCTTTTACACCGCATACAGATTTATTTACTTCAACAGCCTGAGACGCATGTTCAATAGTATCATCATCAGTTCGCAAATTTAATTTTTTTTATATGGGTAAATCCATGTTTTATCGACAGAAAGGCCTTTTTCTTTGCACATTTGGCACCCGAATTTTCCATTGAATAGGTGCATACAAAGAAATAAGGCTTTTGCCGGTAGATCACATGTGCCGCGAACAATAATATCTCGAACTTTTACAAATAGGTTTAAATCTTCAATAAAAAATTCAATGCCTTTATATAATCGCTTTAAAGATTTTTTTAGCGGGTTTAAAAAAACATCAGGATCTGGTTTTTTTCTCCGTACCATAAATTTGTTAGCAAAATATTTTTCAATTTAAATCTCTCAATATATGGCAATTCTAAAATAATGAGAAGAAACCCCCAGATACTAAATTTGGACGATCTAAAAATTTGAATTCCATCTGTGTACCACATAAAAGATAAATTTAGACACGACATTTTGTATTTTTTGGGATATCTCTATATATGCTTCCATCATAAATGTCACAATATTCGTTAGCTTTATTCATAGATGAAGCAGATTTGGTTAAATTGTTATAAAAGCCATTGCGTTTAAATAAGCATTCTATTGAGAAAGAAGAGAGATCCGTAAAAAATAATTATTTTGACAGGAATCATGACATTGACAATCCGCTTCATTATTCAAATTTACAAAATTTTCATCAATATTACTGGGATTTTTTACATTCTTACAATTACCGCAATAAAAATACTTTTCAATAGGTACATTCATACTAGAAAAATATTTTTGAAATAGATAATAACTTAATGGGCAATTATGCGGTGTTATAAAAGCTTTTGCCATTAACCTTAAAAAATCACTCATAGACGCATCAACTAAATTATATCGTAATTTGATAGCCGCTAAACATATAATAAACTCTATTAGCTTCATCGGAGATCCAGGAAATAGTTCCTCTTGCAACTTTTCATCAGACTGTTTCAAGTTTTCTTCATCTCTGTCTAAATCGCTACACACATCGCTCGAAACATCGTCACAGTATTCAGAAGTATTCTGTAAAATATTGTATTAGGTATAATTAAAAATCTTTGAAAAACGAGAGAGAGGGAGAGAGGGGGAAAGAGCGAGGAAAAGAGGGGAAAGAGCGAGAGAGAGAGAGAGAGAAAGCGGGAGAACGAGAGAGCGCGGGAGAGTGAGAGAGAGAGAGGGAGAGAGAGAGAGAGAGAAAGAGAGAGAGAGAGAGAGAGAGAGAGAGAGAGAGAGAGAGAGAGAGAGAGAGAGAGAGAGAGAGAGAGAGAGAGAGAGAGAGAGAGAGAGAGAGAGAGAGAGAGAGAGAGAAAACGAGAGAGAGACGAGTAATAAGGGGAATTGAATAAATCGCGCAAAAAATATGCTATGAATGGTACCGAATTGATAAATACGATGGTATTTGGGCCCATGCTCTACTGTACTAACACCGTAATACTAATTTGATTTCATCGCAAGCTAATCGGTATTTCGGTGACTCGTAACTTTTAACTATACAAATTGCACCGCCGGGTGCTGTAACTCGTTACGCCCGGATTTCACCGCATAAGTATTGTCATCGGGCTATTAGTCAAATATCAGAAATCCGGATTTTGACGATAGATTCTTGCAGAGAATCTTGTAGCACATCTTTTTCCTACCTAAACCATATTTCTAGCTATTACCGTTTTTTAGTTATTGAAGAAATAAAAAGCGGCTTAATCCGGGCGCAACGAGTTACAACACTCGTAGGTTTAATTACTTAAATGGTTGGATTTATCAGTTAAACTGCACTTAACAAAAATATTATATTTACCGTAATTATATTCTCGCATAGGCATTACATTCTTGTAATCTTTTGAAGGTTCTGCGTATTCATAACCGATGCTGAATCGATCGGCCTCCACCTCACATGATATGTTCTTGTCATTTATGTGGACATTGTCATCCTTAGAATGCTGGAAATTATGTGAAAACAATGTTATTGTTTATATTTACAAAGTTTATAATTTTAATTTAATAGAAATTTAACCTTAGAATAAAACATGTACTTACGAATTTTAAAGGAACTTCGCTTACGACCGTTTTTTCGCCATTCATAGTCAACGCGTCATCCGTGCACTGCTTTTTCATACGATATTGCATATCGCAACTGTAGTCTTCGAAATAAAGAGGGCGTTTGAACATTTTATACTTCGAATAAATATCTAACCGTTCTTTATCGACTTTTCAAATCGTTTACATGAATAGGTTAATTATATTAGCAAGAGCGCGTAAAATAATCGATATTTGCGACTGTCATATTTTTCTTCGGTAATAAGCGCAGTTTAAGGTTTGACTCTTTCTAATGAAGCGGTCAATTTGGTTAAAATCTCTGTAGTAAAATGCTGTAATAATGAGCAAGAAATAAAGATCTAATCAATACAATTTTGGGAAAATATGTACGCCCTAATATTTTGGGTAAAAAGTAGGACAACCAGTGTTGTAGAAGAAAAAAAGTTATTACCAAATAGAGATGAAGGGGAATTAACCTGGGCTTAATATGATACGAATAATAGATTATATCGAGTAAAGGTTATAAGAAAGAGTAGTAAGTATTAAAATTTTATTCAGTCTAATAATAAAGATATATTTTTGCAAAAATTGCGTAAAATACAGTGTTACATATTTTTTGATAAACATAATAAAAATTTCGTGATCGTTTAGTTCTGTGGATAGAAAATCACATTTTATGCACTACTTCCATAATATACTGCATTTTTGTCCACTCTGAGTGCAACGTTTTGCGTATACAAGCATGCAAAAGATCAGAATTTGCATTCATTGTATACCTAGACAAGTATTGTACGCAATACGTACGCTCAGGTTATGTTGACTCGTGTGATTATTATCCTTGCTTTGTTAGCGCGACAAAATTCACCATCGTCGAGATAATCTACTTGGTGCACAAATTGGATAATATACTACTTGTTGTTATACTAACTGATTTTAATATATTTTTTAGACGATGCTAAGTATTTACAATGCTTGAGAGTAGATACTGATGGACAAATTTTGAGCAAAGGAAAACCTGTTGCCAGTAAAATTGCTCTGAGGGAAAAAAATGAATTAAAAAAAAATCAAAAAGAAATCCAAAAAAATTCAAACATCACTAAAAAAAGACTTTTTAATTTCCATGCCGTATTTGAAAGCTCTGAGTCAGAAGATGATTCAGAAGTTGAACAACCGACATTAGACCACGAGAATTCAGATTCACCTTCACAACATGAAATGCCACAAAGTCCAAAAATCAAAATTCCGGGATTGGAAAAGAAGTAGGAAGAGTGAAGAATGAAGGCATTGGAGATCGATCTCTTGCAATCGAGGAACAAGCTGGCCCATCTAACGCTAATAACATCGAGGTAAAATAATGTTTACAAATTAGAAATTTTTTCTTATTTCAATACAAACTTAATAATATTTTAATATTTCAGCCTTTTAATTCGAGGGAGACTGAGGATCCATTAAAAAAATGTAGAATTGCAGGAAATGGTCGAATCCAACTCTGCGATTGTTTCAATGTGTGGATCGACAAAGTAGAGTTGACTTCTATGTCGAGATGGCGTAAGCGTCCGAGAGAAATGGTTTACCGATTGCGAAGGATTCTCGGTGGAGTTAAAAACCTCAAAAATATGTGCGCTCGAGGACAATCGAAAGGGAGATCTGGCATCCCCGCAGATATACTCGACAGTGTAGAATGTAAGTATTAACGTTGTATTAACTATACTAACAATAATAATACAATAATAATAATCACTATTACTGTCTTATGTTACAGACTACATGAAGCATAAGTGTGAGCCATCCTTGGAGACTGTGGAGTTCACTACTGTTGTAAATAACATGTGTACAAGCCTGCGCCATCCAAAAATATAATTTTAAATGATTTTAAACACCTAATGCTATGTTAAAAAAATTTAATATTAAAAATTAATTCTACAGTTATGTGGCGTTATGTAATGTTGTATGATTTAATAACTATTGTATTGTTACAAATTAATTACAGAGCGAATAAATATCTCTTTTATTTGAACATTTAGATAAATGGTATTTATTTAAATAATTTAGCATTTCGATATGTAAATATAATAATTTAATAACAAAAATAAAATATATTCTTTATATTGCTGATATATTGCAGTAATGAATTGGCGGAATGCCAAAAACCATTGTCTGTATATTCGATATATATTGGCAATATATTGGATATATCTTGCATTAATGAATTGGCAAAAAGTCAACAACCATTGGCTGTATATTGTACGTATATTGGAAACTGTGGTGTGCCGAGACATGAGCAATATCTCGCCAACAGTATCTCCAATATACCACCAACACATGCTCCATGCATGTTGCCAATATATTGCCAACACATTGGTAATAGTATTTTTTTTTGCGCGGGTAATTAATTAAATATTTTTATTTAATAACACTTAATTTTTACAAATAAAACTTGCTTGTTTCATTAGCAAACAAATACTGAGGTATTTTAATATGTAATCGCAATATTTTTGTTTGTTGTTGTTAAAAAAGGTAAGAACAATATATATTTTGCTTCCTCATAGAGGAAGCTTTGTGATAGTAAAAAAAAAGTTTATGAGATAATGTGTTAGAAATTTTATTTAGCAAATTTGGAATCGAAATACACTACTTTTAGAAAATGTGCGTATGGATATGTGTGTGTGTGTGTGTGCGTGCGTGCGTGCGTGCGTGTGTGGGTGTGCGTGTGTGTTTGTGTGTGTGTGTGTGTGTGTGTGTGTCTGTGTGTGTGTGTGTGTGTGTGTGTGTGTGTGTGTGTGTGTGTGTGTGTGTGTGTGTGTGTGTGTGTGTGTGTGTGTGTGTGTGTGTGTGTGTGTGTGTGTGTGTGTGTGTGTGTGTGTGTGTGTGTGTGTGTGTGTGTGTGTGTGTGTGTGTGTGTACGCTGATATCTCATGATCTACTCGACCAATTTTAACGGGAGAGTGATCATTTTTTTAGATTTTGCTTCCCCAATTGGAGTCAATATTGTATTTTTGTAAAATTTAATTTTTTTTTTTATAGCTATTTTTTTATTTTCAAAATTTTTTTTCGATTTTTTTAATATTTAGAACAAATATTGTTTATATATCATGAATTCTCTGTATGTAGGATAAAATTATCTACAATTTAAAAAAAAAAAGTCGGTAGCTATATTTCGTCATAAGTTATTGATGAAAACGTAATTTTTTGTAAATAGATTATATTTCGAAATTAAAAAAGATATTAACATGAATATTTTTTTTGATTATAAAGGATATTAAGTACTATAACTTACTAAATTTTTAGGTTTTTTTATTCATTATTTTTTGAGAAAAAAAATAATTTATAAAAAAAAGTGATTTTTTTTGTCGTTCAATAACTATAGTAAAATTGGCTCAATCACTTTGAAATTCTTTGTAGGGGTAGATTTTGTATACCAATCGGGTGAGTTCTTTGGGCAAAAGGATTGATCCATAAATTTCGAAGATATTTGAGGTTAAAATTTTTTTCAATTTTTTTTTAAATCGTAATTTCTCGAAAACGGCTCTATGTATCTAAATGGGGTGGGTGGTATTCGAAAGAGAATTAAATCACCTATATTTTCTAAGAAAATTAATTCTCTAGCTATCACGGTTCTTTTGTTATTAACAAAAACGTAAAAATTGAAAAATGAAAAAAAATGAGTTTTATATGTTCAACAAGAGTAAAAGTGTCTTATTCGCTTCAAAATTCATTGTAGAGGTATATTATTGATAGTTCTCGGATGAGTTCTTTTGGCGAAGTGATTGGTTCATAAATTTCAGAGATATTTGAGGTTAAAATTTTTCTAGACATTAAGCTCTAAATATCAGTTGCAAATTTATAGGCAATTGTGATATATATTTTATGTATGTAAAATTTTGTAGAAATGTATAATCTATAAAAATTTGAATAAATTATGTTGGAGTTTTGTTATTTCTGTCTTTCTGAAGTATTAAATTTTAAATATTGGTATTAAAAATTAATTAAAGGAATCAGTAAATTAAGTTTGAGGAAACTACGTGCCAATGAATTGGCAGCAGTTTTCTTCCGTGTGGAAGGCTGATCTTCCTTACGACATAGGTCGCACAGGGCATCTCTTTTCTTAATAAAATGAAGCTAATGGCTATTACGGGCAATCGATAAAAGATAAGGAAGTTACCTAACTTATCAATGATCGATTTTATTCTTTTTACGTGTGTATACTTACACATCTCTAATTATTCTAAGCTATTAGAGTAAAGCAGTCAAGGATATAAATGCACAATTATTTTTAATAATTTTAAAGTGCAGTCAAGAATTTTTAAAGGATGAGGAAAGGAAAGGTAAACGTATAGGATGAAAAAATGAGAACGAAAAAAATAACGGCCCAGGTCGGGATCGAACCGACAACCTTCTGCATACCGGGCAGCTACGCTACCATTTGCGCCACTGGGATGACGATTCTATCAGGACCCTAGCCGGTTCTTAATCGTTCTCAATTTTGTATTTTCCCAAAAACCCCCCCGTCTGCTATATTAAGCCAAAGCAGACAATGTTAATTTATCAATTGAAGCTAATGCCCGAATATTTTTATGTTAATTAATAAAATGAAGCTAATGGCTATTACGGGCAATCGATAAAAGATAAGGAAGTTACCTAACTTATCAATGATCGATTTTATTCTTTTTACGTGTGTATACTTACACATCTCTAATTATTCTAAGCTATTAGAGTAAAGCAGTCAAGGATATAAATGCACAATTATTTTTAATAATTTTAAAGTGCAGTCAAGAATTTTTAAAGGATGAGGAAAGGAAAGGTAAACGTATAGGATGAAAAAATGAGAACGAAAAAAATAACGGCCCAGGTCGGGATCGAACCGACAACCTTCTGCATACCGGGCAGCTACGCTACCATTTGCGCCACTGGGATGACGATTCTATCAGGACCCTAGCCGGTTCTTAATCGTTCTCAATTTTGTATTTTCCCAAAAAACCCCCGTCTGCTATATTAAGCCAAAGCAGACAATGTTAATTTATCAATTGAAGCTAATGCCCGAATATTTTTATGTTAATTAATAAAATGAAGCTAATGGCTATTACGGGCAATCGATAAAAGATAAGGAAGTTACCTAACTTATCAATGATCGATTTTATTCTTTTACGTGTGTATACTTACACATCTCTAATTATTCTAAGCTATTAGAGTAAAGCAGTCAAGGATATAAATGCACAATTATTTTTAATAATTTTAAAGTGCAGTCAAGAATTTTTAAAGGATGAGGAAAGGAAAGGTAAACGTATAGGATGAAAAAATGAGAACGAAAAAAATAACGGCCCAGGTCGGGATCGAACCGACAACCTTCTGCATACCGGGCAGCTACGCTACCATTTGCGCCACTGGGATGACGATTCTATCAGGACCCTAGCCGGTTCTTAATCGTTCTCAATTTTGTATTTTCCCAAAAACCCCCCCGTCTGCTATATTAAGCCAAAGCAGACAATGTTAATTTATCAATTGAAGCTAATGCCCGAATATTTTTATGTTAATTAATAAAATGAAGCTAATGGCTATTACGGGCAATCGATAAAAGATAAGGAAGTTACCTAACTTATCAATGATCGATTTTATTCTTTTTACGTGTGTATACTTACACATCTCTAATTATTCTAAGCTATTAGAGTAAAGCAGTCAAGGATATAAATGCACAATTATTTTTAATAATTTTAAAGTGCAGTCAAGAATTTTTAAAGGATGAGGAAAGGAAAGGTAAACGTATAGGATGAAAAAATGAGAACGAAAAAAATAACGGCCCAGGTCGGGATCGAACCGACAACCTTCTGCATACCGGGCAGCTACGCTACCATTTGCGCCACTGGGATGACGATTCTATCAGGACCCTAGCCGGTTCTTAATCGTTCTCAATTTTGTATTTTCCCAAAAACCCCCCCGTCTGCTATATTAAGCCAAAGCAGACAATGTTAATTTATCAATTGAAGCTAATGCCCGAATATTTTTATGTTAATTAATAAAATGAAGCTAATGGCTATTACGGGCAATCGATAAAAGATAAGGAAGTTACCTAACTTATCAATGATCGATTTTATTCTTTTTACGTGTGTATACTTACACATCTCTAATTATTCTAAGCTATTAGAGTAAAGCAGTCAAGGATATAAATGCACAATTATTTTTAATAATTTTAAAGTGCAGTCAAGAATTTTTAAAGGATGAGGAAAGGAAAGGTAAACGTATAGGATGAAAAAATGAGAACGAAAAAAATAACGGCCCAGGTCGGGATCGAACCGACAACCTTCTGCATACCGGGCAGCTACGCTACCATTTGCGCCACTGGGATGACGATTCTATCAGGACCCTAGCCGGTTCTTAATCGTTCTCAATTTTGTATTTTCCCAAAAACCCCCGTCTGCTATATTAAGCCAAAGCAGACAATGTTAATTTATCAATTGAAGCTAATGCCCGAATATTTTTATGTTAATTAATAAAATGAAGCTAATGGCTATTACGGGCAATCGATAAAAGATAAGGAAGTTACCTAACTTATCAATGATCGATTTTATTCTTTTTACGTGTGTATACTTACACATCTCTAATTATTCTAAGCTATTAGAGTAAAGCAGTCAAGGATATAAATGCACAATTATTTTTAATAATTTTAAAGTGCAGTCAAGAATTTTTAAAGGATGAGGAAAGGAAAGGTAAACGTATAGGATGAAAAAATGAGAACGAAAAAATAACGGCCCAGGTCGGGATCGAACCGACAACCTTCTGCATACCGGGCAGCTACGCTACCATTTGCGCCACTGGGATGACGATTCTATCAGGACCCTAGCCGGTTCTTAATCGTTCTCAATTTTGTATTTTCCCAAAAACCCCCCCGTCTGCTATATTAAGCCAAAGCAGACAATGTTAATTTATCAATTGAAGCTAATGCCCGAATATTTTTATGTTAATTAATAAAATGAAGCTAATGGCTATTACGGGCAATCGATAAAAGATAAGGAAGTTACCTAACTTATCAATGATCGATTTTATTCTTTTTACGTGTGTATACTTACACATCTCTAATTATTCTAAGCTATTAGAGTAAAGCAGTCAAGGATATAAATGCACAATTATTTTTAATAATTTTAAAGTGCAGTCAAGAATTTTTAAAGGATGAGGAAAGGAAAGGTAAACGTATAGGATGAAAAAATGAGAACGAAAAAAATAACGGCCCAGGTCGGGATCGAACCGACAACCTTCTGCATACCGGGCAGCTACGCTACCATTTGCGCCACTGGGATGACGATTCTATCAGGACCCTAGCCGGTTCTTAATCGTTCTCAATTTTGTATTTTCCCAAAAACCCCCGTCTGCTATATTAAGCCAAAGCAGACAATGTTAATTTATCAATTGAAGCTAATGCCCGAATATTTTTATGTTAATTAATAAAATGAAGCTAATGGCTATTACGGGCAATCGATAAAAGATAAGGAAGTTACCTAACTTATCAATGATCGATTTTATTCTTTTTACGTGTGTATACTTACACATCTCTAATTATTCTAAGCTATTAGAGTAAAGCAGTCAAGGATATAAATGCACAATTATTTTTAATAATTTTAAAGTGCAGTCAAGAATTTTTAAAGGATGAGGAAAGGAAAGGTAAACGTATAGGATGAAAAAATGAGAACGAAAAAAATAACGGCCCAGGTCGGGATCGAACCGACAACCTTCTGCATACCGGGCAGCTACGCTACCATTTGCGCCACTGGGATGACGATTCTATCAGGACCCTAGCCGGTTCTTAATCGTTCTCAATTTTGTATTTTCCCAAAAACCCCCGTCTGCTATATTAAGCCAAAGCAGACAATGTTAATTTATCAATTGAAGCTAATGCCCGAATATTTTTATGTTAATTAATAAAATGAAGCTAATGGCTATTACGGGCAATCGATAAAAGATAAGGAAGTTACCTAACTTATCAATGATCGATTTTATTCTTTTTACGTGTGTATACTTACACATCTCTAATTATTCTAAGCTATTAGAGTAAAGCAGTCAAGGATATAAATGCACAATTATTTTTAATAATTTTAAAGTGCAGTCAAGAATTTTTAAAGGATGAGGAAAGGAAAGGTAAACGTATAGGATGAAAAAATGAGAACGAAAAAAATAACGGCCCAGGTCGGGATCGAACCGACAACCTTCTGCATACCGGGCAGCTACGCTACCATTTGCGCCACTGGGATGACGATTCTATCAGGACCCTAGCCGGTTCTTAATCGTTCTCAATTTTGTATTTTCCCAAAAACCCCCCCGTCTGCTATATTAAGCCAAGTGGCGCAAATGGTAGCGTAGCTGCCCGGTATGCAGAAGGTTGTCGGTTCGATCCCGACCTGGGCCGTTATTTTTTTCGTTCTCATTTTTTCATCCTATACGTTTACCTTTCCTTTCCTCATCCTTTAAAAATTCTTGACTGCACTTTAAAATTATTAAAAATAATTGTGCATTTATATCCTTGACTGCTTTACTCTAATAGCTTAGAATAATTAGAGATGTGTAAGTATACACACGTAAAAAGAATAAAATCGATCATTGATAAGTTAGGTAACTTCCTTATCTTTTATCGATTGCCCGTAATAGCCATTAGCTTCATTTTATTAATTAACATAAAAATATTCGGGCATTAGCTTCAATTGATAAATTAACATTGTCTGCTTTGGCTTAATATAGCAGACGGGGGGGTTTTTGGGAAAATACAAAATTGAGAACGATTAAGAACCGGCTAGGGTCCTGATAGAATCGTCATCCCAGTGGCGCAAATGGTAGCGTAGCTGCCCGGTATGCAGAAGGTTGTCGGTTCGATCCCGACCTGGGCCGTTATTTTTTTCGTTCTCATTTTTTCATCCTATACGTTTACCTTTCCTTTCCTCATCCTTTAAAAATTCTTGACTGCACTTTAAAATTATTAAAAATAATTGTGCATTTATATCCTTGACTGCTTTACTCTAATAGCTTAGAATAATTAGAGATGTGTAAGTATACACACGTAAAAAGAATAAAATCGATCATTGATAAGTTAGGTAACTTCCTTATCTTTTATCGATTGCCCGTAATAGCCATTAGCTTCATTTTATTAATTAACATAAAAATATTCGGGCATTAGCTTCAATTGATAAATTAACATTGTCTGCTTTGGCTTAATATAGCAGACGGGGGTTTTTGGGAAAATACAAAATTGAGAACGATTAAGAACCGGCTAGGGTCCTGATAGAATCGTCATCCCAGTGGCGCAAATGGTAGCGTAGCTGCCCGGTATGCAGAAGGTTGTCGGTTCGATCCCGACCTGGGCCGTTATTTTTTTCGTTCTCATTTTTTCATCCTATACGTTTACCTTTCCTTTCCTCATCCTTTAAAAATTCTTGACTGCACTTTAAAATTATTAAAAATAATTGTGCATTTATATCCTTGACTGCTTTACTCTAATAGCTTAGAATAATTAGAGATGTGTAAGTATACACACGTAAAAAGAATAAAATCGATCATTGATAAGTTAGGTAACTTCCTTATCTTTTATCGATTGCCCGTAATAGCCATTAGCTTCATTTTATTAATTAACATAAAAATATTCGGGCATTAGCTTCAATTGATAAATTAACATTGTCTGCTTTGGCTTAATATAGCAGACGGGGTGGTTTTTGGGAAAATACAAAATTGAGAACGATTAAGAACCGGCTAGGGTCCTGATAGAATCGTCATCCCAGTGGCGCAAATGGTAGCGTAGCTGCCCGGTATGCAGAAGGTTGTCGGTTCGATCCCGACCTGGGCCGTTATTTTTTTCGTTCTCATTTTTTCATCCTATACGTTTACCTTTCCTTTCCTCATCCTTTAAAAATTCTTGACTGCACTTTAAAATTATTAAAAATAATTGTGCATTTATATCCTTGACTGCTTTACTCTAATAGCTTAGAATAATTAGAGATGTGTAAGTATACACACGTAAAAAGAATAAAATCGATCATTGATAAGTTAGGTAACTTCCTTATCTTTTATCGATTGCCCGTAATAGCCATTAGCTTCATTTTATTAATTAACATAAAAATATTCGGGCATTAGCTTCAATTGATAAATTAACATCTCTTTTCTTGTCTGAACACTTCCGATGGCACGGTCAGAGACCTCTCGGCCATGAGCCTAGCGGGCATGGCAGCGGTTTTTTTTAATTGTGAACGATGTTATTGTTAGTCGTAGCATTACTTCTAAAATCTTTCATGTATGAAATATTTTTGCTATCCTCGTAAAAATTTCTTAGAATTTCCTTATTCAAACTTATCTTATTCCGATCGCATTTTTCTAAAATTATTATCTTACTTAGGGAATACAGTTGCTTTTGATAAAATACTGACAAGTTGATACGAACAATTGTAGACAAACGGATAAGTGGTTATAATTTTAAATTGTATATTTGGCAAAATATAGAGCACCTCAGCTTTATATTCTTGTTACGTCCGGAGACGTATTCTCATTTTAAAGAAAAAGCATAATTAGTATCAGATATTTCCTGACACATAAAAGCGAGAATGCAACTTAATACTACGCAGCGTTCTGCTTATGCGACCTTGAGACGTATAGAGTCACCCACTCAGAAAGACAACGCATGCAGTTTTTAACATACGGTCGAGCTAGAATCCAAGCCACCAAACTCCGCGGCAGTCGAAAGGCCACACTTTATAATGCTCAGCATTTCGCAAGTACGACGACCCAGAAAACTTGTAATACATAAGTTGTCAAAAGATGAATTCGATACCGGGCTCATCTTTAACCTAATTATTTTGTATTATAAAAGAAGTGATGTGTGTCACACGAATCAGTCACAGCGTACAAGAAACCTGGCGAACTCCGTGTACCTCTACGACATCGAGAAGTTGAAATCATAAGCCTTACTCGTCTAGTAAGCAGATCGTATAAGTTATTTATAGTAAATTTATAAAAGCAAGTGTTATAGAAAAGAAATATAATTGGAATTACAACGCATCGATCTACCAGAAGCCAGCAGATTGTATTGATAATAAATTATTGTATTTTATATAATAAACCTACATAAAACCAATTACTACTTAGTTCCACTTATTTCCGGGCTTCACATTGGTTTCAGTACCGTTCGAACAATTGTTCACTAGACTATTTCAAATTAAAGAATAAAAATAACTTTTCTCCGGAACTTAACAGTGGTTCCGGTACGAATCGAACATTAGTTCACTAGACTGTTTAAAATAAAAGAATAAAAATAACTATTTTTCGGAACGTCACATTGGTTCCGGTACGAATCGAACGTAAGTTCACTAGATTTATACGAAAAAATAAGACTGGAATGAGAGGAAATGAGTAGTATTTGAAAATTACTAAAAATATCACCACTAACTGCTTCCGAGCTTCTCGTTTTGCAGTAAGAAGTTGAGAGGATCATTGTAGCATGATCGTTTAAACTTCTGAAGATGAACGTGTACGGCTCGTCCAGAGAATACTAACATATTAACAGATAAATAGAAGAAGAAAATAGACGATGTTATAGAAATAGGGAAAGAAGAAAGGATAACCCAAATACAAATAATCAAACGTAAACGAATATAAAAAAAAAGATTTCACATAAAGATAAAATAAAAATACATCAAAATATATAAGTAAATAGCATCACGCTCAGTAAATCAGTAAAAACAAATAACTAAAATATTAGTGAAAAAAAATAAACAAATGAATAAATAAATAAAAAGAAATTGAAATAAATAAAACAAATCCAACACGAAGGAGAAAAATGAAATAATAATACAAAATAATGATCATTGAATGGATAAATATTATACATAAACAAGAAATAAGAATATTAGAAATCAAATTACACGAAAAACATTAAGAATAGAGATATAAAATTGGCAAATAAATAAATAAACTGCCAAATAAATAATGCACAAAAAAATATATAGTTGAACTAATAATAAAAGATATTTAAAAAGAAATATTAAGTATACTGATACATAAATAAAAAGAATAAAGAACAAAACATAAGAAACGAATGAAGAGAAATAAATAAAGGGAAATAAGTAATAGAGAATTTACACAATACAAAATAGAAAACATATGAGAGATATAATCAGTGTATAAAATAATCAAGTCATTTTTTATCAAAATAAGGAAATCAAAATAATAATAAAAAATAACTAAACAAACGAAAAGTATTACAATAAAAGTAAGAATATTATAATGAAGAATCATACAAAAAAAAAAAGATTACAATAAAATATTACATTGCAAAAGGGAATATAGTAAAATAAGAAAATGAAAAATATTTAAATATTATAATATAAAAAATAAACAACACTCAAAGGAGAAAATGATAGTAAGACAATAAGAAACAAAATAAAAGATAAATTCAAAAATAAACTACAATAATAATTACGAACATTTAGTAAAATGAAAAAACCATGATGAATAATCAAGCTAATACATTTTATAATTTTAAACAACAAAACCATTATTATACTAAAGTATTTCATTGTCAAATTTGCCGAGATCAATATCACGAAGCATTGTTTTGCTCTAATGCAGTTTGTGTTTATCGTAAAAGTAAAGATAATATATCTTATTTTTGCAAGAATGCTAAAAACAAAATAGAACTTTTTTGTAAACTCTGTAATCACAGAGGACATTCTGTAGAGAAGTGTACATTTAACCAAACAAATGAAGATTATTGCCAATACTGTCAAATGATAGGACATGCAGCTAGTCAATGCCCTGTTATAAAGAAATATGAACTTGATTGTGAGTATTGCGGAAGCACGGGTCACTCAACTAAAGACTGTCTGTCAACAGTATGCACGAAATGCAATAAACTCGGGCATTGGATGATATACTGCCCTATAAACGAAAAAATAATGTGGAGCGCGTTATGTAAGGAAGAAGACCACGATGCATCAGATTGCAAGCGTGAGATTTTAAGAAATAGAATAATTTGCCAAATTTGCAAGGTGGTCACACATACTGCAGCATGTTGCCCAGATCGAAATACAAGTTTAAAAATGAATACCAATTACACGAATATTAGCCCAAATTATAGAAGTTTAGAAAACAAATACACGTACCACACACAAAGCAATTCAAGGAATACAAACAGATTCAATAACATCAAACAACAAAATTACAAACCAAGAAATATGATTTTTAATAATCAACAACCCAATACAGTAAATAGAAAAAGAATTCAATGTGAATATTGCAAAAGAATCGGGCATGACGTCGACAACTGCAGAAAACTTAAAAATCTTATAATGCAATATAATGCAATGGGAAATCATTGTGATCTTTGTAAAAATCCAGATCATACTACTAAAGAATGTGAGGAAATCAAACAATATCCAAGTATTAATACTGATGAATCATACCATAATGTTACAAAAGAAACAATTAACGAATCAAAATTTCAGAAAAATAAAGTTAATGCAACGAATATTGAAAGATATAATAGTAATGAACTAATTACAGAAAATAAAGTAAATAAAAATAAACAGGAAACTAATATCATAGAGGAATCTACAATAATTAATGATGATAAAGAAATCAATTCAATTATCGTACCTTTTATAAAAATACATGAAATCACTGATGAACCAAAAGATAATGATATGATTATAAAAAATCATGGAAATACTAATGAAATTAATTTTATAGACTTTAACGAAATTTTCAAAAATAATCATGAAATTGAAGAAATTATGCACGGAGAGAAATTTTGTAGTGAAAATTACAAATAGTCGAGACAAAATTACCAGTTTCTATGGTAATGGATGGACAGACTGACAATTTCAAACTTTTTACCAAAGTGCCTTGGTAAAATTTTTTTTTAGTTAATTTAAATTAAAAAAATGAACTTCTTTTATCCATATTGATGGATATATAGTATTTTAATATAGAAATAGAAACAGAAACAAGGATGAAAAAACATTAAACTGAAAAAAAATTTTTACGGAAGCGGGATTCGATCCGACGATCTTTGGGTTGAGAGTCCGACGTTCTACCGACTGCGCCACGGAAGCTGTTACCAACAGTCATTTGAATCGCCGTTATTACTTACTGAAAATATGTGTATTGTTTTCATTTTAACGACGCGCACGCCTCTAGTATCAATCTTCTGAAACACAATAATGCGCAGTGCGCATGCGCGAATACACAAATACCAGGCTATTTGGTAAAATTTATCAGTTTTCTTAGTAAAAATTCTTAGGTTACCTTGTAAAAATGACTAGATCTCGATTTTTACCAGTGTGTCTGGTAATTTTTATTCCGATAATTTGGTATTTTTTTAAGTGGTTATGGTAGTTTTTCCTGGGAAACTTATAAATTGTATTAGAAACCTGGGAATATCACGGCTTTTGACAGTCTATCCATGCGCTACCAAGGCACCTTGGTAATTTTTACTCTAAAATTTCTCTCCGTATGGAAACAAGTTTAATTGATTCTATTGAATCTACTGAAAAAAATGATGAGACTAATGAAGAAATGAATTTCAACGAATCTAATATAAAAACTCATGAGGATTGTGATGAAATTAATGTAATTGATTTTAATGAATCTGATATAAATAACCAAAAAAATGAAAATTCGAATGAAAATAATAAAGAAGATAATAATTCGTTGGAAACAGTAACTTTTTATGATGATCTTAAAGTCATTTTAGACATTACTTTTGCTTTAGCTGAACCATTTGAATCCGAAGATGATCAAATGGAAACTAAATTCCAACAAAACTCGCTTGATAATTCGTTAAAAGAGAATATAGCATCAATACATTCAGAAGAGTCTTTTTTAAATGATACAAAAAATCTAAAGAACTTATTAAATAATAGTAAAGTAGTTTTCGAAAATGAAAATCAACCAAAAGATATGTCTGATAATCAAAAACTTAAAAAACATTTAGAGAATAAAAATCATCTAAAAATATTTGATAATCAAGAACACCAAGAACAGCTTGAGAATAAAAATCAACTAAAAGAAACTTGAGGTAATCAAAATCATAACGTAATAATCAATCTAGATACAAATCCTAATAAAGTATACAAATTGCAATTAGTTTTAACCAAAATAATATTTAATAAAAACGTCAAAAAACTAAAATGGACATCTAATAATAAAAAACATTTTAAAGAATTTGTAAAAAATACAAAGTTAAAATCTAAAGGTTACTACAATAAATTTATTATCAGAAGAAAGTTTAAAAAGGGACACAAAACATAGCCTATTAAAGAACCAAATACGAATAAATTTCAAAAGGATCAGCATAATAAGAATTTTCAACGCTATTAAAATGAACAAAATAATATCTTAAATAATTATGAAAATAAGCAAAGACAATATTATAACAAATAATAACATAACATTTTTGTTTTAGGATATGGGCAACATACTCAATATTAACATCTATCATAATCTCTTCTTATTTTTCCAAATTTAATACAGCAATAGAGAATTATAATTGCAGTTGAACTTTTCCATTTGAAGCAAAACCATCCTACTTCTTGGTCAACTAGAATATAACCCTAAGGTGATCCAGATTTTACCAAATATACAATTTAAAATTATAACCATTTATTCGTTTGTCTACAATTGTTCGTATCAACTTGTCAGAATTTTGTGAAAAGCAACTATATTTCCTAAGAAAGTTAATAATTTTATGAAAATACGATCGGAATAATATAAAGGACCCCGCACACAATGTATGGAAAAAAATCATCCGGTCAAATTGAACGAAACTTTGGAAAAAAAATAGATCTTGAGGTCCTGAAGAAATCTATCTTTTTTCAATTTCGTTCAATTTGACCGAATGATTTTTTCCCATACATTGTGTGCGGGGTCCTTTGAATAATGAAATTCTAAGAAATTTTTAGGAAGACAGCAAAAAGATTCATACATGAAAGATTTTAAAAGTAATGCTACGACTAACAATAACATCGTTGACAATTAAAAAAACATATATATATATATATTGTTCTTTTCTTTTTAACAACAACAAACAAAAATATTGCGATTACATATTAAAATACCTCAGTTTTTGTTTGCTAATGAAACAAGCAAAAGTTTTTTTTTTTGTAAAAATTATGTGTTATTAAATAATAGAAATATTTAATTAATTATTTAGTCACAAGGTAGAAAACATTTCAGGGATTAATTTAATAACTTATTATTCTAGCTATCTTTGAATAAGAAAATATAGAACTAATCCAAAAGAAAACGAAACAAAACCATTCCTAAACCTTGCAACCCTAACAAACATAGATAAAAAAAATTTGACTGTAATTTTATCCAAAATCAGATTGTATTTGCCTACAAAAATTGTTCTCATTCATAAAAGAAATTTTATGAATAGTTCAAGAACAAAAGAAAGAAAGAATTTAGGTAGTTGTACTCACATTGCTAAGATTAATTAAGATTAAGTTTGAGGAAGCTACGTGCCAATGAATTGGCAGCGGTTTTTTTTAATTGTGAACGATGTTATTGTTAGTCGTAGCATTACTTCTAAAATCTTTCATGTATGAAATATTTTTGTTGTCCTCGTAAAAATTTCTTAGAATTTCCTTATTCAAACTTATCTTATTCCGATCGCATTTTTCTAAAATTATTATCTTACTTAGGGAATACAGTTGCTTTTGATAAAATACTGACAAGTTGATACGAACAATTGTAGACAAACGGATAAGTGGTTATAATTTTAAATTGTATATTTGGCAAAATATAGAGCACCTTAGCTTTATATTGTTGTTACGTCCGGAGACGTATTCTCATTTTAAAGAAAAAGCATAATTAGTATCAGATATTTCCTGACACATAAAAGCGAGAATGCAACTTAATACTACGCAGCGTTCTGCTTATGCGACCTTGTGACGTATAGAGTCACCCACTCAGGAAGACAACGCATGCAGTTTTTAACATACGGTCGAGCTAGAATCCAAGCCACCAAACTCCGCGGCAGTCGAAAGGCCACACTATGTAATGCTCAGCATTTCGCAAGTACGACGATCCAGAAAACTTGTAATACATAAGTTGTCAAAAGATGAATTCGATACGTCACCGGGCTCATCTTTAACCTAATTATTTTGTATTATAAAAGAAGTGATGTGTGTCACGCGAATCAGTTACAGCGTACAAGAAACCTGGCGAACTCCGTGTACCTCTACGACATCGAGAAGTTGAAATCGTAAGCCTTACTCGTCTAGTAAGCAGATCGTATAAGTTATTTATAGTAAAATTATAAAAGCAAGTGTTATAGAAAAGAATTATAATTGGAATTACAACGCATCGATCTACCAGAAGCCAGCAGATTGTATTGGTAATAAATTATTGTATTTTATATAATAAACCTACATAAAACCAATTACTACTTAGTTCCACTTATTTCTGGACTTAACATTCTAGTTGACCAAGAAGTAGGATGGTTTTGCTTCATATGAAAAATTTGGCTGCAATGATAATTCCCTGTTGCTGTATTAAAAATTTTGAAAAATTAGTAGAGGTTATAATAAATTTTAAGTATGATGTCCATATCCTAAAACAAAAATGTTGTATTATTATTTGTTATTGTCTTTGCTTGTTTCCCATAACTGGATAAAATATTATTTTGTTCATTTTAATAGCGCTGAAAATTCTTATTATGCTTATCCTTTTAAATTTATTCATGTTTGGTTCTTTAATAGGCCATATTTTGTCTCCCTTTTTAAACTTTTTTCTGATAGTAAACTTATTGTAGTAATCTTTAGATTTTAATTTTAATCTTGTATTTTTTACAAATTCTTTAAAATGTTTTTTATAAATAGATATCCATTTTAGTTTTTTGACGTTTTTATTAAATGTTATTTTGGTTAAAACTAATTGCAATTGGTGTACTTTATTAGGATTTGTATTTAGATTGATTATTGCGTTATGATCTTGATTACCCAAGGTTTCTTTTAGTTCACTTTTATTCTCAAACTGTTCTTGGTGTTCTTGATTATCAAATATTTTTAGATGACTTTTATTCTCTAAATGTTTTCTTATGTTCTTGATTATCAAACCTATCTTTTGATTGATTTTCATTTTTGAAAATTACTTTAATGTTATTTATTAAGTTCTTTAGGTTTTTTGTATCATTTAATAAAGACTCTTCAGAATTGTTGATCCTATATTGTCTTTTAACGAATTTTCAAGCGAGTTTTGTTGGAATTTAGTTTCCATTTGATCATCTTCGGATTCAAATGGTTTAGCTAAAGCAAAATTTATGTCTAAAATGACTTTAAGATCATCATAAAAAGCTAATGTTTCAACGAATTATTATCTTCTTTATTATTTTCATTCGAAATTTCATTCTTTTGGTTATTTATATCAGATTCATTAAAATCAATTAAATTAATTTCATCACAATCCTCATGAGTTTTTATATTAGATTCGTTGAAATTCATTTCATCATTAGTCACACAATTTTTTACAGTAGATTCAATAAAATCAGTTAAATATGTTTCCATAATTTTTTCAATTTCATGATTATTTTTGAAAATTTCGTTAAAGTCTATAAAATTAATTTCATTAGTATTTTCATGATTTTTTATAATTATATTATTATAGTAGTATAACTAGGACAGTTCTACGCCCTCCCCCCCCCCAACACTCGTCCACCGGCCGACCTGTGTAGCGTTCTGATAGGTTGAGACGAGCAGGTGAGTCTCCGCCCACTTTCGAGAAGCTTCTACCCTTCTATTTGTAATGACGTCATCGAATAAAAATTATCCGTATTTTATTGTCACTAACTAAGTGTCCGTAAATTTTCACTCATCAAATCTTATAGTGTAAATTATAGATTAAATTTCAAAAATTTCTTTCCATACAAGTTTATGTATTATTACAGAATTTTCTGAACAATTTTCAATAAATATATTGTAAGGATATTTACATCGGGATAAAGCAACATATAACTGACCATGTGAAAATAGAAATGAAAAAAATAGAATCGAAACTCTGTCCTTGAGATTTATTTATTGTCATCACAAAAGCTAATACAATTGGAAATTGTTTATGGTAAAGAATAAAAGGAAATGAAGATGAATCTGCAGTATTTAATGTTATTCGTGAATAAAAACCTCTTCACCAATTCTTTCGCCTGTAATTATTTCTGCCTTAACATTATGAGCATATAACCCAGTTATTCTTAGACGTGTACCATTACACATTCCTTGTACAATAGTTATATTTCTAATTAACATAACAATAGCATTTACTTTCAATTTTAATTCATGAGGTGGAAGACCTTCTCTAATATTGTTAAGCATTTCAATTGGATAATTTAAATGAATATTTTCGTCTGTTTGATCAACTCCTTTATGAGTTGCATAATCTAAACTATAATACGTATGTACTCTTTTATTCAATAATTCTAAAACTTTATTATTAATAATTTTAGTATCTTTATTAGAGTGGTTAAGATTACACGATCTATTGAAGTTTTAATATTAATGTTACTATAAATTTCTTTACAAATATTATTCGTTTTCCATTTATTTAGAATAATAAATGGATTAATTTTTCCTTCACCCAATTCTAACAATAGTGAAGCAAATTCTTTATTTTCCGAACGAATATTTTGACTTAATTTTAAAACTTTAAAATGAGACCATAACGCAGAAAATTTAATTGTTTCTTCAATTATACTATTTTTGTGACCACATTTCATAACTGGAAGAATTTGCCGAAAATCATATCCTAATATGATCAACTTTCTACACTATTTATTCAATTAATATAACGATATTTCATTGCTCTTAAGCAATTATAAAGAACATAAATAGTATATCCGTTACCTTTGATTCGTCTTACGTCCGATATTTTACCCATCAAAATTTCATATTGCCAAATTTGATAGTTTCATACTTCATTATTATAAAATTTCTCTCTGAAAACGGGGGTTGGCGAGCGGAGCGAGCAGGGAACGAAGCCCCCCTAGTATATATATATATATATATATATATATATATATGGGATATTTCATGGGAAGTGAGCAGTCAAAAATTTCCAAATCGCTAAAAACTCGTTTACTTTTAGTATTTCATGAAAAAATAATGTTCCTAGAGTTTTAGCCCGATATTTTTAAAAATAAGCCAGTTATAGAACATTCAAAATTCAAATTTTTTCCATTTTTTGGTTGAAATTCAACTTGAATCATTTTTTTTACTCAAAAATTTGAAATTTTTTGTTTAGAACATTGATTGGGAAAAAGTTTGCATTTTTTCTCTAGAATGTGTCAGTATTTATTTTATGACCCTTTTCGAAAGCCTCTGATTGGCTGATTTAAGAGCAGTCTTCATCGAAGAATATTGAGAGTGCGCCTTAAAATTTTTTGTTCGACAAATTTTTCTTCAATTTTTCTCTTCGAAACCTTCAAAATGCTTTTTTGGCCAATATTGGCCAAGCGAAGGGAAAAAAGTTATGATTTTTTTAAATACCAAGAAAAACCAATAATTAGCATTTTTGTCTGTATGGTTGATTTAGAGACATAACATTATTCATACATCTTATTTAATGGATCAATTAACTTAATTTTGTTAGGACATTTAACAAAACATAAAATATCTTTTTCAATAATATTTGGCTTGTACAATAAGCCTTCTGGTATTTAAAATTTTTTTAACATTCGACAAAAAGCCCTCTTTTTAACACATTTCATACCTTCTTAAAACTGCATGTAATAATTATCCGGATGAAAATATCTGATAAGATGAGATAAAAAGGATGTAGAAACCTAATAAGATATGCAGTTTTTGCACTGGGATCTACAAATTTATATGTTTTTATCATACCATTTCAACCATGTAATCTATTATTACGTGTCCATAAATTAGATGACAAAAACTTTCTTGGTTGGACTTTGTTTCATATACAATATTTATTATGTACATACTTACCTATTTGTGTTGATAAATCATTAGAGATTTTGTTCTAACCATACTCTGAGAGCACGCTGAAAAATTTTTGTACAATAAGCCTTGTACTTATAATAATATTTATAAATAAATTATCATTTCTTTATTAGACACCTCATAAAATTTTTATTCTATTGACAAACTTAACTTTCATCTATAATTTAATGTATAAATACTATTGAAATCTATAATATATTGGAATATATTCCATATACTATACAGAATATATACTAGTTTTAAGCGAATAATCATATTATTTTCTGAATTTTCTGAAAATTATAATAATTTTCACAAAGATATAATTATTCTTGAAATTAATATGAACTAGCTATTTCAGTTACAAAAATGAATACTTATCTAATAGTTTGAAATTGATGTTTTCTAATGTTAACAAAAACAAATTAGTTCATAGCCAATTCATTTCTTTTTTCAAATTAAAATGTAAACAGACAATTACAGTTTGTTTTGAATCCATCTGTGTGAGTTCCATCATTATTAGACTAATTCTACATAAATGCAGAGTGTGAGTACAATGGTCCGTGTTCCCACATCAGGATTTGTCACGCGATTGGTTCATATTTCCAGATCTCAGCTCAAGCCAATTGCGTGACTACAAGAGAGAAATGGCTATTACTCTTCATTGTCATTCTCCTTTCACTCCACAGACACTCTTTAATAAATTGAGTTGATCTCATTAGGAGTATATGCTCGAAGGTTCCCTTTCTTACGTGTACAAAGCATAATATGCCCGACATATTCCACTCTATTTTTTACATCTGTGCCTGTTCCTTCTTCCAGGTCGAGGACTTTATGTTTCTTTTGTCACAGAAATTATTATTGTTGCGTGCGGCGACCTTAAGTTTATGAAATCACAAATAACTTATTCAACATCCAAATTTTTCTAATGAATTCATTTTATAATAGCGAAATCCGTAAGGGAAAAAGAATAATAATCACAGCGTAACGGCTTCACGTAAAATATCCAAATGTAGAGAAACACAAAAGTTTGATGCAGTATGTTACATAAGTTTTTACATGTAGGAAACAGTTTTCGACACAGGTATTATACTTATGGCTCTTGCACGAAAAGGAACCCGCTTGCTATGTGTTTATGTTCCTCCATGCGTGTCACTGTTCCTCGATGTGTGCACATGTGCTTCGAACACCGAGGAACAGTGAAGCAGATAGAGGAACATAAACACACAGCGAGCTAGCTATGCCTCGGTGTTCCTCTATGTTCCTTCTATTTCTTTATTCGTGCAAGAGGCCTTACGTATCCTTGCAAATAAGACAACTTTTAGCGTACGGTACCTCAACTGGGGAATCGCTTTTATTTTCGTGACAGACGACAGTACACACCTGTTTGCTCCAAAAATTTAAAGTTATTTTATTGTACACCGTTTGCTTCGAAATTTGATTATTGTTGTTGTACCGTGATTGCTTCGAAATTTTGCTTTTTTAATTATACTGTACTATCGTGAATGTAATCACAAAAAGGGCAACTTTAAGTGTACAGTACGTTAGAACCTCAGGGAGGAATAGCTTTTATTTTCGTGAGAGTACTTATATACTGCTTGCTCCGAAAATGTGAAATTATTTTATTGCGCACACCGTTTGCTCTAATTTAGTTGTTGTACCTTGATTGCTTCAAAATTTTGTTATTTTGTGAATAGTGTGATTAGAATATGTCCCAAGAAGTTCAAAAACCAAATAATTTTAAGCAGCGACATTATGATAGGTGTTGCAACCCATTAAAGCTAGACAATCATTTAAAAAAGAAAGGATTACTAAAGATCTCAAAAAAGATTAGAGATATGTATAATCATTTAAATGAAAATGAGTTAATTTGTACTGGTTGCAGAAAAACTATTTCTAAATTGATCTGTAACCCAAAACCAAGGAATCCACTAAGTCAAACAGGTATATTCAGAATCTTTGATTTTTTAATTTCTTTTTATATTATTTATAAAATATAGTTATTAATATTATAATATTGTATTAGCTATTGCAACAAATATTAATTCATCACCTGGAACTTCATCAAGTGTATTTACCAGAAGTGACTATGCAGCAGGTGATTTATTAATGGATTTAATACATGAAGAAGATACTGAAAATATATCAGAAGTCCCAATCCCCACACGGACAGTGTTAAGTTCAATTGAACTTCTCAATCACTTGAAAGAACTTTTTAATAAGGAGTCCTGTACTAAAGAGCAGAAAATGCAAATTTTAACGCTTCTGCCAAAATCTTGGAGTACATCTGATGTAATGAAACATTTCAATATTTCTCGACGTTTAATTGAGAAAGCACGGGGCTTATTGTACAACAAAGGTATATTGTCATTACCATCACCTAAGCAAGGTTAGCTATAATAAATTTATGTTAACGGATAAATATTGTTTTAACAAGCTTATGATGACATTTTGTGATTAATACTTGTAGGTAATACTTTGTCTAAGGAGCTTCAGAGTATGGTAAAAAAGTTTTATGACAGAAACGATACAAGTGCTCTTTTACCTGGCATGAAAGACTTCATCATTGTACGAAATGAAAGTGGCGAGAAAGAAAAAGTACAAAAGAGACTTTTATTGCTGAATCTCAAGGAGTTATACCAGTTCTTTAAAGAAGAACATCCCGATGCAGAGATTGGATTCACCAAATTTTCCATTCTTCGACCTAAGCATTGTGTTTTGGCTGGTAGTAGTGGCACACACAGTATTTGCGTATGCTCTTATCACCAAAATGTAAAGCTCATGATACATGGTGAGTACCTTTTTTTTTAAATTCTTATTATAATTTGTAAAACTTTAATTTTCTATTTTTAAATTTAATATAATTTGTACAGCTATTTTAGTGTAATATTCATAATCTTCTCACTATTTTAAAGTTTAGTTAAATTTTTCAAATTGTTTTTAACATTTAAGTTAAAGAAACTTGACATTTCTGGCATTCTTGTATTACTTTTATTTCTGATTATGTAGAGATGATAATCAAAATAATATTATCACTCTACTTCAAGATTAGTGTAGAAACTAAAGCGAAATTAAAATTCTAAATTTTAAATATGTCCTTTTTGCAGGATGTTCATTTCATAGTATTACTGAGAATGAGTCAGTTCAGATAAATTCATACAAGGATTGCTTTAAAATTATACTGTGTGATGAGCCGTCAGAGGATTGTTTTTTTAGAAATTGCGAGTTATGTGAAGGAGGACTTGAGGCCTTGTCGACATTTCTAGAGAAAGTTTTCGAGAATAGAAATATTGAATCAGTGACTTATAAGCAGTGGTTCAATAATCCCAAACCAACGCTAGAAAAAGTTACAAAAAGTGTTGATGACTTCATAGGTTATTTTTGTGAAAAAATGTTGGAATTACTCCCTCATTCATTCATTGCCTATGAGCAATCTAAGTACAGTAGGCAACTGAAAAATGATTTGAAGGAAGGGGAATTTCAGATCATCGTGGATTTTGCTGAAAACTATGCATTTACGGTGCAAAATGCAATTCCCGGGTTCCATTGGAACAATGACCAAACCACTATATACAATATTGTTATATATTATAAAGATGGTGAATTGACAAGTCAGAGAAGCTTAGTCATCATATCAGAGGTACTACAACACGATAGCATTGCAGTATATGGGTTACATAAAATCATGATTGAGTACTTGAAAGCTACTTTTGGTCTAATTGAAAAAATCTATTATTTTTCTGATGGGGCCCGACAGCAATATAAGAATTTTAAGAATGCGATTAATGTGGTGCATCACAAATCTGATTTCAACATTGATGCTGAATGGCATTTCTTTGCTACGGCCCATGGGAAGGGGCTCTGTGATGGATTAGGAGCTACAGTCAAGAGAGGGGCCATTAGAGCCAGTCTGCAGTGTGGTGATGAAAATCATATTTTATCCGCAAAGGATTTATTTGAGTGGCTTTCATTAACTGGAAGAATGCCATCAACTTTTTTAAGTACTTTTCTCAAAAAGACTATGATTCTTCTAGTTGATTCTTGAAGAAAAGGTTTGCGAGAAAATCGAGGATAAGTAATCTCCATAAACAACACTGTCTCATACCACTTGGAGAAGGTATTGTGAGAGTGAGAACGTTTTCTTTATCCAAAAAGTACAATGACTATACATCATAGTGATAATATTCAAAATTTACTAGATATAACTTAAATATTTATTAGATATAACTTCAAAAGATTATATTTTCATATAATAAATATTGTATATTTTCTACACTTGTGTACGTGACTTATTTTAGAGAACTAATATTAATGAGTAAAAAATTATATGTCGATCGAACATAACCATTAAACTTAATTATTGTAAATTTTCTATAATTGAAGTATATTTTAACAAAGTAAATATTTATCATCACAAATAGATAAGTATGTACATAATAAATATTGTATATGAAACAAAGTCCAACCAAGAAAGTTTTTGTCATCTAATTTATGGACACGTAATAATAGATTACATGGTTGAAATGGTATGATAAAAACATATAAATTTGTAGATCCCAGTGCAAAAACTGCATATCTTATTAGGTTTCTACATCCTTTTTATCTCATCTTATCAGATATTTTCATCCAGATAATTATTACATGCAGTTTTAAGAAGGTATGAAATGTGTTAAAAAGAGGGCTTTTTGTCGAATGTTAAAAAAATTTTAAATACCAGAAGGCTTATTGTACAAGCCAAATATTATTGAAAAAGATATTTTATGTTTTGTTAGATGTCCTAACAAAATTAAGTTAATTGATCCATTAAATAAGATGTATGAATAATGTTATGTCTCTAAATCAACCATACAGACAAAAATGCTAATTATTGGTTTTTCTTGGTATTTAAAAAAATCATAACTCTTTTCCCTTCGCTTGGCCAATATTGGCCAAAAAAGCATTTTGAAGGTTTCGAAGAGAAAAATTGAAGAAAAATTTGTCGAACAAAAAATTTTAAGGCGCACTCTCAATATTCTTCGATGAAGGCTGCTCTTAAATCAGCCAATCAGAGGCTTTCGAAAAGGGTCATAAAATAAATACTGACACATTCTAGAGAAAAAATGCAAACTTTTTCCCAATCAATGTTCTATACAAAAAATTTCAAATTTTTGAGTAAAAAAAATGATTCAAGTTGAATTTCAACCAAAAAATGGAAAAAATTTGAATTTTGAATGTTCTATAACTGGCTTATTTTTAAAAATTTCGGGCTAAAACTCTAGGAACATTATTTTTTCATGAAATACTAAAAGTAAACGAGTTTTTAGCGATTTTGAAATTTTTGACTGCTCACTTCCCATGAAATATCCCATATATATATAAAAACGTATGTATAGGTAAATATGCAGACTTGTCCGCATAAGTTCCGATCCGTTTACGTCAGTCGTCCGCATAAGTATCGTTTCCATTAGACGCGTGTCTGCAGAAGTCACGCTTGACTAAAGAAATAATTCCTCCTCTATGCAGACACGAAAAAATGTCTGCACAAGTCTCTGTAAGTCCGCATAAGTACGGTTCCCATTAAGAATGCGTCCGCATAAGTAACCTTTGAGATAAATAAACTTATATATATATATATATTTTTTTTTTCTCATGTTTCCGACGGTTGTATTGTCGATTTATTGCTTCGGTGGACCATCGTGAGACTTTTTTTTTCGCCTGATTACAAGCAATCGTTCCTGTCCGCCTGCTGGCGTCCCCACGGTTGCCTGTCTCATTGCGTGACCGTGACCTTTTGTCTTGATGCTAAGATGGCGGGTCTTGCTGGTAATCGGATCACGCGTTGTTTGCATCCCATAATGTTGGTTTTATTTCTCCGGAATGCACATCTCGGGATTTCTGTGGATTTTCCTTCTGCTGTGCCAGCTTTTCAGCCGAGGATTTTGTCGACTTGTATACGAATTCACGAGCAGTGCTACTTTGCCTGTCTTACCAGCATACTCTAATTTTATAATTTATTAATTATAAATAATTTAATTAAAGCCGGGCAATTAGCCCGGCTCTTTTTAATCGTGAGGTTTAGTGTAATCATGAACTTCGCGGCTTTCTGCACATACACGGTGGTTGCTTTTGCCGCTGCTTTCGTGTTACGAAGGGTGACACGTCATGTGACGCGACGTCTCCGTCGTGGGGGCCGACGCCTACTCCGTCGGCGAACGCGTCGTCAGTGACCGGAGTCCAGGCCCTTCGATTGGCAGCATCCAGGATCGATACTGCGGCGCTCACTCGGCCCAGGTATTCTCTGGCCTCTATTTCCCGCCGTGAACAGGACGGCCGTGTGGTTCGCGTTCCGGGCTATGATGCCCGGGGGCGCAGGCCATCCGATTTGGCGATCCAAATCCTCACCACCCACGTCAGCTTCCAAGAAGCTGTGATCCGGGCGGCTGAGCCGTTTATGCAGCGTCGCAGTGACCGACAGGCCTTGCGGCTCTGCAACGAGTGGCTCCAGCCAGAGTATCCAAGTCCGATGCTGGAGGATCCCGCCGAGCCGGAGGGGGCCTACGCCATCTATCTATACCTGACGTACGGCCCACCTCAGGAGGACGAGCATCAGGGTTGTTCATACGGTGAGCGGTTCAATTTGCAGATGGGTAGGTCACATGCTGGTAGTACTGTATACGGCTTCTTCGAGCTATGCTCTGTGCCACTCCGGGTTTGGCGGAATTGCCAGCCCTGTTTTACTCAGTTTTTCTGGCTGGTGGCCTGGATGCATCCCAGATCTTGGACTGCGATTCTGAGGAGCATCAGCAGGATCTCCAAACTTTCGTGTGCGCGGCTTGCTCGGACCTGCAGTCGCTGCAGCATTAGTTTTATAGATATCATATTGTTTTACATATTTTATCTATTTACCGTATTTGTTCCCTGTCACTAAAGTGATTATATTAAAGACTTATGCTTCAAGTGCTATATTTAATCATTATTATTATCATCATCATTATTTATATTATTGTATATTTTTACTGTTATAATATTCTGATGATTATTGTTTTTTTATTATTATTATTTATATAATTACTTATTTATTATTTAATCCCTTAGTTCCTTGTTCTTTAGTCCCATACATGTAAGGTAAATCGAATCATATTTTAGTGGTTATCTGAATATTATACATATACATATATATATATATATATTCTTTAAAGTCTGTCAAATAGGTGTTATTTAAATGAAGTGATTATATTAAAGACTTATGCTTCAAGTGCTATATTTAATCATTATTATTATCATCATCATTATTTATATTATTGTATATTTTTACTTTATAATATTCTGATGATTATTGTTTGTTTATAATATATTATTATTATTTATATAATTACTTATTTATTATTTATTCCCTTACTTCGTTGTTCTTTAGTCCCATACATGTAAGGTAAATCGAATCATATTTTAGTGGTGATCTGAATATTATATATATATATTGTAACGGGCTAAAAGCTGTCCTCGGTGCGCTATATCTTAACGCGAACTTGCCGATGAACGGCGCAGCAATTGACAGGCGCGAGCACTTCCTCGTGCCAACCCTCGACGATTAGCGGCCCGTCAGCTCCGTGCTGTTGCTCGCCGTCGGCTGCTTTCAGCAGCAGCCGCGCCTTTTCGACCCGTTGCAACGCGCGACTTCGTCGTCGCGCTCTCTCTCGAGCGTGCTGCCCCAGCTGCTCAGTTATCACGCGAGTACTACATACTCGCGATCGCGGAGGCCAGCGGTATTCTTCACCGTGCCACCGAATAGGGAATTGAAATTAGGCTGCGTGAAATAATACGCGAACAAATAAAAGCAACGAATTATCTTTATTGGAGCCCTGGAGGCTGTTCACTATTTACATGCGCGGCGCGTACTCTAGGTACGCGCCGATTCGGGTGGTGCGCCCGCGCACACGAAGTACGTGTGTGCTCTGCCGCACGCCCGTACGCGCAAAAGCGGCTTGCGCCGACGCGGCCGATCGCCGCGCACGATCGGCGCTCACGCGCGCGTCGGCGGCCTCGCTCGCTCGCCCGTCTCCGCTTCCTGGACGCTCGTCCTCCGCGGGGGAAGCGCGCGCTCGCCTGGTCAGGACTTACCTCCTCAGTTGCAGCGAGAAGGCGCGGTTGAACGCGCTCGGCGGTGCCTGCTGCAGCGCGTCGCTGTATCTCTCTCTCTCTCCTTCTTCGCTGCTACGCCCCTCGCCTTTCTCTCTCTCTCTCTCTCTCTCTCTCTCTCTCTCTCTCTCCCTCTCTCTCTCTCTCTCTCTCTTTCTCTCACTCTCGCTCCTGCGAGTATCGGCCGCGATGCTCTCTCTCACTCGCTCCCGTGAGTGAGTTCGGCCGCGCTGCTCTCTCTCGCTCTTTCGCTGCCTCGGTCGAGTGTGGCTCTCTCTCCCTCTCCCTCAACCACCGGCAAACGAGGTTCTCGGAGCCGTGCTGCGTCTCTCTCTCTCTCACTCTCGTGCACTACACTGCACTTACTCCGCGATCCTGGTGCACTTCACTTCGACTCTCTCTCTCCAAGTCGTCGCGCACGGGGGACGAGCAGCTGCCTCAGCTACGGCAGAAGCGATACTGCCGGGCTCTGTCTCTCGCTCTCCTTCCCCCTCGCGCAAGGTTGTCGCGAGTTTTCATTTCGGGGCTCATTTGTGTCGTAGTTGCGCTCGGTACTCTTCGCACAGCTACACGTACGAGCAACTACACACGCACACACGCAAGCCCCCGGAGTCATACGAGGACAAGCCCGACTCTACTTGCGAATCCTCATGCCGCAATTGTCGGCCTTGCCTTCTCCAAGGCCGCGGTATGTTTATGTTTTTGGTCAACTACCTGTGTGTATACCGTGCGTCGGAGATCGGCTCGATCCGGCTGAGGCGGATCAATCTCACGTATCGTTCCAATTTGTTTATTTAAAAATACTTTTCAACTATTGTCTAGTCAAATTAGTGCTTTTTTTCATTTAATGAAAATTTAAATTTTATTTGAGATTAATACAATTTGATTGAGTTTGAGTTTATTTAAATTTAATTTGTAATATTTAACTAGTCTTGAGGAAATTGAATGCAATTATTTGGCCTAGCAAATACTTATGTTAATTGACCTTGCAGTTTATCACTGCCTGCTGATGCATCGTCTCGTCTCCAAATTCGACTGCTGATCTACACCTGGATTCATTTCTGATTCCGTTGCTGACTTCGCTGCATGGTTGCTGAATTCAACGTCGGCAGTTCCTTATCTTCAAGCAGTCAACGTTACGGATCATCAGCTGATTCCACGTGGGAAGTTAACACACGCAGTCAACGTTGCGACTTCAAGCGTATCTACACGTCCACACTAGCATAAGTATCATAACCTAGTTTAAGATTTAGTTGTAGTAACTCTCACTATTCCTTCTCTCACTCTCGAGTGGTTAAGGATAGTTAACTAATCTTAGTTCACATTGTTAAGTCAAGTTCTGCCGCAAAATCTAATTATTTGATTTCAAAATGGATGACTATCATCTTAAACAGCTGTCGCTTCAAGCACTAATTACCAAATCTTTTAAAAACTTCAAATCTAAAGGTGAAAATAATATGACTAAAGGTAATGCCGAGTCACGTCTTGCCGGACTTGAGAAAAATTATGATACTTTTCAACAGACTCACGAGAAAATTTTGCGTCTCAAGGATCTTGATATTAAACATGACTATTTTTCATCTAATCTCCGTGATTTGGTTGAGGATAACTTCTATGATCGCAGAGGAGAATTTCTTGACTTTCTAGATCAACTTAAAGAAAAAGCAGCCTCCGCTCAAGCTGCTAATTCCAATGCTGCTGCAGTTACTCCAGGGCCCACTCAAACTTCTACCAACTCTTCGTTTCAATCGTTGCCTAAGATAGATTTACCTAAATTTTCAGGTAAATTCTCAGATTGGGAGAATTTTAGGGACGTCTTTCGGGCTCTTATTCATCGTCGTGAGGACTTGTCGCCTGTAATGAAGTTGCACTATCTTCGCACTCACCTTACGGGTGAGGCACTGGAGAAAATTAAATCTCTTCCAATTGCTGGTGATAATTATGAACGCTCATGGACAACTCTAACTGAGTATTACGAAAATCAACGTCGTATTGTTAGTTCTCATATCTCGGAAATCTTCGCAGTCAAATCTATGAAGTCAGATATTTCATCGGAAATCAAACGGATTTATAGGGAAATTTTCAATCCCATCGCTAGTCTGACCTCTCTAAATAGAGCGGCTTCGTTAGGTAATGATTTAATTGTTCATTTTACGTTGAATCGTCTTGATTTAAATACGCGTAAAGAATGGGAAAGGCATCTTGGTGATAGTGTTGATCCACCGACTATGGAACAACTTCAAGCCTTTCTTCGAAGTCAAACCCTCACTCTAGAGGCTATCGAAGCAGGTACTAGATCGTCTCCTAATACTAACCCCAAAGCTCAAACCTCTAATTCAAAACCTCGCAAACCAGAGCATGACAATGCTCAGTCGGTTTATTCTCATCAGACTTCTCCGACAAATCCCCAAAAAAGAAATGTTCATTTTGTAATCAATCACATTTTACAAATCGATGTGAACGATTTATCAATAAAACGGTTCCTGAGCGAAAGGAATTGATCAAATCTTCTAATCTTTGTTACAATTGTTTAGGGAAGCACAACGTTAAAAATTGCACTTCCAACTTTCGATGCTTTCTTTGTAAAGCTAAGCATCACACCATGGTGCACTCTGACAACAATCAAGCAATCAGTTCGTTGCAGACTGATCAGATTGACTCAGCGACCAGCACCTCTAGCCCCAACTGTGGCAATTTCGTCATCACAAAAGTTGATGATAAACCTGCTTCTCAAGCAGTCTCCCTCAATAGTGGAGAAAGTACTAATTGTACAGGAGTACTTTTAGCTACCGCTAGGGTTAACGCCCTTGGTCCTAACGGAACCAAAATTCTAGTTCGTGCGCTCATTGACCCCGGATCTCAAATCTCGCTTGTTACACAAGCTATGTGCTAACTCTAAATTGTAGAACCAGTCACACGCACATCCAAGGTATAGGTGAAAAGACAGCTGCTGTTTCCTCTAAAGTAGCTCGTCTTACTATACAACCACATTTCAATTCGACTTTCTCATTGGAAGTTGATGGCATTGTTTTGCCAAAACTCTCGTCGTATAAGCCTCCCGTTGTAAGAGGTAATACAAATTTCGAATACTTAAGAGGGCTGCAACTGGCAGACCCCAGGTATCTCGAACCTTCACGCATCGATATTCTTCTCGGTGCAAGCGCTTATGCGCAAATCATTGAAAGCCAGTTAGTTAAGGGTCAAAACCTTCAGCCAATAGCTCTTAGTTCTAAGCTCGGCTGGCTCTTGACAGGTAATTTACCTTCTTCAACTTCGGAAATAGGGCTAGAACCAATATCTCTTCATTGTTCGAACAGCTGCGAGCATGAAGCCAAACTTTTGGAGCTCGTACAAGATTTTTGGAGGGCGGAGGAAATACCTATCGATAAAAAATCTTACTCGCCAGACGAACAAGCCTGCGAGGATTTCTATCAGAAAACAACTCGTCAAGATGAAACAGGGCAATATATAGTAAGTCTACCTTGGAAAAATCGTGACCAGTTGAGTTCAGCTCATCTCGAGAAATCTCATTCAGCCGCATTACGCGCACTCACTCGTCTAGAATCAAACTTCGCTAAAGACGAGAAACTCAAAATAGCTTATACAGAATTCATGAAGGAATACATTGACTTAGGTCACATGTCTCTCTCTTCAAATTCTGATTCATTTTCGAACAACTCTCAAGCCTTCTTACCACATCATGGTGTTTGGAAGGAAACCAGTACGACGACCAAGTTACGTACTGTGTTTAATGGCTCAAGTAAAACTAAAACAGGTGTATCGGTCAACGATCTTCTACACGTTGGACCTAACCTTCTTCAAAATCCCGTCGCTTTGATCTGTGCCTGGCGTAGGTACAAGATCGCTTTATCAGCCGACGTGGAAAAAATGTTCCGACAGATTGGTGTCGAACATTCCGATCAGTCTTACCAGTCGATTTTATGGCGTTTTAATAAGGATGAACCTGTTCAAACTTATCGCCTGACGACCGTGACGTATGGATTGGCATGCTCGCCATTCCTAGCAATACGCACACTGTTAAGACTAGCCGAAGACTACGGCCAGAACTATCCAATTGCAGCTGAAGCTGTTCGCTCAGAAATGTATTCTGATAATGTGCTGTCTGGTGCTCATTCACTAGATGAAGCATTGAAAAAACGAGACGAGTTAATTCAACTCTTTAAACAAGGTCAACTTAATCTTCGAAAGTGGACTTCTAATAATGCTGAATTGCTCTCTTGTCTACCTTCGGATATGTTAGTTGCTAGTTCCATCGCATTATTTGCCTCTGAAACGTCTGTACCAATCTTAGGTATAGATTGGCAACCTAACACAGATTACTTCAGTTTTAACATCGAAAATTCTCAAATTGAGTTACCATTCACTAAACGCTCAATCCTATCCAGGATAGCCCGCATCTTCGATCCTATGGGATGGTTGGCACCGATTGTAATAACAGCTAAGATTATCATGCAATCTCTCTGGATTCTTAAGGTTAGTTGGGATGAAGAACTTCCTCGTGACGTCTCCAATCGGTGGCAGACTTGGTTGCAAGATCTTCATTCTATTTCTGAAATCAAAATCCCTCGCTGGAGTGGATACTCACCCCAATGTGAACTTATTGAAGTACATGGGTTCGCAGATCCATCCAAATTTGCATATGGTGCAGTCATCTACCTGCGCCTAGTTCAAACCCAAAAGGTTTTAGTCACACTTCAAGTGGCCAAAACGCGAGTAGCGCCACTTAAAACTCTAAGTATCCCTCGCTTAGAACTTTGCGCCGCGTTGCTACTCGCAAGCTTGAGTCATACGTTCATCGAGTCTTTCCCATCAAAAATTGATAGCCTACATCTATGGTCAGACTCAGCGGATGTACTTTTCTGGTTAAAGGACCATCCCTCTAGATGGGGAGTCTTTGTCGCTAATAGGTGTTCAGAGATTCACACCCTGCTACCTGATGCATATTGGCATCACGTGCGGTCAGCTGATAACCCCGCTGATGTTATATCACAAGGCATAGAACCATCAAAGTTGGCTTCTCATCGCTTATGGTGGCAAGGCCCCGTTTGGCTTTCTGATAGCGTCGAACCATGGCCTAGGTCACATGATGAGCTCAATTTTACGGTAAATAGTCTCAATCTTCAATCTCGTCATACTCTAGTCGCTAGTAAGAACACTCCAGTTCCTGTCGAGAATACTCCAGAAATTTGGAGTCTCTTTGAAAAGCACTCTTCATTAGATAAGTTGTTAAGGATGGCGTCGTACTGCTTCAGATTCATTAATCGAGTCAGCTCGAAAATAGAGCGCACGACATCGTCATGTCTAAGCCGAAGAAACTTGAACCTATCTTCTATTCTCACTCTCGAGTGGTTTAGAGATAGTCATTTTTCTTCCATTCAGGTTATTGCTAGTGAGATTGAGAACACCAGACTTTGTCTGATATATTTAGTCCAAACTGCATATTTTAAGTCAGAATTTCAACAATTATGTAGAACAGGTAAACTTTCGACTAAAAGCCCTTTGTTATCACTAAACCCCATGATTCAAAATCATTTACTCAGGGTGGGCGGTCGTCTTTCTCACTCACTTCTCGGAGAAGATGCTAAGCACCCCCTTATCCTTCCAGCTGATTGTCACTTTACAACTTTATTAATAAGAGATGTTCATCATCGCACTCTTCATGGTGGTGTTCAATTAACACTTGCCACGCTAAGACAACAGTATTGGATAATGAAAGGTCGATCTGCGGTTAAGAAAGTCATCAGAGCTTGCCTCACATGCTCACGCCATGCTGCTCGAGTACCTTCCCAATTAATGGGCGATTTACCCAAGTCTCGCGTCCGACACTCTTTACCCTTTGAATGCTCAGGTGTCGATTATGCCGGTCCTATTCATCTTCGCCTCAATAAAACTAGAGGAAAGGGCACGATGAAAGGTTATATAGCCATCTTCATTTGTATGGCCACTAGAGCTGTTCATATCGAGGTTGTCGAGGATTATTCTAGTGAAGCGTTCATCGCTGCTTTTCATCGGTTCACTGCTCGTAGAGGTCATTGTAAGAAATTATATTCGGACCAAGGAACCAACTTTGTCGGTGCCGATGCTCAATTAAAGCAGATGATCGTCGCTTCTTCTTCCTTTTCATCGACAATTGTTAAGTCTCTCGCTCAAGAAGGTACGTCTTGGATCTTCAATCCTCCCAGTGCACCTCATTTTGGGGGTATTTGGGAAGCTGCAGTTAAGTCAGCGAAACACCATTTGCGTCGAGTCATTGGAGAGCAAGTTCTTACTTTTTCTGAACTTGCTACACTAATGTGCCGGATTGAAGCTTGCCTTAACTCCAGACCATTGACTGCTCTCACCGACGATCCTACTGACCTTGATTTCCTGTCACCCTCACACTTTCTCATACAACGCTCATCATTTCTAGTGCCAGAGGAAGATGTCACCAAGGTCAAAGTCCCTGCAGGAAAGCGTTGGCTCCTGATCAGCCAGCTGACACAACACTTCTGGGCCAGGTGGTCCAACGAGTACCTAACGTCACTTCAAGCTCACAGGAAGTGGAAACAACCTCAACCACCAGTCACTGTAGGCGAACTCGTGCTCGTTCGAAGCGAGCTCACGCCTCCAGCCAAGTGGCCCCTCGCCAGAGTTACCGCCGTCCATCCAGGGAGTGATGGAATCACTCGCGTGGTCGACCTGCACACGGCCACCACAAATCTTCGCCGACCCATCGCCAAGGTTATTCGACTCCTTCCCAAGGAGTAAGGACCGTTCGCCATTCTGACGAAGGTGGGCGGAATGTTGGCGATCCAGCGCCTCGACCCGCGAGACGCTGACGTCACCAAGCCTTAAAAGGCAATATACGGTGCGCAGCCAATGAGCGCCCTCCACGCGGTCCTCTCTCGCCGCCCCTCCATCTAAAAGCACGCCGCCGACTCATCATCAGGCGCCGGCCGGCGACAGTTCACGCGCGACGGCCAGAGAGAAGAGACAGCAATACCTGTACGCCACGCGGCACTACGGCCATCCAATAAACCATCAATTTCTCCACACGAAAGTCTTTTCATTATTTTGAACCTCCAGTCCACGATCCATCCATTCAACACTACAAAACATAAATGTTTACCGTTAACTGAGGCTTTTTCGCTCGCTCTTCTTTCTATTTTTACCGGATTTGTATAGATGTATGTGTTGACTAATTTAATGAAATCGCTTTTGAATTCTATCTTTTCACGATATTGAATTTGCCGTACGTAGGGCATCAATGTTTGGAAAAAGAGGATATCCTCATCATCATCGCTATTCTGTTTAGTCGCTGAGAGGTCCACTAATTTTTGCACAAATTTGTTGTTTGCAGATTGCTTCGACACATTGAGGAGTAAATGTTCCTACGAAACTTTTGGTTGGTAAAGGTGCTTATGGTAGGGTGTTAATCATATGTGTATCTTGCATCTGATGGCCAATTCTACAACTTTCAGGTAACAGCGCCAAACAACAAAAAACCTACGATGTTATTATATGTTTACCGTTTGTTAACGAGTTAGAATGTTTTACGAAAAATTTCTTTAAAGAATTTAACATTAATATTGTGTTTAGTACCATAAATAAACTAAATAATGTACTAGTATTAGGAAAAGATAAAGAAGAAAAATGTAATAAACAATGTGGTCTATAAAATCAATTGCAAAAATTGCGAAGCAACGTATGTGGGACAGACAGGTAGACGATTAAATGTACGAATAAAAGAACATAGAAAAAAATATCTTGAAAAAATGATAAATCTTCCTTATTTGCGCACACTGAAAATAACAGTCATACAATAGATTTTGACAATATTAAAATCTTAGATACAGAAATAAATAACGGAAAAAGACTTTTTTCAGAAGCATTTTTCATTCATCAACAAAAAAATTATATAAATAAACAATTTGAAATCAATAAACTAGTGAAAGAATACAATATATTAATTAATAACTGCGAAATTTTAGCCTACACATAATAAAACTCTTATTATGTATATAAACCTTGTAAAGTGGATCGGGTATATTAGGAGAACACGTTTGGTGAGCATATAATATCCACCACACTATTAGTGTATGTTTTGATAAATGTGTCATTAGGATGACTTCCACTATGACGTGCTCCCCTGATACCTCGCCTAGGCTCCGAATCGTTCAGCGCTATCCCCCCCCCCCCGTATCACATCGTTTTATGTACTCTTATACACACACAATCACAGTATATTAGTATATATAGACTGTTTGTCACAAGTAAAACGCATTGACGAAGCGAACTGTCTCCCGCTATCATTACATCCTGACTTAATGTAAGTGTACCTTGTTTATACATAATTTGTTTAGAGCGACTTCTGATTTATAAATAATTAAGTGATTAGTTTATAACAAATTTGTAATATAAATTATTTCGATTTCACAATTTTTAATTGGAATAGATTGTAAAAACTCCTTTTTTTTTGTAAAATGTGTAAATTTTACGTTGATGTTCAACATACTGTATATATATATTTATTATGTAAATAAATTTTTGTTAAATATAGTACCTGCAGAGGGACACGGAAAAAGTGTCCGAAACGTCGTTTCAGAATAAATGGTGTTCATTTATTTAAACGAAACCTGTCCTAGTAGACAATTGGCCATCAGATGCAATATACACACATTTTCTTACGAAACGCTTAGCTGACTAAGTTTATGCTTGCTTTCTTATATGCGGTCTTCTTCTGTCTACTGTTAAGACTGAAATCACGTGGTGCGGAATAGAGCTGCAGAATACCTACACGAGACAGCCAATCAGAGTTTTTCCGCAAATGCGAAAGCTGCTCTGATTGGTTGTCTTCATGACGCAACCTCTATTCTGCTGTTCTGCAGTTCTATTCCGCACCATGTGATTATAGCCTTACATTTTAGCAGATCAGATGTGCCAACCTTTACACATAAGCAGAAGACAAAGCCCAAACTTTGGCGCAACACTCACGCTAGCAGAGGCCGGCGCTGGATGTAGACGCAGACATAGAAAGCGTCAGTTTATACGTTCTTGTCCGCGATTAATGCAGTTATCCAATTACCATTCTATAGCTTATCATAACTTTGCATTTCATCTTCTTTGATTAGTTTAACGTAGGTAGTATCATTATTACTTTGTATTGTATAAGTCTATGTATATGTAGAGATTTAGGTTAGATTAACTTTGATAAATTGTACAGTCTTATCGGTGATTTTTAAGAGCGTTTAATTTTATAAGCAATTCTTAAAAGTACAGAACACATCTATTCATAAAAATGTTGTGGAGTAAATTAAAAGAAGAGCAATTCATTTCTCTTACGGCCGCAGTTGTGGAACAAATCTCTCGATGCACACAAAAATTTGTACATTTTAGCCAAGAAATGGGACGAAATTACGAAAGAATTAGAGATATCAAGTAAGTATATTAAACACTTAAGTGATTTCTCAGATGGAATCTGATTTCAGGCTACATTAAGAAATGCCTCTGCTAAATGACTGACAGAACATCACGGACAAAGAAGCAACGATTCTTCTGTTATCGCGAATAAGAAAATCGACTTCTTTTGGTATACTAATGCAGAGTTCGCGTTGTAGATTATGTTGATAAAATTTTATTTGTCATTCAAAAGATGATTATTAATTTTAGTTTCTGCATTCGTAACGACACTAATGTTTTATTACTACTACGCTAAATTTTGTATTCATTATTTGTCGGTCAGATTTTACACGCGTTCTCATGAAATCTTACGGCTATTTAGCAATCGCGTCAATATAAATTAAGCCTGTGCTAATTTTATCAATTTTTTCTATTATCATTTTTCTTACAGAACCTCAAGCGAAAAGTAAATGGAAGACTTTAAAATCGATATACGATAAGGAGTTGAAAGCATTGCAGATCTTAACATCGGGTTCAGGGGGCTCTGAAAATAAAAAGAGCACCTAGCTTCATTTCGAAGCAATGAGTTTTGTCGGGCAACTCAGCGGTACGAGAAGGAAGTGGAAAAGCCCGACGAGGTTGTACCTGACGAGAGGCCCGATTGGTTTTTTTTTCTCTGTATGTTACCAGATATTAAAAAAATAGAAAATCAAGAAAAAAATTGGAATTTAGAATTCAAGTAACAAAACTGATTGGTGAGTACATAGCTAAACAAAAATCAAAGATTGCAAATGTGGAAAGTTTGGAAGATGATGTTAAGTCTTTTTGAAATACTTGCAGTATCTTCTGTACACGCAATTCTTAATACAACTAAATATCTTAATACAACTTAATAACTGCTGTTTGACTCGTGGTTAATTATAGCTATTCTTTTTGGAAATCATTCGCTCATAAAGAACAAAACTATGTAAGTATATTAAAATTTGTGTTGCAGCTTAAAAACCTAATGTAAAAGAGAACTTTGCAGCAGCTTTTAATTAGACATATAGTTTCTGTCCTTTTATTTTGCTGTAACAAGTACTAAGATAATTCTTCGATTTATCTACAACTTCTCTTCTTCTAACAGTCATGACACACGTGTAAATACATTAATTTAATGCAATGATTATTGGATTAAAGATTTGATGTAATGATTATTAGCATTGAATGTGCCAACGAATTATTGTAAAAAATGTTTATGGCTTTACATCGACTAGACCGCTCAAGCTACCTTAACTGTTAAAAGTAATAATTTGCTCGAGCTCGTTCAGGTCAAGTAGATGCTGAAACGCGAGGTTGGATGCGCCGACGCCGAGGGTAAGTGTAACACGGTGATCATCATGCAGGCAGATCTGTTAGTACCTTGAAGACGACTATAATTCCTAGAGTATTTCAAATGTGATCAACTAATCAGAATAGTATTATGGGCAATCCATTACATGCGATTTACATTACTCATATTTCTATCATAAATAAGCTACATTATTTTTCTTGTTAAAAATACCTTCAAGATAATATACTATATTCAAGTGACCAAAACAATAATTGCATTTGTACCAAATGAATAATCTGAAGCACACAACAGAATATATTGATGATTTTACGTTAGTATGAGTATTTCATCTGGTAAAAATAAAGTTTATAATTTAGTAAATGCATCTATACATGATCCCACTTATTCTCATAATATTTCTTTCTTTTCACTTATTCGCGGCAATGTTCTGATAAACTCTTGTAATCCGAGTGAGTAGTTGTAAATGAGTCAATTACATGAGTCGGTTGATTGAATTTGGATAAATAAATAGTTATTCATAAATCCAGTCACAAGTTTATTAGCTTTACTGCGTACACACGGCTTTTATTTCAGTGTGTTATAATTTGGTGTTAAGGTGGCTTCGGCGAGTTTTAATAAAATGATAGAATATTCTAAAAACCCAATAAAAATGTTCTTTGAACAATAAACGTTCGATTCATGCTTTGAAAATATCCGGTTAGCGACAAAATTATCGAGAAAACTGAGATTAAAAAAATAAAAAATAACATGTAATCTTATAGGAAAAAACATTAAACAGCTTTAATCTTAAATATAAATAAATATTTTTGTTCGACAAAATATGAAATGAAAGATTTTTTTTCGTAGAATCTGATGGTATATTGAAAATCATGGATCAACGATGAAACAAAAACTATATCGTTGATTAATTATGGATAGGCACTTCTGCGCATGCGCAGTAGACAACTGATTCAACAAATTATTGTTTTCTCATACTTTTCGACTAAATATCGATAAATATCTTTGTTGTTTCATATGTAAGAGTGAAATAGGGTGTTTTATGTTACATTAAATTTAAAAATTGCAAAAAACATAGATGGTCCCTACTGGGGCCCCGACTTGATACGGCACTACGCGCCGAAGCCACCTTAATCTAACTAAAATTGCCCAGTCGCAGTCAGTGAAACTGTTTGTAACTTGAGATTGCCACTATTCTATTAGATTCTTATTTACTTATACTTGTATCTTTAGATTATTGGTTTTTAGTTTTCTTACTTTCTTGTTTACATCACTAGCACAGTTGCAAACTTTGCACATGTTTATTTGGTTGACATTGAAGTTGGGTCATCTCATTTTCTATTAAACTATTACGAGCAACAAAACTTTAGATAATGTTACTACTAAGTTACATTTTTTTGTGTATTTCAAAACATATAAATATCCATTTATTAAATACTTTTATTTATTTTAGAAATTTCGTTATTCAAATAAAAATGGAAGAAACATTAAATTTAAATGATGATTTGAGAAATGAAAATTGTTTAATAGCGAGTATATTGGAAAAGGTTAAAAATTATCAAATACACAAAATAAACGAAAATAGATTCGTGTTTGGTGAATATCACCATCTTTTTCCCACCTTACGACATTATCCCAATAAATTTCAACAATATTCCCGAATGAGTATAAAAACCTTTGATTATATTCAATCTAAAACCGCCCAAAACCTGGAAAAAAATTGGTGTAATTTACATAAACAGCCTATTTTGCCAGAAGAACAACTGGTAGTAACAATAAAGTAATTATATAATATATTCTTCATTTCGCATCCTAATTTTAAAATCACAACTTCCGTAGAACTTTTCGGAGCTCGTAGTAAATAAGTAATTATGTCTCTTTATGTGACTGCTCGTGCGAAAAACATCAGACAAGGTAAATAATCTACTTTCATAGCGGTGTCGAAAATTAGTATTACATTATTTGAATAGAAGTTGAACATACTTATATTCTTAAAAGATTTCTTTCTAAAAGATATCAAAATCTAATCTATTGCCTCAATATTTTATAATTCAAAATCTATCATTTTTGATAGTCAATTTTTTCTTTAATTAGACTAAAATAACTTTCACTTATAATTAATACTTTTTTCAGATTTTTAGCAACTGGTATGACGTACAAGGATTTATCATTTGCGTTTCGTATGGGTGCGTCTACTGTTTGTCTGTTGTCAAACGTACAATGGTAATTTTATGGGAAAACTTATATCCAATTCATATGGCTGTTCCTAGAAGAGAAAATTTTATTAAAATTGCCGAAGAATTTTATGATATTTGGAGATTTCCCCATTTTATAGGCGCAATAGACGTAAAGCACATTGCCATAAAAAAACCACCTGGATCGGGAAGCTTGTATTAAAATTACAAAAAGTTTTTTCAATTACTTTACAAGCAGTAATCGATGCGAAGTATAAATTTATATTTATAGAATGTGGAGGTTATGGACAACAACATGACGCAACAACGTTTAGAACGTCAAAATTGTATAAAGCTTTAAAAAATAACAACATTAATATTCCAGAAGACGATCTATTACCCATCTCAAATGTAACTATACCGTATTTTTTCATCAGAGATGGAGCGTATCCCATCATGGAAAATTTATTAAAACCGTATCAAGGTAAAAACCTATCAAGTGAGGAGAGGAATTTTAATAAGCGGCTGTCAAAGGCACGAATGGTAGTTGAATGTGGTTTTGGAAAGTTATCCCAAAAGTGGCAAATTCTCTATAAAACTATAGGACAACTGCCCGATACCGTTGAAATAATAACAAATGTCGGATGTATTCTCCATAATGTTATTTTAGATTTAGATGGAATAAATGGAATATATCCGACATCGTGGAAGATGATAAAGAAGAATTCAGTGACGAATGTCGTTCAGAAAATAATTTTGTAGTTGGGTTTGGCAAAGAAGTCCGTAATGAAATGAAGAAATATATTTCTAAAAATCCAATATAAGAATGTATAAGGTAGAAAAAATAAATATAATTCAAAAAACAAAAAAAAATATTGTCGAATTTTTTATTTTAGGTTCTTGTATTACTTATCTGATTTATTTATATTAATGATTTTATACTTCATTGTTAATAATTTTTACTAATATACTGCTATTCGGCGCGAATTATCATGGTACCTTTTTTACTATTAGTTGTAAAAGAATAACATTCGTACTTGCATTTCTAAAGTAAGTTCGAAAAGTAAATTTTGAAATTTTGTTGAACATAACTGTATGAATACAAAAGACATTCAGCATCTACTTCACCTGAACGTGTTCGAGCAAATTATTACTTTTAACAGTTAAGGTGGCTTGAGCGGTCTAGTAGATCTAAAGCTATAAACATTTTTTACAATAATTCGTTGGCACATTCAATTCTAATAATCATTACATCAAATCTTTAATCTAATAATCATTGCATTAAATTAATGTATTTACACGTGTGTCATGAGTGTTAGAAGAAGAGAATTTGTAGATAAATCAAAGAAGTATCTTAGTACTTGTTATAGCAAAATAAAAGGACAGAAACAATATGTCTAATTAAAAGCTGCTGCAAAGTTCTCATTTACATTAGTTTTGCATCCTCCTAGAGGAAGCTTTGTGACAGTAAATTTTTGAGTTGTTGTAAAAACATGTTATAATTCTGTTCCGAGGTGTTAGGAATCAAAATACAAGGTTTTTGAAAAATGTCTCTATGGATGTATGTGTGTGTGTGTGTGTGTGCGCGCGCGTGTGTGTGCGTGCGTGTGTGTTGTGTGTGTGTGTGTGTGTATATGCCTGGATCTCAGCTTCTACTCGGTCGATTTTGACCGGACAGGTCTCATTTTTATTTTTTTTTTTGCGTGATGGCGGGTTAAAAATCCGTTTTTTGATTGGGGCGATGCGTTTTTGTTTTTTTTTTCTAATTTTCGATTTTCTCAATACTGTTTCTTGATTTTTTTTAATAATAGGATCGAGTTATTCGAATCTGATGGATAGCGTTCGAAAGAGAATTAAAATACCTATATTTTCTAAAAAAAAAAAAAAGTTTCTAGCTATCACGGTTCTTTTGTTATTAACAAAAACGTGTTTTTTTTTTTACAAGCTTATAACTCCTAAACTTAACGGTCAATTTTTTTGAGAAAAATCATGATAATACAGAATATAAATAGCTATAATCAGTTAAAATTTGAATAAATTCTGTAGGCTAGATTTTGAGTAAAAAACTGAAAAATGAAAGAAATCAATTTTGTATGTCCAACGATTACAAGAGTAAAATTGACTTAATGGCTTCAAAATTTCTTTTAGAGGTAGATTTTTTATAGTTCTCGATCAAGTTCTTTGGGCAAAATGATTGGTCCATAAATTTCAGAGATATTTGAGGTTAAAAATTGTTTGACATTTTTTTAAAATTGTTATTTCTCGAGAACGGTTCTATGTATCTGAATGGGGTGGGTGGCATTTGAAAGGGAATTAAAATACCTATATTTTGTAAAAAAATTAATTTTCTATCTATTACGGTTCTTTAGTTATTATCAAAAACAAAAACGTGTTATTTTTTCAAAACTCATAACTCCAATGATGTGTAACAAAATGAATTAAAATGTTTAAAAATTATATCTATTATAATCTATTATGCATTATGAATGCATTATGAATGCATTATATTCTGCGTTATTATAATTTATTTGTGAGTTATGCACTTTTTAAAAAAAACACGTTTTTATTAATAACAAAACAACCGTGATAGCTATTTGTTTTATTATAAAATATAGATATTTTACTTCTATTTCAAATGATAACTTTATTTATCAGCTCTAAATTTATATAAATTTGATATAAATAAAAAATAAATAAATAAATAAATTTAAAAATTAACAATTTTTAATATTCATAAATGAATTTAATTATAATTATGCAATAAATTTTTTAAAAAATTATAAATTCTGTTTTTAAAAATTAATTAAAGGAATCAACAAATTACGGTTGAGGAAGCTACGGGCCAATGAATTGGCAGCGGTTTTTTAAGCTGCAATACAAATTTTAATATGCTTACATAGTTTTGCTCTTTATGAGCGAATGATTTCTAAAAAGAATAGCTATAATTAACCACGAGTCAAACAGCAGTTAATGGATCATAGAAGGATGCAACGCCTAAACATGACGTGCATTATTATGAATTAGACGCATATAATATATTTATTTATTGGTTTGTCTATGTTTAAATAAAAGAAATTGGAGGTAAATAACATATATTAAATACGCATTTTTTCGAATTATATATTACACATGTGTACGTACATAAGCTTTTGTTTGTCAAAAATAAAATACATAGAATTTTCTTATACAATAAGTATCCATAATCTACGAATTAAAAAACATGAAATTAACTACTAAAAAATAAAAATGAAGACCGAAATTTTGTTTCTTTATCTTCTTCGTCGCTGTGCCGTGAATCTAGTCATTCTACAGTCGATGACTTGAATATCTAAAACATTGATAATTAATATGTGTTAATTGATTATTTATACTTCATAGAAGTTGTATTAAGAATTGCGTGTACAGAAGATACTGCAAGTTTTCAAAAAGACTTACCATCATCTTCCAAACTTTCCACATTTGCAATTTTTGATTTTTGTTTAACTATGTATTCACCAATCAGTTTTGTTACTTGAATTCTAAATTCCAATTTTTGTCTTGATTTTCTATTTTTTTAATATCTAGTAACATAATGAGAAAAAAAAACCAATCGGGCCTCTCGTCAGGTACAACCTCGTCGGGCTTTGCTTTCGCTACAATTTTTTTTTCTATTAGTTTTGCTGGTTTGCTTTTAGGTAAGACAGCCACCTCTCTTCATCTGAAGAAACTTTGTCAACATTTCCACTTCCTTCTCGTACCGCTGAGTTGTCCAACAAAAAACTCATTGCTTCGAAATGAAGCTAGGTGCTCTTTTTATTTTCAGAGCCCCCTGAACCCGATGTTAAGATCGGCAATGCTTTCAACTCCTTATCGTATATCGATTTTAAAGTCTTCCATTTACTTTTCGCTTGAGGTTCTGTAAGAAAAATGATAATAGAAAAAATTGATAAAATTAGCACAGGCTTAATTTATATTGACGCGATTGCTAAATAACCGTAAGATTTCATGAGAACGCGTGTAAAAACTGACCGACAAATAATGAATACAAAATTTAGCGTAGTAGTAATAAAACATTAGTGTGGTTACCAATGCAGAACCTAAAATTAATAATCATCTTTTGAACGACAAATAAAATTTTGTCAACCTAATCTACAACGCGAACTCTGTATTAGTATACCATAAGAAGTCGATTTTCTTATTCGCGATAACAGAAGAATCGTTGCTTCATTGTCAGTGAGGTTCTGTCAGTCATTTAGCAGAGGCATTTCTTAATGTAAACTGAAATCAGATTCCATCTGAGAAATCACTTAAGTGTTTAATATACTTACTTGATATCCCTAATTCTTTCGTAATTTCGTCCCATTTCTTGGCTAAAATGTACAAATTTTTGTATGCATCGGGAGATTTGTTCCACAACTTCGTCCGTATGAATAGATGTGTCCTGTACTTTTAAGAATTGCTTATAAAATTAAACGCTCTTAAAAATCACCGATAAGACTTACAATTTACCAAAGTTAACGTAACCTAAATCTCAACATATACATATACACATATAATACAAAGTAATAATGATACTACCTACGTTAAACTAATCAAAGAAGATGCAACGCAAAGTTATGATAAGCTATAGATTGGTAATTGGAATACTGCATTAATCGCGGACAAGAACGTATAAACTAACGCTTTCTATGTCTGCGTCTACATCCAGCGCCGGCCTCTGCTAGCGCGAGTGTTGCGCCAAAGTTTGGGCTTTGGCTTCTGCTTATGTGTAAATGTTGGCACATCTGATCTGCTAATGTGTAAGGCTATAATCACATGGTGCGGAATAGAACTTCAGAACAGCAGAATAGAGGTTGCGTCATGAAGAAAACCAATCAGAGCAGCTTTCGCATTTGCGGGAAAACTCTGATTGGCTGCTCGTGTAGGTATTCTGGAGCTCTATTCCGCACTATGTGATTTCAGTCTTAACAGTAGACAGAAGAAGACCGCATATAAGAAAGGAAGCAGAAACTTAGTCAGCTAAGCGTTTCGTAAGAACATGTGTGTATCTTGCATCTGATGGCCAATTGTCTACCAGGAAAGGTTTCGTTTAAGTAAATGAACACCATTTATTCTGAAACGACGTTTCGGACACTTTTACAGTGTCCCTCTTCAGCTACTATATTTAATAGAAATTCATTTACATAATAAATATATATATATAGTATGTTGAACATCAACGTAAAATTTACATATTTTACAAAAAAAAAAAAAAAAAACGTAGTTTTTACAATCTACTCCAATTAAAAATTGTGAAATCGAAATAATTTACATTACAAATTTGTTATAAACTAATCCCTTAATTATTTATAAATCAAAAGTCGCTCTAAACAAATTATGTATAAACAAGGTACACTTACATTAAGTCAGGATGTAATGATAGCGGGAGACAGTCCGCTTCGTCAATGGGTTTTACTTGTGACAAACGGTTTATATATACTAAAATACTGTGATTGTTTGTGTATAAGAGTATATAAAACGATGTGAGACAGGTGGGGATAGCTCTGAACGATTCGGAGCCGAGGCGAGGTATCAGGGGAGCACGTCATAGTGGAAGTCATCCTAATGACACATTTATCAAAACATACACTAATAGTGTGGTGGATATTATATGCTCACCAAACATGTTATCCTAATATACCCGCTCGACTTTACAAGGTTTATATACATAGAAAGAGTTTTATTAAGTGTAGGCTAAAATTTCGCAGTTATTAATTAATATATTGTATTCTTTCGTTAGTTTATTCATTTCAAATTGTTTATTTATATAATTTTTTTGTTGATGAATGAAAAATGCTTCTGAAAAAAGTCTTTTTCCGTTATTTATTTCTGTTACCCTACTTACTCGTAATACTTATTTCATCTTTTTATCTTCTCGTCGGGTATAAGACCGCGTGCGAACGAGGAGACAACGTCACTCTCGAACTTCCTCCGGCGTGCCTCTGCATAGTTGATTATGGCCGAACTATCGGAGACTTGGGTACCCGCTGCAGGATTGGAGCATTACGAGCCTCCAACTCAAGATCCAACAAGAACTAGATTGTAAGTTGTGCCAAAAGCGTCATTACATGTATCAAAGTGCACATAATAAATCCAACATAAGTTTATATATTTCCTACACACGTTATTGCCAAAAGCGTCGTTACATTATTGTATCAAAGTGCAATACACGAAAAATATAGATACATATATACACAACGTTATTGCCAAAAGCGTCTTTACATTATTGTATCAAAGTGCAATACACGAAAAATATACATACATATATACACATAACATAATCTTCAATTTCTTAATCCTAGACCAGTGGGAGCTCTCGAGCGAGGCTAAACTCCCAGGACACATAACCTTTATATTTAAGTACACCCAATTCTGGGCGTAACAATTGGCATCCCTTGTGGGGAGTCTAGCCTAAACTGTTCTAGGATTAAAGATAAAGTCATAAATCTATCAGCATGGTAACGCTAGAAGATATTGACCGGGAGAAGGATCTCGAAAAGTCGTCACACTTAGTAGAGACGTATCGCAGACAATAGGCGCAATCATTTCAACAACGGATGGCTGCTGCTGAACAGACACACAACCTCACACGAGTGTCTTTACGGCTCTCTGACTACGATGGAGAAAGTTTGCCTTTGGATGACTTTATGCAGACAGCTCGGATGGGCAGTGCCGAACTCAACGACCCTGCATTAGAAGAAAGTTATCTAAAGATAGTTCTCGCACACATCAAGGGACGAGCGCGAACTGCCATAAGAAACCAAACAGTTCGAGATTTGGATCACCTACAATCGCTGTTACTAGCCGCCACCACTCAAACAAAAACATACTCCGAGTATGTGAAACTGATGTGGTCTGCAAAGATGCAAACAGGTGAGTCAGCCAAAGATTTCTACGATCGAGTGGTAGGTTATAAAACTGCAGCCGCCACCGCTCTCAAGAAAGATTTGCCTCCTACGGTAAATCAGGCCAACGCAGTCGCACATTTGGAGTACCTTGCAATCGACGCTTTCATCGAAGGGTTACCAAATTGATGGCGTACCAGTTTTGCTGCGGTTGCCCCGACCAGTTTGGAACAAGCGCTAAATACTGCGCAGGCCCAAGAACGCTGCCGAGTTCTGACTGGGTCTAATACAACAAAAATATGTCAGCTGCTACGCGAGAATCTGACATTAGCCGGACCCACGGACATTGCGTAAGGAGCAGCATCATCAATTCCAACTGCTGCTGCAAATTCAGTGCCGCATCTTACACCGAGAAGCCAACCTCAAAAGAGCCGCAGTGAGAGCAAGCGCCGTTTGAGAAGAGACGAATCCAGCTCTGAACAGCGGGGACGAGTCTAGTAGCTACGAACACTCAAGAAGAGACAGGCGAAAAGGGAATCGCATGTCCAAACAGCCGCAGGTAGTCTACTTACCACCTCCACCTCGGTATGTAGACTTCGCCAGTCTAGACAGTTATCACCGACACATTATGCCATACTATTACGATAGGAATGATACAGCCTTCCGAGGAAGTTACATAGAACAAGGAAGAATAAATGCTCCAGCACAACTCAGTTATTACCAGGATCACTTATCACCAGGATCCGCGAGACGAAGTAGGACACCACCTCCTTATTCAACGCCGACGCCTCCTCGATCCCGGTCTCCTTATCGAAAAGTGGCTGGATATTATCCAGCTCAACACCTTCCTTTGCCAATACTACCTCCTCAACCATATTACTATCCACAACAATCGCAATAACCACCGTCCAGTTATCGGCCGAGGGAAGCCACGTCGGATAGATCTTGAAACTATCACAACACGGGAGAGCCTTCAAACTCATCATGTGTTCAACGACGGGACGCAGCGACGAGCAATACCGAAAAACAGAGAACATGGCAGGAGGTACGGGTATATTTTTAATAGATACGGCTGCAGACGTTAATGCAGTAAAAAGTGATGTACTTGCCACATCTGTCACGATAGATTCGTCACACATGTTAGAAATAACTGGCATTTCTACTAGCCCTGTCAAAATACTAGGCGTAGTAGAGATAAAAATCTTTGATAAACATCATAAGTTTCATGTTTTATCTCCGACTACTCCAATTTTACAGGATGCCATTCTGGGAGCCCCGTTTTTCAAGGAAGAGGAAGCTCGCATCTGTTACTGCTTGGAGGTATTAATACTGGCTTTCTGACCTACAGATCCTATTCCTTTCTGTAACATATCGCCTCAGGCCCTTGCCGCAGAGCGAGGACTATTCCAAAAGATCACCGGGAATAAGAAAAGTGTATGTACATTGCGGCCTACTACACTCTACCAGAGACTACTGGCACATTCAAGAGTAGTACTGAACATCCCAGTTACTCAAACATCACCAAGCGGCGAAGGCTACTTGGCCCAGATACCAACGCCTCAAGGAATCTATATCGGTGAAGCAGCGGTTACCAACAACAAGGGGCACTGTTTCGTAATGGCCATCAATACGTGCAACCACAAAGGCGATATAGAAATACCACCACAAGAGTTGCAGCCTTTTGATGTGGACATGTCCGAAGATTTCTTCGATTCAGACAGCTCGACGCCAAAAGAACCTCCAGTCACGGAGAGGATAAAGCATATACGCGAAAGATTACATAGGGAACATCACGATAACCAAGCTACAGAACAAATCCGAAGGATTGTAGAAGAGTATCCTTACCTTTTTCTATTAAAAGGCGATCCACCACCCCGCACACAGGTAGTAAAACATCACATCAATACAGTCGATGATCGACCCATATTTACAAAGCAATATAGATATCCGCCCGCACTTCATCAAGAAATGCGAGAACAAGTTGACAAACTTCTGAAAGACAGCGTTATTCAGCCTTCCGAATCTCCATATAATAGCCCACTATGGATTGTTCCAAAGAAACCGGGACCAGACGGAAAGAAGAAATATCGTTTAGTAATCGACTATCGTAAGCTAAATGAGAAAACTATTCCAGACGCTTATCCTCTGGCCAACATTACAGAGATTCTGGAACAGATAGGAGGAGCCGAATACTTTTCTCTCTTTGATCTGGCCAGTGGATTCCATCAAATTCAAGTGGAACCGAGAGACAGGCAGAAGACCGCCTTCAGCACTCCGTATGGTCATTACGAATACGTTTGTATGCCCTTCGCACTCAACAACGCACCACCCACGTTTCAACGTCTCAAGGACCACGTTCTGCTGGGGATGCAAGATACGGAACTTTTTTGTTTATCTAGATGATATTATAATATATGCTGAGACACATGAAGAACACGAGAATAAAGTACTTCGTACATACGAACGCCTATCAAAGGCAGGACTACGTTTGCAAATCGATAAGTGCGAATTCCTGACTCCAGAGGTCACGTATTTAGGATACAAAGTCGGATCGTACGGAGTTCGACCTGACCCAGGAAAAGTGACCGCTGTAGCTAACTTTCCAGTTCCGAAAAGTGTAACGCAAATTCGGCAATTCTTGGGCCTAGCCGGCTACTACCGTCGTTTTATTTTCAATTTCGCAAGCAAAGCACGTCCACTCAATCGCCTCACTCATAAAGGAAGGAGTTTTAAATGGACCGTGGAAGAACAAAAGAGTTTCCAGATACTAAAGGACGTACTATGTGACTCACCGGTATTGGTATGTGCAGATTTAAGTAAACCTTTTATCTTAACTACAGGTGCATCAAACGAAACTATCGGGGCAGTTTTCAGTCAAGGGGATCCACCAAATGATCATCCAATCGCATACATGTCTCGCAGTCTCAGTAAAAGTGAACTTAATTATTCAACAACAGAAAAGGAATGTATAGCTGTTATAGCCGCGGTCCAGCATTTCAGATATTATCTGTATGGTCGCACTTTCACCATCTACGGGGATCATGAACCTTTAACGTGGATCGTCTCTATCAAGGATCCCCTGAGTCGTCTCAATCGCTGGAGAGCTCGTTTAAGAGGAAACGATTATAAATTCATATATAAACCAGGAAAACTAAACATCAACGCAGATGCCTTGTGGCGAAACCCAGTTCCGAAAGGAGAGTCAATGAACGCCTCGGCTCCGCCTCGTCAGCTGTTACGACGACACCACTGTGAAACCGCGTTTTCTTCGAGGTCACCGAATTGCGATGCTTCAGGGGAAGAAGACGAAGTGCAATTAAAAGCTCGTGCATACCCTATTAAAAAACCTAGACCAACTAAAACTTCTCTAGCTCGACAAGCCCAGACACGAGCATCATCCGATGTAAGTGGGTCAGACTCTGAAGTACCGCAAAACCGTCCTAGACGTGGAAGAAAGAAAGGGTCTAAGAATTCTCCCCTTTTACCACCACCAGGGATGGAACCAGGCCAAGGAAGTCTCGATGCTAGCACAATAGCAAAACGACTAAGGATGCGAAAAGAAATACAGCCTGAACCTTCCAGTTCGAAGGTGGATACCAAACCATTATCTACACCATCGGACGAAACGTCGACGGAACTCTCGTCCTCTGAAAGGGAAGCATCTGAAGAACCACACGTGCCACCCATATCTTTAAGAGACCAATCCCTCATACCGAGTTTACTCGATGCATCAGCTGAAGTCACAGATCAGGAAAATCCCGAGGGTTCCGAAAAGAATAGCGACTCGAGTTAATAAGAGGAGACGAATAAGACTGTGATAGAGAGTAAGGACTGTATAGAAGACGATGCATCTAATACTTCTCTCACACACGTAGCATCCAATGATTCTTCGTCTTCATCTTCCGAAGGTGACTTATTACCTATTTTTCAGTCTACTATGCGACGATCGGTAGTACCGGACGACCTGCCTGCGAAAACCGATCAAGATGATGTGCAACCAACCAATTTCAGTCGAGAAGGCAAAAGCGAGTTCCTCAAGGAATGGAATACGACTAGCCTATGGTGGGATTCATAGAAGCAACAGGCCAATGAGTCAGGGATTAACCAACAGTCTATTGAAGAGCTAGAAGTCACTCGTGAAGATTTGCATACACCACCGATGATAGACGGGGAAGGAGAGTTGCAAATTTCCGGTAACTTTGAAAACCTACCAGTCCCTTTCGTTTCTCGTAATGCTAAATCCTTACCACCTTCACCTGTGAAATCTCACGAGGCCGTCCGGCTAAGCGAATACGGAGGCTGTGCAGAGAAAGAAGAAGTCACACCAGAAGTAGTATAATCATGGAGAAGGGGATCCTTTGTAGACACAGACACAAGTCAAGTAGCGCCTGCCTCAGTATGTTCATCAACCCGAACCAGGCCACGACCACTAGCACGTTCTACTCCAATTCCAACAACACCTCCAAAATGACAACAGCCACAACCTCAGCTTTCGCAATTCAACAAGAAGATAGCGGGGAAGAAGAAACCGTTGCACCAAGTGAAGGTCAGCCCGAATTAGAGTCAACGCTTGTAACATGGGAGAAGCCTAAGGAAACGTCTGGAATATTTGTACATGATACATTTTTACCCGATACCTTGGGCCCGGATACGAATGGATTCGTAAGAAAGGCGCCTAATCAGAACGCATTCAGGTTAGTCCCTACTCGGGAGAATCTTACTTACTTGAAAGATAATTGGGTACATTTCATTACCGAGGATCTGAGCCTCGATTCCGATAATAATTTAATTTTGTTGGATCTCGGAGCTATTAGTCAAAATGAACTATCAAAATTGAATCCTCGAGTAGGTGACGTAATAGTTACCCCATATCGAAATCGCAATATATTTAGTCTAGTGATATCAGCGAGTCATAGAGAAGCAATAACACCCAAAAATTTAACTACTTGTCTAAAAACATCGGAAAGAAAGTTGCGCAATCTTGATGTACATTCCATACGCATAGGAAAATGCGGCGAAATCACCGATAGTATACCAAAGGGAGTTTTGAAGGAAGGGCTGAGAAAATTTTTAGGTGAACTGGATTGGACCATCACCGTCTGTTCGGGCGCTTGCAGACCGGTACCAGAGGAAGAAAGAAATAGGGTCTTGCAGGATCATCACGACAGCTGGTTCGGAGGACATCGCGGCATGGAGAAAACATATAGACGCATACAAGAACGGTTTTATTGGAAGGGAATGAATCAGGAAGTAAATGACTTTGTAAAGAGATGCGAAATTTGTCAAATGCAAAAGTCAACTCGTGTTAAAACAAAGGAGCCAATGGTGATTACGGACACGCCCAGTGAGCCCTTCGAAAAGATAGCCATAGACACAGTACGACTGCTGCCTATAACCACGTCAGGTAATCAACATATTCTTACCATGAAATGCCTACTATCAAAATTTCGTATTGCAGTATCCATTTCTAATATCAAAGCAATAACAATCGCTGATGCATTAGCCCGACACGTTATCGCCCAGTATGGAGTACCGAGAATCATTCTAAGTGACAGGGGACGAAGTTTTCAAAACAAATTACTGGAAGAATTATCTAGATTTTTTGGATTTAAGCTCGTAACAACAACTGCCTATCACCCGGAGTCGAATAGATAACTAGAGCGAAGCCACGCGCTACTGACCGATTTCATTAGAAATCATGCAAGTGATAAAAGTGACTGGGATAGGGTTATACCATTTGCAATGCAAGAATACAATACTTCTGTTCACTCTGCCACGGGATTTACACCCTATGAAGTCATTTATGGTCGAAAGGCTCGAAATCCAACCAAGTTAGCAGATGAGTTCCCTTTCCAAACCTACGGATCGTACGTTTGCGATATCGTGAGAAATCTAATAAATATTAGAAATGTTGCAAGAGAAAACATAATATCTGCGAAGCATCGGAGTAAAGAATATTACGATAGAAAAGCCAGACCACAACACCTAGAAGTAGGAATGATCGTATATATGTTAAAGGAACCAAGAAAAGGGAAATTGGATCGGTTTTCTAACAGAAAATTTATAGTAAGAGAAATACGAGATAATAGTAATGTCATAGTAGAGGCAGAGAATGCAAACCAAATGCTTAAACATAAGGATAAAGTTAAGCAGTGTTATACATAAACTCTAAAGGTGAATGTGTAGCGCAAACATCGGATATTACTTTATTTGGAACCTCGATGACGGAAGTCTCCGAAACTTTTATCTACGACTTCGATTATCCCTTGAATTTTTCGTTATTTTTACAAAAAAAATAATTTCTCAATCAATGGGCAAGGATTAGCTATTCTCGATGAACAATCAGCAGAACAAGTACAACATGGGCCTCAACAAATGATGTACTTTCATTGGAAGATATTGAACGTCAATTCCATCAAATATCCACGCAAAGAAGAACACGAGATGCAATAAAGATCTATATAGCAACCGGTTTTGTTGGCAACATCGTGATAATAATAATATTATATGTGTTAGTCCGATGTTATTTTTACAAAACTAAAAATAGAATGGTCATCCCTTTATATAAGAAACCACGGTCAACAGATTACCCATTAGAACGAAAGAATCCCCTTAGCCGCAGTCATCGAGTGTGCAGCTTAAGTACTGAAAATGTGACTAGTTAGATTCACCATGTTACGTCGGGTCAACCAAAGAAGACCCAACAGTTAGTTCTATAAGAACTATATTGCTCTCTTTAGAGCCTAGACTAATGAAAACCTACTAGGTCGGGACAGAGCTAGATACTAACACTAGAAGGATGGGATAGGGTTGGGCAGCAATAAGGCGCGACGCGGTCGTAAAATAAAGGATTGAAGTTAAATTTTCTGCGACTCAGTTTTTATATTTGACTACAAAAGAACGGATATTTAAACGGGAGTGGTTACTCAGACTAACATCCGTAATTTTGTAATATAATTTTACGCGGTAAAAATTAGGATCGTTTTAAAAAGGTGGATAGACTTGAAGAAGAAACACTTTTTCTTTAGGGGAAATTGTACGGAGACTCGAATTAAAACACATTAAATGGGGTGATTGTTTTGGGAAATGTTCTGGCTAACTAGTAGGAAAGTTAAGATAGCAAATAAAATTTTCCACTTACTTATTTTTACTCGGTCCTTGGCGGCTTTGATGGTCCGTTGTCTCTGCTGCGTGTTTTTATGAAAGGTGTCGGTTGTTTAACTGATTTTAAAATAAATAAATACAAACACGAGAATCTTTAGTTTTATGCAATCAATTTATTTCAATGAAAAGCGTGTGTTATCGTTGCACGGTAACAAGGTTAAACAGCGAATTTCAAAAATATTTTAGGGGATCGTAGAAATCGAACCTCTCCGGTGGAGGACTGTGGGAAGAGTGAGAGTGAGTGAATGCGTAAATGAACGAGCTGAACTAAAGAGGGGACGCCGACGCCGACGCCTTCCTTATCTTAGACGCCGAGGGATGCTATTGGTTTTCGGATTTTTGGGACCAACCCTCACTCAAAATCGGGCGCTAGGATTCGATAATGAGGTGTCGTTATGCATAAATGCTATGACTTGATTGTTAGTCAATAAAAAAGAATTTTTATCGTCTTACATTCAGTATAAGGATAAATAACCCACGTTGACATAACGTTTTTTTATAATAAATAATCTTTAATATGAAAACTTTAAACACATGTAAGAACTGGGCGGTCCCATGACTAATTAAAAACAGCTGCCAATTCATTGGCACGTAGCTTCCTCAAACTTAATTTATTGACCCCTTTAATTAATTTTTACTTCTATAATATTTAAAATTTAATACTTTATCTTGTACGGTTAGACTAACAAGGAGAGGGTCATGGGTCCGGATTCATCTTAAACTGTGGTATATGTTTTTGGATGTACAAATATGAAGAAAGCTGCAATATTAGACCCTAACGCTAAAAAAAACAAAGTTCTGGGAACTTTTAGCTTTTTTTGGAAGAAAGTGTTGAAAAAAACCTTCTCAAAAAATGGCAACTATTAAACTTTAGAAAGTCTTAAATATAATTTCAAGTAGAGAAAATAAAACTAGAGAAAACGAGCTGTCATTTGCGTTTTTAAAGAACAAAAAATATCGATTCCATCCAAAGTTATAAAAGTTTGAAATTGATCATCGTAAGTGCTCCTGTTTAGCTCTTCTTATCGTACGACAATTAAAACGCAAATTTTTTTCTAAAATGATTTGTTTCTAAAAAACCAATGAAGATAATCTCTTGAAATTTGAACAACATATAGTTTTCAATGAGTGTAATAAGTGGTTAAAATTTCAAGTCGATAAATCAAGTATTCTCATATAAAAAAATTTTTAACCTCAAATATCTTTTTTCGTAATGGACCAATTTTTTTGAGCAACCAACTCGATCTGAAGATATTAAAAGCTACATCTGTGCCAAATTTCAGGACGATTGGGTAATTTTTGCTCTAGTTATCGTGCGGCAGCAAAAACGCAAATTTTTTCTAAAATAATTTTTTTCTAAAAAACAAATGAAGATAATATCCTGAAATTTTAACCAAATATAGTCTTCTATAAATTTAATAAGTGGTTAAAATTTTAAGTCGATAAATCAAGTATTCTTTGAGAAAATGCGATTCGAAAATTAAAAAAAAAAAATTTTTAGCCACAAATATCTTTTTTCGTAATGGATCGATTTTTTTGGGCAACGAACTCGATCAGCAGATATATAAAAGCTACATCTGTGCCAAATTTCAGGACGATTGGATAATTTTTGCTCTTGTTATCGTGCGACAACGAAAACGCAAATTTTTTCAAAAATAATTTTTTTCTAAGGAACAAATGAAGATAATCTCTTGAAATTTTAACCAAATATAGTCTTCTATAAGCTTAATAAGTGGTTAAAGTTTTAAGTCAATAAATCAAGTATTCTCCGAAAAAATGCGATTCAAAAATTTAAACAATAATTTTTAATCTCAAATATCTTTTTTCGTAATGGACCCATTTTTTTGGGCAACGAACTCGATCAGCAGATATATAAAACCTACATCTGTGCCAAATTTCAGGACGATTGGATAATTTCTGCTTTTGTTATCGTGCGACAACGAAAACGCAAATTTTTTCAAAAATAATTTATTTCTAAAAAACAAATGAAGATAATCTCTTGAAATTTTAACCACATATAGCCTCCAATTAGTGCAATAACTAGTTAAAATTTCAAGTCGATAAATAAATTATTTTTTGAGATATTAATTTTTTAAATATAAAAACGTTTTCATTAATAACAAATGACAGAGTGAAGATATTTTAAATTTTAGAAAAGCAAAATATAGGTAATTTAAATACCTTTCAAGAAAAGTTTATTATATTGTTCAATGATGCCTATAAGATATGAAAAAATCGGAAAAACTAAAAATTCAAAATTGTTCTTTGGAAAATAATTTTTTTTCTAAGGAACAAATGAAGATAATCTCTTGAAATTTTAACCAGATATAGCCTTCAATTACTACAATAACTGGTTAAAATTTCAAATCGATAAATATAATATTTTTTGAGATATTAATTTTTGAAATATAAAAATGTTTTCTTTAATAACAAATGACAGAGTGAAGATATTTTAAATTTTAGAAAAAGAAAATGTAGGTCATTTGAATACCTTTTAAGAGAAGTTTATTATTTTATGTAATAATTACTATAAGATACGGAAAAATCAAAGAAACTAAAAATTCAAAATCGTTTTTTGGTTATAAAACAAAAGAAAATCATTAAAATCCCAAATCCAGCAGGGTACTTTCCTTTTGCCGCAAGACGAAGGGAATAAGCTTTACCCGATGAAAATCGGTTGATTAGTTTCGGAGATATTAAGAGTTGAAATATACACGCACACACACACACACACACACACACACACACACACACACACACACACACAAACATACATCCACGAAATCAAAAATCATCAAAATCAAATAATATACACATATACCACCATAAAACATCTGTTTGAAGACTTTTTTTTCGAAAATTTTTTTCACCGTTACAAAGCTTCCTGTTTGAGGAAGCAAAAGAATTTACGTTAAAATATGAAGATTTATTAATTGAAAATTGAAAATCATTAGAGAAATTGATTAATGAAAGCATCTGAAGGATAAATGTTGCAATAATTTATAATTATTCCGTTATTAAACATTACCCAAAGTAGATTATTTATGTACAGATTTTTTATTTTAAACAAAACAGTTTTAAATACGAAATCGCAGAAGAATAATTCATTCATTCATGCATCTATACCTTTATTTCGTACATTAGCCACTAGCGGTCAATCAAATGCGCGAATAAAAATATTGTTTCGGTGTATAAAGGTGGTGATGACTTAAACGTAAATTGCAAACAGAATTTTGAATTTTATGTTCTTGTTTGTGGTTGGTATATGTATGTATGTAACTATTATTATCAGCATGCTGGTTTAATATCGGAAATATAAAAATCTTAATATTAGTAAATTAGACTTAAAATTAAATGTAGCGATTTCCGATGATATAAACGGATTTAGATTTTATATCCTTATACGATTAGATTGGAATTCGTGACGAAAGGAAACTATAAATTTTAGCATATTTAGCGCGTAAATTAAAACTAAAAATTGTAATTATAAAAATAATTAAATTTATATAGACTCTAATACAATTAAAGTAGATACAAAAATTTGAATAGATTATAACGTATACCTTATACTTTTACAACCTCAGACTTAACATATAATTCTAAAATAAACTATCTCAGTTGACATAAAACTAATGTTTGGTTAACATAATAAATTAAATCAAACAGAATTTCAACCTAAAAATTTTCGTAGCCAAAAACTTATCGATATTAATGTATACCTGGGTTATAAACAAATTAACGTAGTTATAATTGGCCTCTAAATGCTGAATATATAATAGTTTAATTATGGAAACCAACCTGGACATATTATAAAAGGTTGTCGTAAATTAAAACGATTTAGTATTTACAAATGTAATTTCTATACTCTAATAGTTATATAATTAATATCTATAAAATTTCTAGTTATAATAATTTTATTTCATAAACTAATTGGCTTTTTTTCTATAATAATGGGGTGTTATTAAACGTTGAGGTTTTGATTTATAAATTCTCCATAGTTGGAAGATGTGAACAATTGAAAATTAATATTTGTGTACGTTTCAAAATAGCGAATATAATCCGAATGTCGATATTTTCTTATTTATAGTTATGGTTTTGTTAGAACTTCTTCTAATATTTATTTTACAAATGATTTAAAATGATTAAAGGTGCGAAAGACAAATTTGTTTAAGAGTTAAGCATTATGTTAATAAACTAAAAGCTTAGCATAGTCCTTTAATTATAAACTATTGCTCGAATTGAATTTGTTAAAATGTAAAAATACAAAAATACAAAAATCTATGATTATAAGAAATTTACATATTTCTTAAATACATTTCAAAAAGGAAGAATATTTCCTATTGTTATTTAATATGAGATGGCTTCAAAGTACAGTCAGAGAATAGTCATCTAAGTGAAAAATAATGCAGGCGTGGGTTGTAGGAAATGCTGGAAAGCGAGCGAGAGAGAGACGGGAACAGACGCCGTCATGTATAGCTGCAGGGTTTCCCTTGTTTATTGATATTCGAGTTGTTGGAAAATTCCGATGCGTACTTGGGTTCGGGAACGTTATCACTTGCAGATGGTGGGCTCTTAGATTAGACCTTGGGAAAGCAGAGAGAGGAACCTTTTATCACGGCCTACTCGGAAAACTCGAGTCTGGTTTGTGTACTAAGGCTATCGTAGGGGGAAGGAAACGAAAAAAAAACTTTACGACCTAAGCCGAGGAAGTAACCATTGTGCCCCTACATTGACAATGCTCGCATTTGGGGTTCTCACGAGACCGAAAATTCGAGGCCTGTGTTTTATGATTTCAAAACTATTTTCTGTCTTGCATTTATTTAAAACTGTTATATATTTTATGATTCAATGATAACTAAATTTTTTAATAATATAGAAAATGGCCGGATGTAACACCCCCCTCCTAAAACGGTTGCTACTACTAACAAACGTAGCAAACGATACCCTGAGTAACTTAAAAATAAAAAATAAGGATACAATTTTGAACCGGAACGATTAAAATAATAAATCCAAAAAAAAAAAAATTAGAAATTAAAACCATAACATAGTAAAGTAATGTAGATTATACTATAATTATTTCCAAGGAATTATTCAGAGGTGATATTTCATAAAGGAAAATTATGTACCCAGTGAAAAGAAAGGTTTTTGAGTGGTAATTTCTTGGTTGCATTCGCGCAAGGTTGGATAGTGGGCGTTGGTAGCAGCAGGCGCTGATGGTTCAGGTCTTTTATCTTTACTCTGAGAGGTAGAGGGAATCACCTTGATCTCCTGCAATTCTACCGGAGGTTCAGAAGGAGGTTCTGATGGAGACCGATTGTTTAAATGGACGAGCAAATGGGTAATAGACCCAAAAAGTGCTCCCAGCAGGCGGACTGACCAACCGTAAACAGTATGGAGAGTATAGCCATGAACAAAAATATTAATGATTGCTTTCAAAAGCTGAAAGATCATTATCATAGCGAGGAATCCGGCGCTAGCATTGCCGAAAACCAGAAAGCGAGACCAGAACTTCTGCCAGGTGGTGTTGATAATTTGATCTACTGCGTTCTCATTCAACAGCTTATTGATGGCCGATTCATTATTATCAAACGGATGACCGCTCATCGCTCGAGCAACGTCATTTAAAAGGCCTGGTCTTTCCATGGAAAACATAATTCGTTCCCGTAACTGATCCAGATGATGTTGGTTATAGATGCCGGCTAACTCCGACGGATTGATATAAGTCCAAGTAGGTTTCGACATTGGACGTATTATCGTTGGTGGTATCGCCTCAGTTGGAGAAGGCAAAATCTTATACCATGAACTTCCAATAAAATAATAGGAAGGTAGAAGAGAGTTGCAAAGCATTCTAGTGCCCTTTTGTTTTAGCACGTGTGTTCGGGGAGTGAGGAAAAAGGTTTGATTGTTTCTTGTTACCTCCAATTCAGCATAGCAATAATTTCCATGCTGTACCTTTACTTCAACTGGGACACATTTTACTATATGGACTACCTCCCCAGCGGAAACTCCCATATAACCCGGTCCCTTCATTAAATCAAAAGCAAAATCATCAGGTGATTGCTTAGCTATAGATAATGAATTTTTAATCGTTTGGCGTTCTAAATTGCATCTTTGTACAAGCACATCTCGGTATAAATTTTTCATTTGTTCGCGAATATGTTTTTCAACGTAAACAAACTTCGAATTTACATACGAAAAGATATCTAAATTAGTAACGCTAATCGTATCTACTGTCGCAAAACTATTTCCTTTAGTGGTTTCGAAAATGACTAACTTCGGATACTCGGTAGTAATTACTTGATATCCGTAAACCGATTCATAATTCCGAGACGTTAAGGCGAATGTAACTCCCTGAGTACATAATGAGTATACTACCTGCATATTACCACCTAGGTCGGAATTAGACATTTTATTCGCAAACCCTTCGTAGAGCACACCGTATTTGCTAAATTTACATGCATTGGTGGGAAAGGTTTGCCAGAAGGTATATCCCCCCTCGACATCTAAACAACTACCTACAGATAAAGAACAAACTGTACCTAAGCGCAAGTTTACCTGATTATTGTCTAATTTGACCTGAGATTCGTAATCTGTTAAGGTGATTTTAATTGTACCCTGTACTACTACGTTTAGGGATCAGAGTAACCGGCCCCATTACATTTACCTTCGGTGGTTAAGGAACCTGCTAAAACAATACTATGTGTCACGGTGGAGTTGGATTTTACGCCAGCTATTATTTTTGAGTTTGGCAAACTATAAGTGGCATAACGGTGTAACAATTCACAAGAGTCTTTTGATATGTCCTGAATATATTCGTTTTCCCCATTTAGCACAATTGAAACGTGAGAAAAACTACCACAATGGTAAATAGTACGATGGATTTCCAATTTGCATTGGATTACATGCGTTGATGCGTACTCATTAATTTGTAGTAATTGCACGTATTGTTGAGTGATATTCGGCTGGTAATCAGATACCTCGCATTCGCCTACGTCCTTGAGAGACAGCGTAGTAACATTGAGTTGCCGAGCCCTGCAGTCGTAGCCGATTAAAGCAGACAGCCTGCCTACCAGAATTAAAACAACCAAAACCACAAAGCTCATTTTTACTCTGTTGAGTCTATGGGTTTCAATTGAATTAATAATTAGAAGTGTCGAAAAATAAACAAAAACAAATGGTCTCAATACTTTCTTTTTTTATAGATTTGGCTCTGTAACAGAAAGAATTATTAATATTTGAACCTTGCCTCCTGCATACCCTACTTCTCATAATTTATAATCTGTTAAGCCATTTAAATGTGACTTAATTGATATTAAGTTATCATGAATTATTATCGATTAATCAGAAAAATACTAAACCCTTACTTCCCTGATATATATATATATATATATATATATATATATATATATATATATATATATATATATATATATATATATATATATTTGTTTTAACAGATTTATGGAGCCCATTTTCTTTTATGGAGCCCGGGTCCCATAAAATATTTTTCTCGGGCGTTTATGGAGCCCGACCTAGAGTCTATAACCCCAGGGTCCATTATTTCTTTAGTCACTTGCCATAGGGATCTCTGGGCTGTAGGTACTAATATACAGGGATGGGCTTCATAAACGGATGGGGGGATAATTATATATGTATACGTATATATATATATATATATATATATATATATATATATATATATATATATATATATATATATATGTAAGAAAAATATTTATTATTGCTTTCTCAGATTGAATATTTTATATGCATCGAACTTAAATTAATAATAGTATTCAAGGATTCCTAGACCCTAATTCCAGATACGCATTTAACCTTAAATTACCTAGTAATAAAAAAAAAGTTTTATTTTTCTTGTAAGAAATTCATTGTGTTTTCAGTCTTTGTGTTTTTTCTTGTTCCTACTTTTTGGTTTTATTTCTTGATTAATATGCGAAATCCGTAGGCGATTTGCATGAACTATCTTATTAGTTTTGTTAAATGAAATTCTAATATTTACTTTATCGATTATTTCTAATATTTTATGTGGACCGGTATGATGGTCCCCAAATTTATTGGGCTTAGGACCCTTTAATAAATAAACATAATCCCCTATTTTAAAATTTCTAGGATTAATACATCTATCATAGTATTTTTTTGATCGATTTTTGGCATTAATTAGGTTTTCATAAACCAAGGTTCTAATTCCAGTGAATCTTGTGACTAAATCAACTAAATATCCATTATACGTGGGAAGCAAATCCAATTCCCTAAGTGGATCACTGGAAGGCAACCTAGCTAATTTACCGAATACGACTTCATATGGAGTATGCTTTGTACTTTCCTGTACACAGGTGCTATAATTTAGCATAGCCAAATCAAGCCATTCATCCCAATTTGAATCGGCATTTGTATATTGTTTAAGAAATTCCCCTAATACATGATGAGATCTTTCTAAAGAACCGTTTGATTGCGGATGGAAAGCGGTAGATTTTAGTTTTTTTATTTTAAATCTTTTGGATACTCTTTCCAATAGTTTACTTAAAAAATTCTGTCCCTGATCGGTTAAAACAACCCTGGGCGCACCAGAGATACATACAAATTTTTTAATAAATGCATCACCTATGGTAGTGGCTAAAGTATTCTTTAATGGGACCGCGACGCAAAATTGAGAAAGCTGATCTTGCATTGTTAAAATGTATTCGAAATCAGTTTTTGTTTTTTGTAATGGACCAACGATATCCATTGCGATTTTGTCAAACACCGTTCCCGGTGTATCCGTGATTATCATTGGCTGTTTGGTTTTCAGCCGTGTCAGTTTTTTCAATTGGCAATTGAGACATTGTTGTATTCGACGTTGAATGTCTTCTTTCATATTTTCCCAATAGTATCCGGTTTTAATCCAATTATAAGTTTTAGATACACCGCGATGGCCAGCAATTGGCGAATCGTGCATCTCATAAAAAACTTTATCTCTCAAATCTGGTTCCACGTACCGTAGTGAATTCTTGCAGGCCATTATTTTGATAGGTACCTGGCTAAATATTTGTTTAATTAATCCTAGAGCTTCAGTCCATTCAAGGTTTTCTATATAATTGTTATAAGATATACTACATCTTTTTAACTTCAAACTTAATATTATTTCTTTCAAATCCGTAAAAACTTTAAATAGATTTTCCTTGATTTTAGAAATGGAAACCCTTTCTTCCTCACGTGTACATAGAGAAAAATAATAGTAACCATTATGTCTTTTAGAATGATTTATATTAAGATACTTTAAAATTTGCTTAGATTCTATTTTATTATTTTCTATTAATGTTAAGGCACCATTATCACAGGGGTTTCCATTACTATCCACAAAATATATTATATTATCTTTTCTGTAATGAATTAAATCTTTAACCTCAATTATTTGGCAATTTTTATCTAAATCTACAGATTTTAACTTGAGCTCCGAGGGTTCGGATTCGATTATTGAAGTTGATAAATGAGAAACCTCTGATAAATCGTCAGTATTTAGCATTAAAGGGAGTTCAAATGTATCATTGTTTACGGAAGAATAGATAGGTTTTTCAGATTGGGGAGATAACAGTGCTTCTCCGTGAAAATCATCATCTAGACTATCTGATTATATGTAATTACGTTTAGGTTTGTTTGCAACGCGTTCAGAGACCCGTTTCTCATAGGGTTCTAATATAATCGGATCATTTTTCTTTTTATTAATTTTTTCCACAGAGTCTGGTAACTGAGATATAATTACTGATTTTGGTTCTAAAGTGTTCTTAATAGAATTGGATTTATCCACGTTTTTTCTTATTTGGTTTATTTCTTTATTTGTTTTTTTTTTTAGATGTTAAATTATTTTCTATTACTTTAGATCTATCAACGGCATCATTAGTAAGGTTAACTTTTTCATTAAGCAATTTAGATTGCTTCCTAGTGATTACATTACAAATGGGATTCCTAGATAACGCATCTGCATTAGCATTCAATCTCCCAAATTTGTGTATAACCTCATAATCAAATTCAGAGAGTTTAAATCTCCATTTCTGGACACGGGTGTTGCAATCCGCGGTTTTGAACCAAACTAACGGTTTATGATCAGTTACAAACGAGATTTTTCGGTTATAGATATAGGATCGGAAGATTTTTGCACAATGAATCATGGCTAAAGCTTCTTTTTCGTATACCGCATAGTTTAATTCAGGCCCTCTAAGCACACGGGAGGCATAACTTATTGGAAGGTCTTTGCCAATTTCTCCTTGAGAGAGTATTCCGCCAATGGCATAACCCGAAGCATCCGTTGTAATAATAAAGGGTTTAGAAAAATCAGGATATTGTAAGATTGGGGGATTGCATAATGCCTCTTTTAATAAATCGAATGCTTCCTGTGTTTTTCCAGTCCAGATAAACTCGGTGTCTTTCTCTAACAACTTTGTTAAAGGCTTTGACATTGTGGCAAAATTTTTAATAAATCTCCTATAATATCCTGGTAAACCTAGGAACTGCCTAATGTTTTTGACTGTTTTAGGCTGAGGGAAGCATCTAACTGCCTCAAGCTTCTTTAGATCGGGACTGACCCCATTTTTACTTAACACATGACCCAAATAGCAAATCTCACTTTTTAAAAATTTACATTTGTTAATATTTAATTGTAAATTTGCTTGGTCTAGTCTTTCCATAATCAAGCTTAGTTTTTCCTCATGTTTCTCCAATGTATCAGCAAAAATAATTATATCGTCGATAAAGGTAAATAAAATTTTCCCTTGTAGTCCTCTAAACGTTTATCAATATATCTTTGAAAAGTAGGAGGAGCATTTTTCAATCCAAATGTCATACGACCATACTCATAATGACCATATGGCGTACTGAAAGCGGTTTTGTGAGAGTCACGGGGATCCATTAATATCTGATGGAAACCTGATGCTAAATCCAGAACCGTATAATATTTATGTCCTCTAACCTGATCAATGATTTGCGTTATATCTGGTAATGGGTATGCGTCAGTTATCGTTTTTTCGTTGAGCATACGAAAATCAGAAACTAAACTAAACGCCATTTCTGCTTTAAAGATGCATCCAATTTCTTTGGAACTAACCACAGAGGAGAATTATAAGGTGAAGTCGGAGGTTTTATAATTCCCTCCTGCAGCAGTGCATAAACTTGTCTACTAACCTCTTCCTTGAGGGATATTGGAAATTTGTATTGCTTAACATTAATAGGAATGTCGTCAGTTGTGATAATTCTATGCATTACCCTACTGGTGGCACCTAAATGTTGGCCTCCCAAGAGAAATCTATGTTCAAATTTTAAAATTAAATCATTGATATGATCTCTTTCTATACTATCCAAGTGATCTAACCTTAAAAGGTCCAAAATAGAATTAATATTAAATTCTATGTTAACGGTGTGAGTAGATATGTTTGAATTTTTTTGATGGTTTTCGAGAGTATCGAAAGCATCTTCAATTTCCAGATCGGACATAACTGGTATACCTATTTCAGCAAAGGTTTCAGCATATGTAATTCTAAATAACCTGCGAATTGGATTTATATCTTCATTGATATTCTTGGTTTTAACATCCGAATCTAGAATAGCTATTTTGTAATTGGAATAGTACTCCTCCAGATCAGATAAATCACAAGAATTCTTTTCAGAGAATTCCATAGTCTCACTGTCAATTTCATTTCCAAAATTAACATCCATACTAATATTGGAAACTAAACTTGAGTGGGAACTGGTTAAATGGTCCTTGCATAATTCAGTGTTACCCGAAATCTTAAATAGCAAGGGGGTAGTGTGAATTCCTACCTTGAGGCGTTTATACTCATAATCAATCAAAGCTTTAGCTTGGGTTAAATACGTGGAGCCGAAAACTCCATCGCAAGGAATAGGAAAATCATCGGGTACTACATGAAATAATGAAGAAATTCCATAAACCACAATTTCAATTGCACCAAGAGATTTAATTGTTTCATCGCATATTCCTTTTAGTAAAACTGAGCTAGCTGGGTTTATTTCTTAACTTTCGGTATTAATTTTAATTTAATAAGATTGGCTTCGGAGCCACTATCTATCATAAAATAACCCTTGGCAAAGAATGGCAAATTGAAAATTTCAATGTATGGTAGACAATTTAAAGCCTTCTCAGTTACCATATTAGTAACTGCATTGATTTCTACCTCATAACGAGGATTATCATTTTGACAAAAATCCATTTTTTTATCACCTAATATAAATAATTTATTTTCAAAGTCTAATTTAGCGTTATGAGCTAAAAATAATTGCGACCTTAAAATTCCAGCAAATGGAATTTGGAAATTATTAGGGACTACTATAAATTCTACATTCCTACCTAACATTCTTTTATTGACTATTCCTAAAGATAAAACCGGATTTTCGGAAATACCCATGATTAGTGTTGGTCTTGTTGTATCTATAGATTTTATGTCGTTGACAAAACCTACACGAAGGATATTTATTTCGGATCCCGAATCCAACATGAAACCAAATAATACATCATTTTTACAATCTTTGAAAGAAACATGTGGAATTAATTTTGACGCAAAGTGGAGCTTAATGCTATTAACTCGTCCGCGGTAAATCCCTGCACTTGGGTTGAGCGCTGAGGAATAGGCTGCGTCCCTTGAGGTGCACTCTGACCTGAAGGGCTCTGCTCGTTTCCCGACCTCTTTGCCTCATTATTATATTAGCCCTTCTTCGACATTGGTCAATTGAATGACCTTTAATTTTACAATAAGCACAGGTAATATTATTTCTACAAGAAACCGCCGTATGGCCGGTATTTGAACACAGCTGGCATGTTTCTATGTTAACAGCTGGTTTATTTACTTTATTAGTTTCGCGCAGGTAACATCTATCAGCAGTATGCCCTTTGTTTAAACAAAGCTGGCAGGTAATTGTGTTTGATATTGCGGTGGCTTGCTCGCCTAACCGACAAAAACGAGTGGTGTGTCCTTGTCTCCCACAAGTTTGGCAGATAGCAACTTTATAACATTGGGCTGCTAGATGCCCAGGTTTTTTGCAAATTTTGCAGCTATCCTCTGGTTTTGGGGCTCTTACAGCAGCAAGCTGACATTTGTCAGAGCTGTGTCCCGATTGATTGCAAATTGTGCAAATTAAGACACTATTCGCTGATAATAGGCTGCAATTGCTGGCTTCATGTCCCGCTTGTTTGCATAGCTGGCAAAGGAATATTTTTTTTTATCAGTCTTTCCTACGCTTGATTGATCCCTTCTTAGAGCTTTCCTAGCCATAAGTAATTTTTCTATCTTAAATGCTTCCTTGACTGCATCTTTTACATTAGCAGCCGCTCCTAAACGTTGCTCAATTTCCGGCTTTAATCCAGCTTTGAAACACTCAAGTAGGGTATTTTCTACAGAGGCACTGAAACCTTCGGGTAATGTTCCATTTTCTTTTTTTTTTGCCTCCAGGATCCTTGCCCCTAATATTCTTACTCTATTCACGAAGGTTATTACTGCTTCGTCATTTTTTTTAAATTCGTTACCGAGTTCTCCGAGTAATTGAACTACTGATTTAGCTAGAGAATAAATTTGTTTTAAATAATCTTTGAACTCTTCGACCGTCCCAAAAACTTGTCCTGTTATGGCCTGTCTTGCTTCTCCTGTAACTCTGGCCCTTAGTAATTTTGCAAGGCTCGGCTCAGCTGTGGCCTCGACCATAGCCTTTGCCTCCGTGCATCCTTCCAAAAACTGTGATATGGGAATATTTTTTCCGTCAAATTCTGGGACGATTTTTAAGGCGTCCTTAATATTTACATATTGCGGAGTAATTGCCATTGTGATATTAACTGGCCCTCGAGGAACCTCGGAATCACTGCCACTAGAATCTACTGGTTTCTGGAACAACAGAGTCTTATTTTCCTTCCCAAATTCCAATTTAGGGGTATCAGCCTTTAGGTCTGATTCGTCCCCTTTTACATTTCCTGACTTCGATGTACTGGGCAATTGGTTGGATTTATCCTCTATTTTCGCTGGGGAATAGGGAAGTTGCTTAGTAGGTACAAACGGGTTGAACTGTTCTATCTCCTTCCTTGATTCTGAGTGTTCACAGGCTTTTTGTCGGGTTATGCGCTTATCACTCATATAAACTATCTAATTTAATAAAGAAATATAAAGACTTAAATGTTTATTGTGTTTTTTTTCTATTTATTTTTTCAATTATATTTACTAAGGTTTTTTATATATATATATATATATATAGAAAAGTTTACATTGAACAAAAATGAATTACTTGGTTAAAGTGAATTTAGTATTCATCCTCAAATCTTAACATCCACTCTAATGGTGATTGTGGCAAAACTTTTTTAATTTTATAGTTTAATGTAAAGCATTTAAAACAATTTTTCATCGTTAATTTCTTCTTTATACAATCCATACACTGCTTCCTTGGAGAATCAGCAGGCAGAGGTATTTCTTCTACTTTCAACTCCTTTATAACAGGAGGAGGAAGAGTTTGTTCTAAATCCCTCTTAGACCTGTTCCCAAAACGTCTTCACTCGCTTTTATTGACTAACCCTTTTCCTTTGTCTCTGCTTCTTTGTAGGCTTAGACTTTTTATGGGAATGATTTTCCACTAAAATGAAAAAATAATCATAACGTTTAACTTTATAACTTTTACAAAGCTCAATTTCGTATGGCTTAAAAAAAAATTTTCGAGTGAACCAACTATTCGATTTTACTGAGAAGTAGCTGGTCCATTTAGGTCTTTAATTTAGCCTAGATAATTGTAGTTTAACCAGTTTTAGTTTTAAATTAAACGTAATTAAGTTTTAAGTTAGTTAGATATTAAGTTTTTGGCGTAAAATTACTTTATTTTAATATACCTATAGATTATATTATGGTAACACGGTTTTTTTAAACCATTGTAATTTGACTAATGAACGAACTTAAATGATAATTTGGTAATTTATTTATCTTATCACTCTTATCTGATTGGTAGTATCTAAAATACAACCAAACCATAAAAGTAAATAATAATGATAAAAAAAATAAAAAAAAAATACTGAGGTTCCTTGACATACAGGAAATCCAAACAAGTAAAAAAAAACTTCTTTTATAGAAACTAAATTCCTTTATTTATAATTAATAGATCCTTTCTTATCAAAATTTGATTAAATCAATAAATGCGGAATTAAACAGTTTATTCTATTAAATTCCTTAATAAAACCATTTATTTACTATCTGTTATGAGAAGAGAAAATTTTCAATATTTATAATTGTATTATTTTTATTCTAAAGATAATTTTCCAAAACCTTGTGTAATATTTAAAATTTCTTCGTTTAATTTTTTTAATTTTGAATCTACGCTTGTTTCGAGATTGCGAAAACTTTTAAACACTACGCATAAATCACTAGCAAATTTATTGTTCTTTTTTGTTAATTTATTAATTTCCTCGATCAATTCCCCGTTAAATGCTGTTAATTGGAGATTTTCAAGTTTAATAAGAGATAATACGTCAGCTAACTTTGCAATTGTACCCCAACAGTCCTGATTAAGTGCCTCAAGAGACTCTACTCGTGATATTAATTCCGTAAAAAAAACTTTCAATTCGGCACTCCAGGAGGATACCATTGATTTGAGGGATCATTCTCTATATAAAAAAAAATTTGTGAAGCAATAAATAATTTTACATAAATAAACCTGTTAATTACCCAAAATTAAAAGGAGAAAGGAATACTAATGATTTTTTTTTTTTAATTATTGCAGGGATAATTTTTCAAGTTTTTGTGTAAGAACTAGCATCTCATTTTCAAACTTCTTAAAACGTGATTCTACAGTTTTTCCAAATTTACATAATCTACTGGTTACCACACTTAAATGAACAGAAAATTTATCGTTTTTATAAGCTAACTTATTGACTTCCGCGAGAATTTCCTTAATTAAGTTTTTTAATTGAGAGTTCTGAGTCCTTACAAACGATAGTTCGTCGTGTAGGTCAGCAACCGTAGTCCAACGATCGTTGTCAAATTCTTCGAGAGCTTCTGCCGGTGATATTAATTCCGCCAATCGATTTTCAATACGGCATTCTAGAACAATATTGTTGATTTCCGGAATCATTGTCCGCTTAGAGAGGGCATTGTCCGAAGGAACCTTTTTTTAAAAAAAAAAAAAAAAAAACAATATTAAACAATGAAAAGGTAAAATTCAACCTTCAAATCAGAGCTAAATTGAATTCTGTTTATTAACAATTTATTTTTACTATTATTATTCATAATTATTATTATTATTTATTAATATTTATTACCATTCTTGTATATTAATAATAAATTGGTTATTATTATTTGTTATTAACTATTATTTATTATTGTTTATTAATAATTATTGTTGAATAAAGGACACACAAATTGGATAGAATAAAAGAGTTATTTAATAGACTTAAGCTAAGATACAGTATGACTACACTTGGCGCGGGCCATTCTCGGTCTGACGACAAGTTTGCAGGAGCGTCACGCTCGCCCGTCGGCACTCACACGTTACGGGGTGGGGAGACACACATGTGTACATACGTGTATCTCGCGCTGTACAATATAATATGTATATTCTCAACACGCCTCCTTACATTTATATTGTACTATTTCATCATTTTCATTTTACATTTAACAATTCTCTGAATTTAACAAACTTATCTTTACATAATGCTTTCGTGAATACATCAGCTATATTATTTTCTGAGTCGATTTTTACAATTTCAATCTCTTTGTTTTTAACGCCCTCGTGTACATAATGGTAATGAATCTCAATGTGTTTTGAATTTTTCGTAAAGTTTCCAAAGTTCGCTATATATCATAAATCTTTATTGGTTTTTCAATATCCAAGTCAAATGTTTTTAATAATTCTTTTAGATATTTCAATTCGCTTACTATTTCAGATAACGCAACGGACTCTGCATATGTCGAAGCCTTCGTTATACATTTTTGTTTTCGCGATTTCCAATCAATTACATTCTCAAAAACTCGAATTACATAACCTGATGTGGACTTCCTACCAACATTGTCTCCAGCCCAATCTGCGTCTACATAGCCATCAATTATTTCACATTTTTATTTTTCTTATATTGTAAACTTAGTTTTTTCGTTAAATACAAATACTTCAAAATTCGTAATGTGTCTCGGTGTAATAATTTTGGAATCTACTTAAGTAATTTACGCTATGACTAATGTCTGGTCGAGTGCCAGAACTAACATATAATAATGCGCGAATTAAATTCCTATATTTTATATTTGGTTCGAACTCTTTGGAATTTTCAATTTTTAAATTTGTCTCCATCGGAGTGCTATATAACTTACTATCTTTTATGTGAAATTTAGTTGCTAGTGACTCAATATATTTTTCTTGGCTTAATTCCATCTTACCATTTATATAATCATGCTTTACGTTTATGCCTAGATACTCATTTATTTCACCTAAATCTTTCATTTTGAAACGATCAGATAACAATTTCTTTATTCTTTGTATTTTCTTTTTATCTTTTCCACAAATCAACAAATCGTCTACGTATATTAATAGGTAAACAATGTCTTTGTCTTTTCCATGTATATATAGGCATAATTCTACATTGCTCTTTCTAAAGCCAACTTTCATAACATATTCATCAAAGCATTCATACCAGTCTCTAGGACTCTTTCTCAATCCATACAACGCTTTTGACAATTTATACACTCGTTCGGTTCCATCTTCATAACCTTTTGGTTGATTGACATATACCTCCGTAGTAACCTTTCCATTTAAGAATGCTGTCTCTACATCCGTTTGTTCTATTTCGAGCCCATTTTGTCAGCAATATGAAAATAAAATTTTTAACGTTTGATTTTTCGCAACTGGGGAATATATGTCATCAATTACATCTGTTTGTTGAAAACCTCTCACAACTAGCCTAGCTTTGTACATATTATCTGATTTTCTTGTGTAAACCCATTTTACATCTATAACTTTTTTATTTTGTACTCTATCGACTAATTCCCAAGTTTTATTTTTATTTATGCATTCGATTTCTTTATTCATGGCTTCTTGCCAAGTTTTACTCTCTTTACTATTCATCGCCTCCTCAAATGTACAAGGCATATCTACAGTATCTTACATAAATATTATAGCTTTACTTTTCTGGGTATCTTACAGGACTTTTCCTATCACGCGTAGATTTTCGCGGAACTTTCAATGTTGCGTTTTCTGTATCTTTACATTTCCCCGAAGGTTGATGTAATGATAAATTATTCTTTTCTTTTACTTTACCTTGTTGCTCTTCGGATTCATTCGCGTTTTCAAAGACATTATCCGATAAATCATCGTTTGTACTTGCATCACTTTCTGTACTATCATCGTTATCAATATTATCTTTATAATCAATACCAATGCATTTAACATCTCTTTCTATAATATCCACATGCCTTGCAACAATTACTTTATTATTTATAAGTACTCTATAGCCTACATCACTATAACCTAACAATATTCCCATTTCAGCTTTTTGATCCCATTTAAACAATCTTTTTTGTTCCGGTTTTCTTACAAAAACTTTACTCCCGTACAAACGTAAATGTTCGACATTTGGTCTCTTTCTAAAAAATATTTCATAACGTGTTTTTCTTTCAATCGTATTTGCTAACGTACGATTTTTCAAATACGTCGCTGCACATATTATTTCTGGCCAGTAGCATTTGTGTACTTTTGCCTCTGATAGTAAACATCGCGCTTTATCCATTGTCGTTCTATTAAATCTTTCAGCTGTGCCGTTTAATTCGTGCACATACGTCGGACAATTATTAATAATAATACCCTTTTCTTTGGCAAATTTATAAAACCGATTATTTAAGTATTCTTTCCCGTTATCACATCTCAATATTTTTATTCTTTTTCCGGTTAAATTTTCAGTTTCATTTACAAATTGAAATAAACAATCAAAAACTTCCTCTTTAGTCTTTATGTAATAAACTTTAGCTATTTTACTAAAATCATCAATAAAAGAAACGAAATATTTTTCTCCGCTAAACCCAGTAGTTTTAAAGGGACCGCATACATCCGTATGTATAATTTCTAATATATCTTTCGCCTTTGTTCTATTATTAGTAAATGGCAAGTTATGCATCTTATTTTCAATACAAGTTTTACACTTCATAAATTTAGATTCAAGTTCATTTGGAACGCCCGTTAATAACTGCTGTTTACATATCGTATCCAAATATCTAAAATTTACGTGACCTAACACTCTATGCCATCTTTCCTTTTGACTCATGTTATTATTCTGTTCGGCACTATTTACACAACTTATATTCCTTGTCAATTTACTTTTCATCTTATATGTATCGTTAAATTTAAATGCTATTGCAGTTAATTTATTATCACTATCTATAATTTTTGCAACTTTTCCTTTCAAAATTGCCGTATTCTTATTATTCGTTAATTTTCCAACACTTATTAAATTAGCATTCATTTCCTTAGCAAAATAAACATCATCAATATTAACTTTATTTTGCTTCCCGAAGGTGACAAAATAAAGAGATAGAGTTCCTATCTTTGTAGCTTTTATAGCTCTATTATCACCGAGATAAATATTTACCGGTTCTTTTAAACTAATACATTTTTCAAAATAATTTTCGTTATTTATAATATGATCAGAACATCCGCTATCGAGTATCCACTCTATCTCGCTCATACCTGACCTGTTTGTTTCGTTGGTGTACGCAGCGTGTGTCGTCGCTATCCATGCGCTCGCACCTTCGCCGCTCTGTTCGCTCGTGCTGGTTCCTTGTTGTCCATGGAATTTTCCGCGTCCTCTGCCGTAATGGCCTCTTCCGGCTGTGCCTCGGCTGCGACCACGTGTCGATCCTCTCCATGAGCTGCCGTTGCTACCTGCTTGTCCTCCATCTTGGCAATCTCGTGCGAAATGACCAGGTTTTCCACACTTATAGCAGTTTCCCTTTCTTGCAGTAAATACATTCGTACTTCTCTCGTTATGCTCTTTTCGATTCTTCGTTTCAGCTAGCTTAATTTTGTTTCTTATGTAATCAGCCGTTTGTTCTTCTTCTTTCAATGTATCAACCAAATCACCTATATAACTGTATGATTCTGGTAATGTATTGAGCATATAATTCAATTTTTCTTTTTCGCTTATTTTAGCACCCGCACCTTTTAACTCATTTACCGCTTTTTCAAAATCACTGAAAAATGCCTCAGAATCACTATAGTTTCTTAATCTTAATTTCTCCAGTCTATTCTTGCAGACTATTTGTAACGCCATTGATTCTTTGAAATACATACCGTCTAGCTTCTTCATAATTTTGTATGCTGTTTCTTCTTCACAAACAAATTCTAATTGTTTATCTGATATCGCACTATAAATTATATTTATTGCTCTCAAATCATTCTGTTTCCATTCTTCTACTTTGTCTGTTTCACTCTTTTCTCTTTCTATCACAATTTCACATTTTTTGAGCTTCATGTACATTTGGATCCTCTTTTTCTACATACTGTAGTTTCCGCCATCGAATACTGGCATTGAAACATCCTTTTTATCCATTTCGTCTTCTTGCTTGACCTTCGATGTTGTGGCTTGTTCCTTCGACTCGAGCGTTCCTTCGTGTTCGGAGTTTTTCTCTTCCTTGGTGTCCGCCGTCTTAATTTGAGTTTATAAGCTGCCCCCAATACTCGCCGAGGCTTGTATTGGGTCAGAGTCTTCTTTTCAACACTCACCAACCACGCGCTCCGCCACCATGTTGAATAAAGGACACACAAATTGGATAGAATAAAAGAGTTTATTTAATAGACTTAAGCTAAGATACAGTATGACTACACTTGGCGCGGGCCATTCTCGGTCTGACGACAAGTTTGCAGGAGCGTCGCGCTCGCCCGTCGGCTCTCACACGTTATGGAGTGGGGAGGCACACATGTGTACATACGTGTGTCTTGCGCTGTACAATATAATATATATATTCTCAAAAATTATTATTAATAGTTATTGTTTATTATTAATTATTGTTATTATAATAATTAATTAAAAACTGTAAAAAGGTAAATATGAATTTACTTAAATTTGTATTTCTTTCAATTAGTTATTATTGAATTAAAATATAGTAAAATTTAGAAAAAGAAAGTACTCGAATATTATTTTTAACTTTTTGAATTCGAGTGAAAATTTAGTAAATAAAATTCAGTTTTATGAGTAAAAGCTTGAACTCTTTTGATATATGTAAAAAAAAATTTGTTTGTTTTTCAAAATATATAATTATGATATAATGGATTAGGTAATAATTTTTAGAATTTATATAATTTCCTATAGAAGTTTTAATAAAACCCCTCTTCTCTATTTTTATAAAGGATTTTAAAGTTTTCAAATTCAGTAATTTTTGTTCTTAAGATTGATATAATTTTGTATAGAAGTTTAATATACTTCTCTTCTCTATTTTTATAGAGGATTTTAAAAAATTGTGATTTAATAAAAATGTGATTCATAACTTTGTAGATTTAGCAAGTTAATTTTTAGATTTAGTATAATTTTCTACAGAAGTTTAATAATACTTCTCTTCTCTAATTTTATAGAGGATTCATAAGTTTGTAAATTTAGTAAATTTTTATTTTTCGATTTAGTAAATTTTGTAGAAGTTTAATAATACTTCTGTTCTCTAATTTTTATAGAGGATTTTTTTTTTTTTTAATTTTGATTTAATAAAATAGAAGTTTGCAAGATTACTTTTCTCAACATAGAGACTTAGTAATTTTAATACTTTCTTCTTTTAAATTCATTTCAATTTATTATGATTTAGAAAAAATAAGTGAATATATTTTTAATTCACTCATAATTTTTAATTTTGTAAAACCTAGTTCTAACTTTAGTTTTTAAAATTGATCGAGAGGCCGTTGCTCGTGGTCATCCTTTTGTGACACAGAGGCTTTGGGGCGTAGACTTAAATTTGAAAAATTAATTTTTCTTATTTTAATTTAGCTTGGTTTCATTTTATTTTCAACTTATTAATTAGTTTTCTTTCTCTTAAAATTTTGTTTAATATCTTTTTCTATTTTTAAATTTGAAAACACAATAAGTTTCCTTTCAACCTATAAACTTTTTACCCTAACATAAAATTGATCCTACCTAGTATTTGTATCTATTATCCCTCCGAGGCCTCCAAATTTGTTACGTCGGGTCTAGCAAAGAAGACCCAACAGTTAGTTCTATAAGAACTATATTGCTCTCTTTAGAGCCTAGGCTAATGAAAACCTACTAGCTCGGGACAGAGCTAGATACTAACACTAGAAGGATGGGATAGGGTTGGGCAGCAATAAGGCGCGACGCGGTCGTAAAATAAAGGATTGAAGTTAAATTTTCTGCGAATCAGTTTTTATATTTGACTACAAAAGAACGGATATATAAATGGGAGTGGTTACCCAGACTAACATCCGTAATTTTGTAATGTAATTTTACGCGGTAAAAATTAGGATCGTTTTAAAAAGGTGGATAGACTTGAAGAAGAAACACTTTTTCTTTAGGGGAAATTGCACGGACACTCGAATTAAAACACACATTAAATGGGGTTATTGTTTTGGGAAATGTTCTGGCTAACTAGTAGGAAAGTTAAGATAGCAAATAAAATTTTACACTTTCTTATTTTTACTCGGTCCTTAGCGGCTTTGATGGTCCGTTGTCTCTGCTGCGTGTTTTTATGAAAGGTGTCAGTTGTTTAACTGATTTTAAAATAAATAAATACAAACACGAGAATCTTTAGTTTTATGCAATCAATTTATTTCAATGAAAAGTGTGTGTTATCTTTGCACGGTAACAAGGTTAAACAGCGAATTTCAAAAATATTTTAAGGGATCGTAGAAATCGAACCTCTCCGGTGGAGGACTGTGAGAAGAGTGAGAGTGAGTGAATGCGTAAATGAACGAGCTGGACTAAAGAGGGGACGCCGACGCTTTCCTTATCTTAGACGCCGAGGGATGCTATTGGTCTTCGGATTTTTGGGACCAACCCTCACTCAAAATCGGGCGCCAGGATTCGATAATGAGGTGTCGTTATGCATAAATGCTATGACTTGATTGTTAGTCAATAAAAAAGAATTTTTACCGTCTTACATTCAGTATAAGGATAAATAACCCACTTTGACATAACGTTTTTTTATAATAAATAATTTTTAATATGACAACTTTAAACACATATAAGAATCGGGCCGTCTCATGACTAATTAAAAAGAATTTACGTTAAAATATGAAGATTTATTAATTGGAAATTGAAAATCATTAGAGAAATTGATTAATGAAAACATCTGAAGGATAAATGCTGCAATAATTTATAATTATTCCGTAATTAAACATTACCCAAAGTAGATGATTTATGTACAGAGTTTTTATTTTAAACAAAACAGTTTTAAATACGAAATCGTAGAAGAATAATTATGCATGCATCTATACCTTTATTTCGTACATTAGCCACTAGCGGTCAATCAAATGCGCGAATAAAAATATTGTTTTGATGTATAAAGGTGGTGATGACTTAAACGTAAATTGCAAACAGAATTTTGAATTTTATGTTCTTGTTTGTGGTTGGTATATGTATGTAACTATTATTATCAGCATGCCGGTTTAATATAGGTAATATAAAAATCTTAATATTAGTAAATTAGACTTAAAATTAAATGTAGCGATTTCCGATGATATAAACGGATTTAGATTTTATATCCTTATACGATTAGATTGGAATTCGTGACGAAAGTAAACTATAAATTTTAGCATATTTAGCGCGTAAATTAAAACTAAAAATTGTAATTATAAAAATAATTAAATTTATATAGACTCTAATACAATTAAAGTATATACAAAAATTTGAATAGATTATAACGTATACCTTATACTTTTACAACTTCAGACTTAACATATAATTCTAAAATAAACTATCTCAGTTGACATAAAACTAATGTTTGGTTAACATAATAAATTAAATCAAACGGAATTTCAACCTAAAAATTTTCGTAGCCAAAAACTTATCGATATTAATGTATACCTGGGTTATAAACAAATTAACTTAGTTATAATTGGCCTCTAAATGCTGAATATATAATAGTTTAATTATGGAAACCAACCTGGACATATTATAAAAGGTTGTGGTAAATTAAAACGATTTAGTATTTACAAATGCAATTTCTATACTCTATAATAGTTATATAATTAACATCTATAAAATTTCTAGTCATAATAATTTTATTTCATAAACTAATTGGCTTTTTTTTTTCTATAATAAGGGGGTGTTATTAAACGTTGAGGTTTTGATTTATAAATTCTCCATAGTTGGAAGATGTGAACAATTGAAAATTAATATTTGTGTACGTTTCAAAATAGCGAATATAATCCGAATGTCGATATTTTCTTATTTAAAGTTATGGTTTTGTTAGAACTTCTTCTAATATTTATTTTACAAATGATTTTAAATGATTAAAAGTGCGAAAGACAAATTTGTTTAAGAGTTAAGCATTATGTTAATAAACTAAAAGTTTAGCATAGTCCTTTAATTATAAACTATTGCTCGAATTGAATTTGTTAAAATGTAAAAATACAAAAATACAAACATCTATGATTATAAGAAATTTACATATTTCTTAAATACATTTCAAAAAGGAAGAATATTTCCTATTCTTATTTAATATGAGATGGCTTCAAAGTACAGTCACAGAATAGTCATCTAAGTGAAAAATAATGCAGGCGTGGGTTGTAGGAAATGCTGGAAAGCGAGCGAGAGAGAGACGGGAACAGACGCCGTCATGTATAGCTGCAGGGTTTCCCTTGTTTATTGATATTCGAGTTGTTGGAAAATTCCGACGCGTACTTGGGTTCGGGAACCTTATCACTTGCAGATGGTGGGCTCTTAGATTAGACCTTGGGAAAGCAAAGAGAGGGATCTTTTATCGCGGCCTACTCGGCAAACTCGATTCTGGTTTGTGTACTAAGGCTATCGTAGGGGAAAGGAAACGAAAAAAAAACTTTACGACCTAAGCCGAGGAAGTAAGCATTGTGCCCTTACATTGAAAATGCTCGCATTTGGGGTTCTCACGAGACCGAAAATTCTAGGCCTGTGTTTTATGATTTCAAAACTATTTTCTGTGTTGCATTTATTTAAAACTCTTATGTATTTTATGATTCAATGGTAACTAAATTTTTTAATAATATAGAAAATGGCCGGATGTGATAACCATTTGGATAACAAACTCCACTTACTCACACACCAAAGCGCTAACGTAAGATATATCGGGTGCGCTCCGTCCGCCACTTACTCGCACATTAAAACCGGACGGTAGCGTATACCAGCATATGCAATACATGGCTCCGACCGCCACTTACTCACACCGGCAGAATACTGGCATATATACAATACACGCACGCGTGCAATTACTCACACACCCAAGCGCTAGTATAAGATACATCGAGTGAGCTCCGAGATGCATATACTCACACAAGTAGACTCCGTATATGTAAGCAAAGACCTGTATCGCGTTATACACATTACATTAAACGTATTGTTACACTCACACACACACCCATACAATAATTAATAATAACCATAATTACAAAAGAATAACATATAACTTTATTTAAGATCATAAACACACACAATAAAACCTATTATCAACAACAACGTCTCGAATCAACTAACTAACTCGAATTGAGAACAACAAAACTAATCGCTTGGCAACGCTTTTATTCTTATGTTCGATGATGGTAGACGAACACATAACATTATTCTCCCTTCTTTCATTGGTCCATCTTGAATTCTTTAAATCATTTTGAAATCATCTTGAACTCATCTTGAAATCATCTATTTTAAGCGGGTTGATCCTTGACTTATCTGGTCAGAGGACCCGTCTCTTAAAAAATAGAATCGTCATTTTTGGGTATCATCGTGTGATTATTCTCCATCCTTTTAGATTGTCGTCCCGACAATCTTAAGATAAAACGAAAGAGAAGACGTCTTCTTCAAGCGGTCTGATCCTTCGCACATGGTCAAAGGGCCCGTCTCTTGAATTGGTCCACCTTGAATTCTTGAAAACATCTTGAAATCATCTTGAAATCTTTTTGAAATTGTCTACTTTTAAGCGGGTTAATCCTTGACTCATCCGGGTATCTTCATGTCATTATCGGTGGGTAGAGTCTTGTTGGTAATTCTTGGACATAAGTGGGGAGTTGGTATGCCGTGGTACCTCACCTATGTCCCTGCTCTGGCATTTGCCCTGTGTCTCACGGGAAAAACCACGGCTCAAAATAACCGTGAACAGAGCAGAAGAAATTACCTATCGTGGTAAGTCGTCATTGATCAAAATGAATGATCTTCTTTTTGTGTTTTGGTATCTTCTGGATACAGAAAACGACATCATTGATCTTCTTAACAGACAGTTTCTGAATATAGCTTCCATAATTTATATATTCTTCTCCTTCGGGAGGATATCCTCGAATAAAATCCAGAGGAAGTCTCAAATCAGTCTCGGTGTACATTTCCGCTGGAGTCGTCTCAATTGTTGAGTGTACTGATGATCTGTAAACTAAAAATACACAAGGAAATCAAACGATCCCAATCTTCTTGGTTATCTGATATATGTTTAGATAAGTATTCGAGTATCGTCTTATTGTCTTTCTACCTCATCATTCGGTTATATGTGTAATGGTGTGGCCCTAGTTTTTCGAATTCCTAGCAGGTTGGACAATTTTTTAACTAGTTTAGAGTCAAAGTTACGACCCCGATCGGTGCGAACTTAAAGAGAAAGCATATATACGTATACACAATTGCAATTAAATTGAACTGATTTAAATACTCAGACAAAGGCGACGTACTATCAGTTGGTTATCATAAATATCAGATTTTACGTTATAAACTAACCTTAAATCGATTGGTGTTACCGAATTTTCAACAAATGCTCTCGTGTTTCTAAATGAATTATCATCTAACCTAATACGCTGTGTGTTTCTGTTACTCGTGTAAACCACGTTTGTTGCTGCTGTTGTTTGTGTATTGAAATGTTGGGTTGTACCCGGTTTAATTTTTAAAGCTCCAAGAGCGTTTCATGAAGAAGAGTAGGCTGGAGTACACCGACCGTCGGTGAGATGTCAGCGTCGATGAGTCATCAGTCATCATACGTGTATCAGTCCCCAAGGGTGCGCCACCAGCCTCCAAGCGCATGCCATTAATCGGTGTCGGTAGTATTTCGGACGAACCCCCAAAATGTTACACTCACACACACACATACAATAATTAATAATAACCATAATTACAATAGAATAACATATAACTTTATTTAAGATCATAAACACACATAATAAAACATGTTATCAACAACAACGTCTCGAATCAACTAACTCGAATCGAGAACAACAAACTAGTCGCTTGGCAACGCTTTTATTCTTATGTTCGATGATAGTAGATGAACACATAACAGTATATAGTAAAATAAGAAAGACATTACTATCGCAACCATGAATATTATTAATAATATATTAATATTAACAATTATTAAAGTAATTATAAATAATTAAAACTTTTTTTTTTGTTTGTCAAAAATAATTCAAGAGAAAATTGGTTTCAATTTTTTTATTATTCAAATAAAGTATATTCATAAACGATTCTCGAATTATTTATGATAAATATATAATTAATTTGTATTCGGAAATAAGATCTTTTGTAATTATTTATGCTAAATTATTTATTTTTTTTAATATCCAATATTATAAATAATTTATGTTGTGAATTATTAATAACTAACAAATATTAAACATTTGATATAAACTTGGAAGTCGTATACAGTTATCAATAATTCACAACATAAAATTCTTTTTGTATCTTTTTTTTTTTTAAATAATAATGTGTGAAGTCCGAAATAAATGAATTGAAAACAGTAATTGTCTATATAATATTATTTATTGAAATGGACTGTATGTATTTACCAATTCCTATGGCTGGTTACAATGTTGAGATATAATTACTGTTGTTACGCCTTGTAACTGCTTAATTGCGATTGTAATTAAATTATAAATTATGCTCGCTACTTTGACGAGGCTTACAAATAAAAACTTGACTCGAATGTCGTCTGAGTTTGACGAAGCTCTCCAGTTTCCTTGTACACTGTGACTGACTCGAACGGCCCATGCGGAGGCTTTTTAATGCATAAGTAAATTAGGTTAAAAATAAGCCCGGTGACGTATCGAATTCACCTTTTGACAACTTATGTATTACAAGTTTTCTGGGTCGTCGTACTTGCGAAATGCTGAGCATTGCAAAGTGTGGCCTTTCGACTGCCCCGGACTTCGATGGCTTGGATTCTAGCTCGACCGTATGTTAACAATTGCATGCGCTGTCTTCCTGAGTAGGTTACTCTATACGTCACAAGGTCGCATAAGCAGAACGCTACGTCATATTAAGTTGCATTCTCGCTTTTATGTGTCAGGAAATATCTGATACTAATAATGCTTTTTCTTTAAAATGAGAATACGTCTCCGGACGTAACACCACCCCGCTTAGACTGTTGAATATCGTAGAGATTCAACAAGTGTATCAGAGATTTTCCGTTACAAAATTTGATTTAATGATAAAAATAATAATAGGACAATAAATCTATGATTTAATATCATTCACTTTTAAGAAAACACTTTTACAATAAATTCTTAATTAAATTATAAATATAAATTACAAAAACCTTCGGTGCAAAAATAACTTGAATTTTCATGAATTAATAAAACGTTACGTAATAAATATAGCATACGTTATGCATTAAAATTTGTATAGGAACATATATCTTGATATAAATTAAATTATTTTATTATCGTTAATGTGTAATAATTTTGTTGTTTTGCTGTATTTACAAAAAAAAATAGAGTCATTGATTAAGTTTAGAAATAATGTGCGTAATAAATAATTTTGTAGTAAATAAAATGTGAGGAGAAATATATAGGGAATGATTCAAGTGATCATTCACTTCCCTTCCTGCTGAGATATTTGGCAAAATGTATATCACTTTTTTCTCTTTATTTGAGTAGAATAACATTGAAGGAATGTTGGTAGTACCATCATAAAAACATTTGAATAACTATATACTAACACAAAATTGAATTATTCCCAAAAGAAAAATTTAATTCCATTATGTAGGTATTTTTTGTGAAAAAGGAAGGTTAATAGGTTGGAGTGATTTTGGTAGATTTTGACTTATTATTGCTCTTATGCATCATTATCTTTCTTTGCAAATCTCAGCCGTTTTAAAAGTTCATTTTAAACTCAAGATTTTTTCTGGCATGAGTAGCATTCACATATTTGCATTAGAGAGTATGCAGTGCGTTAGAGTAGAAAATTGCTTTACTCAATACAGTGCCGAATAGTGTATCTTGTAGGATGATCATGTCAGTATATGATGAAACTGATCACTACCAATACATTATATTCGATTTAATCTTAGCAATGTGAGTACAGCTACCTAAATTCTTTCTTTCTTTTGTTCTTGAACTATTCATAAAATTTCTTTTATGAATGCGAACAATTTTTGTAGGCAAATACAATCTGATTTTGCATAAAATTACAGTCAAATTATTTTTATCTATGTTTGTTAGGGTTGCAAGGTTTAGGAATGGTTTTATTTCGTTTTCTTGTGGATTAGTTCTATATTTTCTTATTCAAAGATAGATAGAATAATAAGTTATTAAATTGATCCCTGAAATGTTTTCTACCTTGTGACTAAATAATTAATTAAATATTTCTATTATTTAATAACACATAATTTTTACAAATAAAACTTTTGCTTGTTTCATTAGCAAACAAAAACTAAGGTATTTTAATATGTAATTGCAATATTTTTGTTTGTTGTTGTTAAAAAGGAAGAGAACAATGTATATTTTTTTTAATTGTCAACGACATTATTGTTAGTCGTAGCATTACTTCTAAAATCTTTCATGTGTGAATCTTTTTGCTGTCTTCGTAAAAATTTCTTAGAATTTCATTATTCAAACTTATATTATTCCGATCGCATTTTTATAAAATTATTAACTTTCTGAGGAAATATAGTTGCTTTTCACAAAATTCTGACATGTTGATACGAACAATTGTAGACAAACGGATAAGTGGTTATAATTTTAAATTGTATATTTGGAAAAATCTGGATCACCTTAGGGTTATATTTTAGTTGACCAAGAAGTAGGATGGTTTTGCTTCAAATGGAAAAGTTCAGCTGCAATTACAATTCTCTATTGCTGTATTAAATTTGGAAAAATAAGAAGAGATTATGATAGATGTTAATATTGAGTATGTTGTCCATATCCTAAAACAAAAATGTTATGTTATTATTTGTTATAATATTGTCTTTGCTTAATTCCCATAATTGAATAAGATAGTATTTTGTTCATTTTAATAGCGTTGAAAATTTTTATTATGCTAATCCTTTTGAAATTTATTCATATTTGGTTTTTTAATAGGCCATGTTTTATCTCCCTTTTTAAACTTTTTTCTGATAGTAAATTTATTGTAGTAACCTTTAGATTTTAATTTTAATCTTGTAATTTTTGATAATTCTTTTAAATATTTTTTAGAATTAGATATCCATTTTAGTTTTCTGACATTTTTATTAAATTTTACTTTGATAGGATAGTTAAAAACTAACTGCAATTGGTGTACTTTATTAGGATTTGTATTTAGATTGATCTTTACGTTATGATCTTGATTTCTCAAAGTTTCTTTTAGTTGACTATTATTCTCAAGCTGTTCTTGGTGTTCTTGATTATCAAATATTTTTAGATAATTTTTATTCTCTAAATGTTTTTTATGTTCTTGATTATCAAACCTATCTTTTGATTGATTTTCATTTTTGAAAATTACTTTACTATTATTTAGTAAGTTCTTTAGATTTTTTGTATCATTTAATAAAGCCTCTTCTGAATATATTGATGCTATATTCTCTTTTAACGAATTTTCAAGCGAGTTTTGTTGGAATTTAGTTTTCATTTGATCATCTTCGGATTCAAATGGTTCAGCTAAAGCAAAAGTTATGTCTAAAATGACTTTAAGATCATCATAAAAAGTTACTGTTTCCAACGAATTATTATCTTTTTTATTATTTTCATTCGAAACTTCATTCTTTTGGTTATTTATATCAGATTCATTAGGATCAATTAAATTAATTTCATCATAATCCTTATGAGTTTTTATATTAGACTCATTGAAATTCATTTCATCATTAGTCTCATAATTTTTTACAATAGAATAAATTAAATTTGTTTCCATAATTTTCTTAATTTCATGATTATTTTTGCAAATTTCGTTAATATCTATAAAATTAATTTCATTAGTATTTTCATGATTTTTTATAATCATATTATTATCCTTTGGTTCAACAGTGATTTCATGTATTTTTATAAAAGGTTCGATAATTAAATTGATTTCTTTATCATCATTAATTATTGTAGATTCCTCTATGATATTAGTTTCCTGTTTATTTTTATTTACTTTATTTTCTGTAATTAGTTCATTACCATTATACCTTTCAATATTCGTTGCATTAACTTTGTTTTTCTGAATTTTTGATTCGTTAATTGTTTCTTTTATAATATTATGGTATGATTCATCAGTATTAATACTTGGATATTGTTTGATTTCCTCACATTCTTCAGTAGTATGATCTGGATTTTTACAAAGATCACAATGATTTCTCATTGCATTATATTGCATTATAAGATTTTTAAGTTTTCTGCAGTTGTCGATGTCATGCCCGATTCTTTTGCAATATTCACATTGAATTCTTTTTCTATTTACTGTATTGGGTTGTTGATTATTAAAAATCATATTTCTTGGTTTGTAATTTTGTTGTTTGATGTTATTGAATTTGTATTCCTTAAATTGCTTTGTGTGTGGTATGTCTATTTGTTTTCTAAAATTCTATAATTTGGGCTAATATTCGTGTAATTGGTATTCATTTTTAAACTTGTATTTCGATCTGGGCAATATGCTGCAGTATGTGTGACCGCCTCGCAAATTTGACAAATTATTCTACTTCTTAAAATCGCACGCTTGCAATCTGATGCATCGTGGTCTTCTTCCTTACATAACGCGCACCACATTATTTTTTCGTTTATCGGGCAGTATTTCATCCAGTGCCCGAGTTTATTGCATTTCGTGCATACTGCTGACAAGCAGTCTTTAGTTGAGTGACCCGTGCTTCCGCAATAATCACAATCAAGTTCATATTTCTTTACATCAGGGCATTGAGTAGCTGTATGTCCTATGATTTGACAGTATTGGCAATAAACTTCATTTGTTTGGTTAAATGTACATTTATCTACAGAATGTTCTCTATAATTACAGCGTTTACAGAAAAGTTCTATTTTATTTTTAGCATTCTTGCAAAAATATGATATATGATCTTTACTTTTACAAAAAACACAAACTGCATTAGAGCAAAACAATGCTTCGTGATATTGATCTCGGCAAATTTGACAATGAAATTCTTTAGTATAATAATGGTTTTGTTGTTCAAAATTATAAAATATATTAGCTTGATTGTTCATCATCGCTTTTTCATTTTATTAAATGTTCGTGATTATTATTGTATTTTATTTTTGAATTTATCTTTTATTTTGTTTATTATTGTCTTTCTTTCATTTTCTCGTTTGAGTGTTGTTCATTTTCTTATTTTATTATAATCCCTTTTGCAATGTAATATTTTATTGTAATTCTGTTTTTGTATGATTCTTGATTATAATATTCTTACTTTTATTGTAATACTTTTCGTTTGTTTAGTTATTTTTTATTATTATTTTGATTTCCTTATTTTGATTAAAAATGACTTGATTATTTTATACACTGATTATATCTCTCATATTTTTTCTATTTTGTATCGTGTAAAATCTCTATTATTTATTTCCTTTTATTTATTTGTCTTCATTCTTTTCTTATGTTTTATTCTTTATTCTTTTTATTTATGTATCAGTATGGTTAGTAATCTAGCCTTAAAGCTCTTAGTTTCTTTCCGAAAGCGTTCGCTTATTATTATCGTTTATTTGCTTTTTTTTAAATCTGCGTTACTTTGTGTCGTCTGTCTGGTTATAATTCCTTTTTTTCTACGTTTTTCTGATATGACATGACATATTACTCTTATGCCAATGCTCTACTTAATATTTCTTTTTAAATATCTTTTTTTTATTATTAGTTCGACTATTTCTTGTGTTTACTTATATTTTTGTAATTGTTTTATATGATTTTATAATTTGTTTATTTGCTGCTTTTGTATCTCCATCACTTCTATTTTCCGTTTACTTTATTTTTCTAGTGCTTTTATATCTTATTATTTAAAATACACTATTTATTTATACACGGATTATTTAATTAATAGTTTTTGTTTTAAATTATTATTCAATTTCCTTTCTTACGTTTAACCCTTTATTCTATTCTTTATTTTTCCCGTAAATATTTCCAACTTATTTGGCAATTATTCTTAATCTTTTTCCTATAATCTTTGTTTGTTATTTTAATATTCTTGTTTATATATTGTAATGTTTCTCTTTTGTTTTATTATTTTTCCTTTTAAATATTTTATTATTGATTTTTTTCTCACATGTCTCATTTTCTTTGACTGCTATTTTTTTCGTATAATATCTTTTGATTTCAATATGTACTTTTATTTTGACACTTGCTATTTGACTTATAGTTTGTTATGAAATTTGTTGTTAATAACTCAACGGGCCGTACACGTTTACCTTCCGAAGTTTAAACGATTATGCTACAATCCTTAATTAATCCTCTCACCTTCTTACTGCAAAACGAGAAGCGCGGACTTATTCTATGTTAGTTTCAAACAAATAAAGTTATTTATGTAACAAAATACAATTCGCTTTTCACTATTTCGGTCTACTCAATATGAGTCTAATGAACTTACGTTCGATTTGTACCGGAACCAATGCTACGTTCCCAAAAATAGTTATTTTTATTCTTTTATTTTAAACAGTCTAGTGAACTAATGTTCGATTCGTATCGGAACCAATGTGAAGTCCGAAATAAATGAATTGAAAACAGTAATTGGCTATATAATATTATTTATTGAAATGGAATGTATGTATTTACCAATTCCTATGACTGGTTACAATGTTGAGACATAATTATTGTTGTTACGCCTTGTAACTGCTTAATTGCGATTGTAATTAAATTATAAATTATGCTCGCTACTTTGACAGGGCTTACAAATAAAAACTTGACTCGAATGTCGTCTGAGTTTGACGGAGCTCTCCAGTTTCCTTGTACACTGTAACTGACTCGAGCGGCCCATGCGGAGGCTTTTTAATGCATAAGTAAATTAGGTTAAAGATGAGCCCGGTGACGTATCGAATTCATCTTTTGACAACTTATGTATTACAAGTTTTCTGGGTCATCGTACTTGCGAAATGCTGAGCATTGCAAAGTGTGGCCTTTCGACTGCCGCGGAGTTCGATGGCTTGGATTCTAGCTCGACCGTATGTTAAAAATTGCATTCGTTGTCTTCCTGAGTAGGTGACTCTATACGTCACAAGGTCGCATAAGCAGAACGCTGTGTCGTATTAAGTTGCATCCTCGCTTTTATGTGTCAGGAAATATCTGATACTAATAATGCTTTTTCTTTAAAATGAGAATACGTCTCCGGAAGTAACAAATGTAATTAAATTACCGAAAAATTGTTAAATTACTCAATCATCCTAAAACATTTTAGGAATTTAGAGAGCAATGAGACACAATCAAAAGATAATGAACTCTATAACAAGGAAAGTTCAAACGTAAATACAAGGTATTTTCGATAGCTTAAACGAAAAATCATGACGCACGATGTTTTCGACGGAGCATCGACCGATGCTCGATACACGTACTACGACAGAATATAGTGACATACTATTTGGTTGCCTACGTCCTAGGCGCTAGCTAATCATACGCAGTTGCTGCCTACGTACTAGGCGCTGGCTAGTCCTACTCAGCAAGTTGCCTATATGACGGCGACATCTATCTATCAAAATCTATACCCACAACCGCATATAACTATATATATTAATTAACGTGAACATTTGTAAGAATATATGAATGTATATGTACTTTTAATGTTTTTTTTTTTTTTTTAATTCGCTAAAATATATGAACTCTTGGGGCGCACCACCCAGGAAAATCAATGGAGTAGTACTCATCTTCAAAATCTATATATATATATGGGTCGTTCTTGTACTTTTCGGTCATAACCGGTCGCAGGGGGTTAACCATTTTCCTCGCTGATTTTTCCTGTGAAATTACATATAAAAAAAGTGAGAAAGCCCCAATATTAGCTCCCGATATCCAATATTGAGACAGCTAAACCGTACTGAATTTCGCAAAATTGTCAAAAAAATGCTATTATCGAAAAATTCCGTAGGGCTCGTTTTTTGATCGATTTGAATGATTCAAGAAGAAATTTTTTTGCTATTTTATCAAATTTTAGAAAAAAAAATTGTGGAATATAAATAATGCAATGAAATTTTTACACAAAGGAAAGCGTGAATCTAAATATTTTTGTTTTTAAGGTTACCTTTCAACCTTTGAGTTCCTCTAGTTTTATAGATATTGAAATCGGATACAACCTATTTTCTTCCTCTTAAAAAGACGTTTCATTTTCCCTGGGCCAAAGATTGATTTGATTAACTGCAAGCAAACATACAGCTTTTTCAAAATGGTCACTTTTCGAAAATCGCAATGTTGGCACCCCTGTAACTTTTTTCTATCAAAATCGATTGGGCTCGTATTCGGCGGAAAAAAATGTTTTAACCTTCTAGAAAACAACCCAATTGGTTTCGTTCGATTTTTTGGATATTTGCAAAAGTTAAGAATTTTTCAAAATGTGGGTTTTTCGTATAAGTATCCATTAAGGGCGTGTTACACCTAGTGGCTTCTGAGGCCAAAATCACCTGAATCGATGGCTTTTCATGGGTCTAAATTACTTGAAATTCATGTATTTATTGCTCAAACAGTTGAAAATATTACAAATATTTAATTAAATAATTTTAAAATGCTAACAGCGACAAAAACATTACAAAAGCTCTTAAAATTAAGCAATTAAAAGTGGTTTTTCAATTTTTAAAAATACTTAAAGAAATAATTTTAATATTTCCAACACTTCAAGCCATTAATGCATGAATTTTAAGTAATTTAGGGCTTTTCCCATGAAAATTCATTGAATACTTTTTTTAAAAAGGCCTCAGAAGACACTATGTGTAAGACCCCCTTTAATACATAAAACACAAATCCTCAGCTTCTTGTTTGAGCATCCGCAGCAAAATTTATATTTCGATACATATTTTTACTATCTCATTTTTTAAAATATTGTAGTGACCGCATTATCGTTTGGATCTGTTCCTCAAAGATGTGTAAAAGGCTGATAGATCGTACTATATTCATTGCTTAAAGTGTTGTTTCAAATAAACAAAATGAATCTATAGAAAACATAATCTATGGATATACGATCCCGGATACAAGAATCTTTCATGGAAAAAGAGACAGGACCATTACAGACGAGATTTATAGATATAGAAATAATGTTTTAAAAAGTGGGATAGTAAAAATATGTATCGAAATATAAATTTTGCTGCGGATGCTCAAACAAGAAACTGATTATTTGTGTATTGTATTTTACGTATTAAGGTGATTCCCTGGAGATCAGAGTTGATTAACACATACTTGAAATTACACACATAGATCAATAAAGACATAACGAATGTCATATCCAAATTTCAGAGCATTTTATCTTTTAGCTTCTGAGTAATTGCTGTGTAAAGTTACACGGATTACATGAGATATATATCTATATATATCGAAACTGTCGCGTTATGTATCTGTTTACAACAATATCTAAGCAACGAGATTCAAGTGAGCCTTGGAATTTCATGTACTCATTGAATATATAATAAGGAATGTTTTCGCGCAAGAATGAAGTTGATTCATCGTTTCATTATTAAAATAGAGCTTCTTAAATACATATATCGCTTTCGCAGAATTTGATATGTTTCGAGGGTTATGTACGCTCAGCGCGCCAGCGTGCACTCTCTATCTCTCTCGCTCAAAGCTGTCTGTCTCTCTCTTACCCAGGGAACCACCTTAAGGTGATTCGATAGCTCACCGCTCGCGGGGCGTGGGGCTCACCGCGCACCACCTCCCACAGCGAACGAACTCAATCGTATGTTTACGTTTTGCCGCAGTACTCGGAATCAGCGTTGTCAATCGCGATCAGATTGCGTTTAAACATTCTCCTGTATATTTGCTATATTGCCTGTAGTTTTTTGATTCGCTGTAACCTTTTTTAAAGACTCGCGTCCTAAGTGTTTTGTGTTTCACCAAGGTACTTCCATAAGAGCCCGTGTATAAGAGTTGAAATTTGAAGTTGAATAATTTCATAACCGAGTTGACAAACGATCTGAAATTTCACACACTAATAGAAAATCAATCGGAGAACAACAATATTTAGTTTTTGGAATGACGTAACCTTTTTCATTTCGGTATCGAACCTCCTTAAAGGGGGTCTTACACATAGTGGTTTCTGAGAAATTAAAAAAAAAAAGTATTCAATGAATTGTTATGGGACAAGTCCTAAATTACTTAAAATTCATGCAGTGATGGCCCGAAGAGTTGGAAATATTAAAATTATTTGATTAAGTATTTTTAAAAATACTTAAAAACCACTTTTAATTGCTTAATTATAAGAGGTTTTGAAATTTTCTTTGTCGTTTTTAGCATTTTAAAATTATTTAATAAAATATTTTTAATATTTTCAACTCTTCGGGAAATAAATACATGAATTTCAATTAATTTAGACCCATGAAAAGCCATCGATTCAGCTGATTTTGGCCTCAGAAGCCACTAGATGTAATACGTCCTTAATGGATACGTATACGAAAAACACCTATTTTGAAAAATTCGTAACTTTTGCAAATATCCAAAAAACTGAACGAAACTAATTGGGTCGTTTTCTAGAACGTTAAAACTTTTTTTCGCTCAATACGAGCGCAATCGATTTTGATAGAAAAAAGTTACAGGGGTGCCAACATTGCGATTTTCGAAAATCGACCATTTTGAATGAGCTGTATGTTTGCTTACAGTTAATCAAATCAATCGTTGGCCGAGTGAAAATGAAACGTCTTTTTAAGAGGAAGAAAATAGGTTGTGACCGATCTCAATATCTATAAAACTCGAGGAAGTACAAAGGTTGAAACGTAACCTTAAAAACAAAAAGATTTAGATTCCCGTTATCCTTTGTGTAAACATTTCATTGCGTTATTTATATTCCACAAATTTTTTTTCTAAAATTTGACAAAATAGCAAAAAAATGCCTTCTTGAATCATTCAAATCGATCAAAAAACGAGCCGTACAGAATTTTTCGAACATAGCCATTTTTTGCCAATTTTTCGAAATTCAGCACGGTATAGCTGTCTCAATATTAGATATGGGGAGCTAATATTGGGGCTTTCTCACATTTTTTATATGTACTTTCACAGGAAAAATCAGCGAGGAAAACGGTTGACCCCCTGCGACCGGTTATGACCGAAAAGTACAAGAACGACCCATATATATATATTAATATATATATATTAAATAAAAGAAAGAACATACGCGGCCACGAGGAAACAAGAAAGACCTGTGGTAACGTCAAGTGGGAGTACAGAGGCAATGAGAAGCGAAAACAGTGCGGATAGTCAAGTCGCGGCGAGCACTGACTCCGCGACCAGTTTCACACATATGCATTTACACGGCCAGCATAGGACGACGCTTACACGTACAGGGAGAAAAAGCTGACCGGGCGACCATTTTCACACATATGCGATCCCGCATGTACGTGAGCCAGTGCACTCAATGGAAAGCTTGATCGTACGAGCCGGCGACAGCTATATTTCACTAGTATCCAATATCGAAATTAATTTTTAATTACATTTTCTTTGAATTAACATTGTTTTAAAAGAGTTTAGAGAAATATTATTTAAATTGAAGGAAAAGTAAATGACCAGCCTTGACCAGAAAATGAAGAGACAAAACATTTTTAAAAAATCGTAATTATTATCTATATACATACATATATCCCATATATAAAACCTGTAACACACTCATTGCCGGGGGCGGCAATGGACCAAAGGGGGGAGGTGTGACATCCGTCTTTACATCGTATGATGATGTCTGTCATCAACCCACTTTTTGTACATTTTCGCAATCGAACACGCTAATATATCGCGTACGGTTATATAGAACCGCGGTCGCCGTCAGCAGTTTTGTAAGCGCTTGCCGAAATTACGCGTAAGCACCCGACTTACGTGTAATACTTATTTCATCTTTGTATCTTCTCGTTGGGTATAAGACCGCGTGTGAACGAGGAGATAATCGTCACTCTCGAACTTCCTCTGGCGTGACTCTGCATAGTTGATTAAGGCCGAACTACCGGAGACATGGGTACCCGCTGCAGGATTCCGGCGTTACGAGCCTCCAACTGAAGATCCAACAAGAACTAGATTGTAAGTTGTGCCGAAAGCGTCGTTACGCACATATCAAAGTGCACATAACAAATCCAACATAAGTTTATATATTTTCTACACAGGTTATTGCCAAAAGCGTCGTTACATTATTGTATCAAAGTGCAATACACGAAAAATATAAATACATATATACACATAACATAATCTTCAATTTCTTAATCCTAGACCAGTGGGAGCTCTCGAGCGAGGCTAAACTCCCAGGACACACAACCTTTATATTTAAGTACACCCAATTCTGGACGTAACATGTCTATAAAAATTGCCATTGAATTGAAAATAATTATTGTTTAGGATGACTTTAATTACTTTAAGAAATTCGGTACAGATCATATTTATTTTATTATGTATTTGGTGCCACCTTCTTTCTATCGCTTCGTATACTAGGTATTCAGGAACATTGGTAAAAAGACTTACTACATTGAAACTAACTATTTCATAATTACATGGTATTTTGGTATGTTCAAGTTTTTCCTTTAGTTTTAAACTATTATCTACATGTGATGACGGGGTTTTAAATTATTTTGTAGGAATTGAGCAAAAAACTTTGAAACGTAGTAAGTAGGAGAGTTTACTGTGGAAATTATTGATCTGACTGGAAAACCTGCTTTATGTATTTTAATAAGACCATACGCTTTTGATATACTGAATTTTTGAAGGACCGGGAGTAATTGCTTTTTAGTACCACTAAAATCCATTTTGTTGAGCCATTTGACTATATCATTAGTTTTTCTTTCTAGGCTTCATAAAGGATTTGATTTTATTTTTTCATAATATTTTTGTTCATTAAATAGCGTATCGGTTTTTTCTACGTAACATGATTTTTTAATTATCACCGTAGCATTCCCTTTATCAGCTCTGGCTCTTTATCAGCGCTATGGGAAATCCGTTAAGACCTATATTATCTAACATATTTATGGAAGATTTAGAAAACTCATGTATAAATAAACTTCAAGAAAAACCACTATTTTATTACCGTTATGTGGATGATATTGTTCTTTGTATACCGAAAAATAATATATGCGATACATTACAAATTTTCAACTCTTACGATACTAACTTACAATTCACTGTCGAACATTCCGAAAATAATAGCATTAGTTTTCTGGGCATCAAAATTATAATAAACGATGAAAGAAATATAATAACTAACTGGTATCGAAAACCTACCTTTTCAGGAAAGTATCTCAATTTCAACTCGCATCACCCGACAAGCAACAAAATAGCTATCATATACTGTATCCTCGATAGAGCAATAAAATTATCGCACAATAGATTTCACAAAGAAAAAACAGAATTTATCATTAATTCGCTCAGGTTGATACCCTCATCCTATAATTAATAAAAGTGTAGGAATTAAACTGATTTCAAAAAACAAATAAAAAATAAAATAATTTATTGTTATAAATCTTATTATTAAAAAAAATAATAATTGAATTAAAATAAAACTAAATAATTTATTAAAATTAATATTAAACCTAAATCAAATATATTTTAAAAAACAATAATTATCCACATAATTTAGTCGATTTCCACATAAAGAAATGCTTAAAAATGCTACAACTTTCAGATAACACCCCCAAACAACAAAAAACCTACGATGGTATTATATGTTTACCGTTTGTTAAGGAGTTAGAATGTTTTACGAAAAATTTCTTTAAAAAACTTAACATTAATGTTGTGTTTAATACCATAAATAAACTAAATAATGTAATAGTATTAGGAAAAGATAAAGAAGAAAAATGTAATAAAAACAATGTGGTTTATAAAATCAATTGCAAAAATTGCGAAGCAACGTATGTGGTTCCGACAGGTAGATGATTAAATGTACGAATAAAAGAACATAGAAAAAAATATCTTGACAAAGATGATAAATCTTCCTTATTTGCGCACACTGAAAATAACAATCATACAATAGATTTTGACAATATTAAAATCTTAGCTACAGAAATAAATAACGGAAAAAGACTTTTTTCAGAAGCATTATTCATTCATCAACAAAAAAATTATATAAATAAACAATTTGAAATCAATAAACTAGCGAAAGAATACAATAGATTAATTAATAACTGCGAAATTTTAGCCTGCACTTAATAAAACTCTTATTATGTATATTAACCTTATAAAGTCGATCGGGTATATTAGGAGAACACGTTTGGTGAGCATATAATATCCACCAAACTATTAGTGTATGTTTTGATAAATATGAGATTAGGATGACTTCCACTATGACGTGCTCCCCTGATACCTCGCCTCGGCTTCGAATCGTTCAGCGCTATCCCCACCTGTCTCACATCGTTTTATATACTCTTATACACACACAATCACAGTATATTAGTACATATCAAGGAGCGCGGGAACGCTCCGAAGGCAAGTATAGAAGAACCCTGAGGTCGACCGCGCTACATATACATTTGATAGGTTGTTTGTATGTGTAATGAAACACGTGGATCCTTTTGAGCAATTAAGTATTTTATTAATTTACTATCAGTCGACGTTTCGGAATCATTGTAGGATTCCCTTTTCCAGAGACTAGAAAACAACGATGTAACTTAATTCGTATGATCTAATCTCGCCACTAGAATAACAAACAATACACAGCACAAGTCTTACCTAAATAATTAAATTAACTAACACATACGCCCAATTCCATAGCAATGTAGTTGCTCGTCAATATAAAAAGATTGAACACGTAGCTCTCTCGACATTTTCTTTCTAACGCACGGCATATTTGCACTGTAATTAAATCGAAAAAAATTATGATTAGAAGGCTGAATGTGACTTTCAAATAATCATGAACCGCACGAATTATGAAATGAACTTACTAAATAAAAAACGAAACCATGTTGGAAAAATTAAAAACTGACAGGAACTGTGGTACATTGACCCGTTATCAAACTACTAGTTTTCCCCGGATGGTAGCCAACAGAGCTGTCAAAGAAGGACTGCGGATAGGTGAGATCGCAGGGAATTATTTATACCCAAAAATCGAGCGGGGGGACACGACAGTACAAGCGGTGCGCCGCTCACAGTGTCCGTGGATCGCCCGGCTACTACAAAGTATCCAAGAACCATAGCGAGCCGAGAGGCTCCTGGCGCACCTCTTCACCGCACACACATGCGCATACGCAGGAACTAAGTAGTGCAACCTCAACATCGCTCATACCATCGTGCTACCCCGACTTCTCAGAATACGAGAACTCGACCCTCTAGGAACTAATTGTTTTTTCTATCTTTAATAACGTTATTGATAATATCTATGGAAGCCTTATAATCATTTTTCAACTTAATAGTATCAGTGATTCTATTCATATTATTTTTTGTATTATAAATGTGGATCATCTCTGAAAATTCTCTTTTACCTTTCTTAATTTCTTTATCCAAAACTTTAATCTTTTCAAAATTAATTCTGTGACGTGTTTCTGTGGCGTGTACGGCTAGTGCAGATTTAGTATCGCTATTTTTGGCACTCAATTTATGCTCATTCATGCGAATTTTGAGTTTTCTGCTAGTTTGTCCAACATATGTTAGATCACAATCAGAACAATCTATCTCATAAACAACGTTACTCTGCTGCAAACTATTTAATCTATCTTTACCTAACGTGATGAATCTCGATAACTTGTTAATTGGTTTGTTTACAACCCTGTAACCGTGACTAGATAATATAGATTTTAGTTTAAAGCTTAAATCTTTAATAAATGGTAAAACTATAATTTTGTTGTTGTTGGCGACTGTATTCTTTGTCAGTGAACGATTATTTTTTGAATTATCATGATTGTTGTTTAACTGGAAAATTCTATGTCTCATATTTTCGGAGATAAATTTCATAGGATATCCATTATTTTTAAGAAACTGAGCTGCAATATCTAGATTTTGTCTATGAAATTTTTTATGTGAAAGATTAATAGCACGATCTACAAGATTGTAAACAATTGCTCTTTTATTTTGAATAGGATGATGCGAATCGAAATGAATAAATCGTCCGGAATAAGTTTTCATCAATGCGAAATAATGTCATGTCTAAAAAGTTAATTGATTTTTTCTCCTGGTCTTCATTTTCTATCGTAAATTGTAAATAATGGTTAAACTTACTAAAAGTACTTAGGCATCTGTCAATTGCATCATCCTTTACAATCAATAAACAATCATCGACATATCTCTTATATAAAACAATATCCGATTTCATAACATTGAGGCAATGGTTCTCGAGACACTCCAAAGCCAGTTCCCCAAACCACGGACTAGAGCATCCGCCCATTGGCGCGCCATGTGTTTGTTTATAGTAACTATTGTCAAAAGAGAAATACGTAGAATTCATTAAAAAGATAATGCCATCCAAAAATTCGTTCATCGTCAAATTAGTTCTGTTTCTTAAATATTTCCATTTGTTACGGATACCAGTTAAAACAAGATCAATATTTATATTTGTAAATAGAGATACGACATCAAATGAACATAATCTGTAATTATTCGGGACATGAATATCTGAGCTAATATCAATTAATTCAGAACTATTTTTCAAAGACGATTTAGGCCGAGGTAAATATTTTGTAAAAAATGTGCAAATAGCTTTGTCCAGATCATGTGTTGGAGAGTTTATCGTCGATACAATGATTCTAGCCGGCATATACTTTTTATGAATCTTTATCAAGCCGTATGCTCGTGAAAGTACAGAATGATCCAATTTATCAGTTAAAATGTCAAAACTGGAATCCATATCACACACACCTCTGCTTTTCCATTTTTGTATGAGTTTTTTTGTCGCATTTTTTAAATTGTTGTACGGATCTTTTTCAAGTTTTTTATAATATGTAGTGTCAGACAGAACATCTAAAACTTTTGATTTATAATCTTTAATGTTAATGGCAATTGTTACATTGCCTTTATCAGCTTTTGTGAATAAAATATCTTTATTATTTTTAATAAAAGTTTCAGTCGCAAGCAAGTTATGTTTAATAACAGTGTCAGTGTGTGATATGCGATTCTTACGTTTTGCAAAAGTATTGACTGTTCTAATGAGTTCACAGTGTAAATCCCTGTCTTTTTCATCATGTTTTCTCCAATCTACATAACCATCTATTGATTTGAAAATTTCGAAGAACGTTCTTCTATCGGGAAAACATGTAAAATTAAAATCTCTTCCTAAACGAACTGTATTACGTACCCCTTCTGGAATCGTCACCTCAGTGAGGTTAATGAACCATGGGTCATCTTGTGGTTTGTGTATATTCGAGTTCGTTGGCTTCGCGCTCGCCTCTGTGTATGCATATTCGCATTTTCTATTATACCGTTCGTAATACAACTTGTCAAACTTTTTGTTGTGTTTATTTTGCCATTGAGACACAGAGTTTTTTGTATTGTCTCTTAACAATTTAATTAAACGTTTTGCATTTTCTAAATTTGTCATTTTTCTGACTTGATCAAAAAGTAATTTCTTTTCACTGAGCAATCGAGCCTTTTTTGAATAAAAATCCGAGATTTCAATTTTCAAGATTTTAGTCGAAATTAAATTAGACACAGAATTCAATTTGTTCTTTGTTGTTTGGCTATCCAAATTAATGCTATTCAATCTCCTAGTTACATCTTTAATATGTTTTGGAAAAATTTCATATTTTTTACATTCTAATAAAAATTTAATATCACAGCGTAAATATGAGACATAGAATTTTCCAGTTAAACAACAATCATGATAATTCAAAAAATAATCGTTCACTGACAAAGAATACAGTTGCCAACAACAACAAAATTATAGTTTTACCATTTATTAAAGATTTAAGCTTTAAACTAAAATCTATATTATCTAGTCTCGGTTACAGGGTTCTAAACAAACCAATTAACAAGTTATCGAGATTCATCACGTTAGGTAAAGATAGATTAAATAGTTTGCAGCAGAGTAACGTTGTTTATGAGATAGGTTGTTCTGATTGTGATCTAACATATGTTGGACAAACTAGCAGAAAACTCAAAATTCGCATGAATGAGCATAAATTGAGTGTAAAAAATAGCGATACTAAATCTGCAGTAGCCGTGCACGCCACAGAAATACGTCACAGAATTAATTTTGAAAAGATTAAAGTTTTGGATAAAGAAATTAAGAAAGGTAAAAGAGAATTTTCAGAAATGATCCACATTTATAATACAAAAAATAATATGAATAGAATCACTGATACTATTAAGTTGAAAAATGATTATAAGGCTTCCATAGATATTATCAAAAATCCCCACCCCCTATCTCTCTCGTCTATTTTTACTTAACAACTATGTATAATAACTCCATGAAAAATGTTGAATATTTTTTTAAAACAGCCCTCAAGACATTCTGTACAAGAATAATACAATAACAAACTTTATTTTGAAATATCTACGGAATCTTCGAAAAATGTTTTCTTTAAAAAGAAAGCATTAATATTTTTCCTCGAAAGTATTTAATTTATAAATTTCTTTAAATTAAAGTAGAAATAACTTTAATGAGAGCTTAAATATTTTTTTAAAACAATCAACACGTTTTTTAAAATCTAATTTCTTAAGTACGTTTTAACAATACAATTTTTCTAGTCCTTTTAATTCTTCTAGTCTAATCTATTCAATAAGCTCTCTATACAAATGATAATAATTTTTTTCATGACTACAAATAATAATTTTTGTTAGTATAAAACTTTCTACGAAAGTATAAAATAAGGCAAGTATAAAAATTTTTCCTTTATAATCTACTATCCCTCCCACTCTTCGCCCGCCCTCTCTCGCCCTCTACCCCCCCCGCTCTCTCTCTCGCTCTCTCTCTCTCTCTCTCTCTCTCTCTCTCTCTCTCTCTCTCTCTCTCTCTCTCTCTCTCTCTCCCTCTCTCTCAATATCCGTCAAACTCTGTATCAAAAACTTTAATGAGAGCTTAAATATTTTTTTAATACAATTAACACGTTTAAAAAAAAATTCTTTTTTAAGTACGTTTTAACAACACAATTTTTGTCTAGTCTTTTTATTTCTTCCAATCTCATCTATTCAATAAGGACTCTCTGCAAATGATAATAATTTTTTTCATGACTGTACAAATAATAATATTGTTAATATAAAACTTTCTACGAAAGTATAAAATAAGGCAAGTATAGACGTTTTTTCTGTATAATATCTATTAAATAATAATATTTATGATTTTGTAAAAGAAATCAAAAAAATACCAGTGAAAAAGTCTTTTACTTCTTTGAGTCATTGTATAATGAACAAATTATATGTAAGTAAGTACATTCAAATTGTTCACTGCAAATCAGACAAATGAAAGTTGTGAAATCAATTATCGATAGTCAAGTAATGCAAACCACTCTCGGAAACTACTGTATGACTGTTCTCAGAAATGTATTCAAATTTGTTAATCTTTCTGTACAAATTAAACACAAGAAAGTACTGAAATCAATTTATTGTAGTCAAGTACCCATAAGTTAACTTGACTGACATAATACAACTTTTCGTACCTACTCATCAAACATATTCAGCCAGCGAGCATAAATTACTACTTAACGCCCAAGGGTCGTAATAGCTCATATATACAGCTCTTACAAAACTTTATAGAACCTACGCACTTTACGTCCATGTGGGAAAAATTATTTGAATTGTATAATATTATATATAAGTACATTCAAATTATTCATTGTAAATCAAACAAACGAAAGTTGTGAAATCAATTACCGATAGTCAAGTAATGCAAACAACTCTGCGAAACAATTGTATAACTGTTCTCAGAAATGTATTCAAATTTGTTCATTCTTCTATACAAATTAAACACAAGGAAGTTCTGGAATCAGTTTATTGTAGTCAAGTACCCATAGGTTAACTTGACTGACATAATACAACTTTTAGTACCTACTCATCAAACATATTCAGCCAGCGAGGATAAAGTACTACTTAACGCTTAACAGGCGCAATAGCTCGCATACTCCTACAAAACTTTATAGAACCTACGCACTTTACGCCCATATGGGCGAAAATTATTTTAATCATATAACTACTATGCCTTCTTTTTATTTCTAAAATTCATAAGAATTCAGATATTTACGAAAAGTCAAAGCCTATATAAAAAAATTACATAGTTACCACCATATCACCATTTTTCATTATTCTTTCTCAATTTTGAAATTTCTATAATATTACGCATCTTGGGAGGGCAATAGAAGTCTATAGAGCTGCTCTAGCAGGGGTGGTCTTCCAATCTCCCATACATACTTGGCGGGCCCGACGGTTTGCAGTTTAAGGTGTAGACATGATCATTTTCATATAAATATTCATATGTTTACAGATCAGATAAAATGAATAAATAGGTTGCTTCTACATATTAAATACTAATACGTATTGAATGTATTACTCTGTTTTTAAATAGAAAGTGCAAACCCGCATGAAAATATCATATGAGATCTCATATAAGATCTCATGAGATCCCATAATATGTAAAATTGCAGATGACATCACATATATCATACCTCATATGAGATCTGATGTCTGAAATACTCATATAAAATCTCACATGATATTTACACGTATAAGCCACTAATTTTTTATCCTTTTCCCATAATATGTAAAATTGCAGATGACATCACATATATCATACCTCATATGAGATCTGATGTCTGAAATACTCATATAAAATCTCACATGATATTTACACGTATAAGCCACTAATTTTTTATCCTTTTCCAACGTGTAAATATCATGTGAGATTTTATATGAGTATTTCAGACATCAGATCTCATATGAGGTATGATATATGTGATGTCATCTGCAATTTTACATATTATGGGATCTCATGAGATCTTATATGAGATCTCATATGATATTTTCATGCGGGTTTGCACTTTCTATTTAAAAACAGAGTAATACATTCAATACGTATTAGTATTTAATATGTAGAAGCAACCTATTTATTCATTTTATCTGATCTGTAAACATATGAATATTTATATGAAAATGATCATGTCTACACCTTAAACTGCAAACCGTCGGGCCCGCCAAGTATGTATGGGAGATTGGAAGACCACCCCTGCTAGAGCAGCTCTATAGACTTCTATTGCCCTCCCAAGATGCGTAATATTATAGAAATTTCAAAATTGAGAAAGAATAATGAAAAATGGTGATATGGTGGTAACTATGTAATTTTTTTATATAGGCTTTGACTTTTCGTAAATATCTGAATTCTTATGAATTTTAGAAATAAAAAGAAGGCATAGTAGTTATATGATTAAAATAATTTTCGCCCATATGGGCGTAAAGTGCGTAGGTTCTATAAAGTTTTGTAGGAGTATGCGAGCTATTGCGCCTGTTAAGCGTTAAGTAGTACTTTATCCTCGCTGGCTGAATATGTTTGATGAGTAGGTACTAAAAGTTGTATTATGTCAGTCAAGTTAACCTATGGGTACTTGACTACAATAAACTGATTCCAGAACTTCCTTGTGTTTAATTTGTATAGAAGAATGAACAAATTTGAATACATTTCTGAGAACAGTTATACAATTGTTTCGCAGAGTTGTTTGCATTACTTGACTATCGGTAATTGATTTCACAACTTTCGTTTGTTTGATTTACAATGAATAATTTGAATGTACTTATATATAATATTATACAATTCAAATAATTTTTCCCACATGGACGTAAAGTGCGTAGGTTCTATAAAGTTTTGTAAGAGCTGTATATATGAGCTATTACGCCCCTTGGGCGTTAAGTAGTAATTTATGCTCGCTGGCTGAATATGTTTGATGAGTAGGTACGAAAAGTTGTATTATGTCAGTCAAGTTAACTTATGGGTACTTGACTACAATAAATTGATTTCAGTACTTTCTTGTGTTTAATTTGTACAGAAAGATTAACAAATTTGAATACATTTCTGAGAACAGTCATACAGTAGTTTCCGAGAGTGGTTTGCATTACTTGACTATCGATAATTGATTTCACAACTTTCATTTGTCTGATTTGCAGTGAACAATTTGAATGTACTTACTTACATATAATTTGTTCATTATACAATGACTCAAAGAAGTAAAAGACTTTTTCACTGGTATTTTTTTGATTTCTTTTACAAAATCATAAATATTATTATTTAATAGATATTATACAGAAAAAATGTCTATACTTGCCTTATTTTATACTTTCGTAGAAAGTTTTATATTAACAATATTATTATTTGTACAGTCATGAAAAAAATTATTATCATTTGCAGAGAGTTCTTATTGAATAGATGAGATTGGAAGAAATAAAAAGACTAGACAAAAATTGTGTTGTTAAAACGTACTTAAAAAAGAATTTTTTTTTAAACTTGTTAATTGTATTAAAAAAATATTTAAGCTCTCATTAAAGTTTTTGATACAGAGTTTGACGGATATTGAGAGAGAGGGGGAGAGAGAAAGAGAGAGAGAGAAAGAGAGAGAGAGAGAGAGAGAGAGAGAGAGAGAGAGAGAGAGAGAGAGAGAGAGAGAGAGAGAGAGAGAGAGAGAGAGAGAGAGAGAGAGAGAGAGAGAGAGAGAGAGAGAGAGAGAGAGAGAGAGAGAGAGAGAGAGAGAGAGAGAGAGAGAGAGAGAGAGAGAGAGAGCGGGGGGGTAGAGGGTGAGAGAGGGCGGGCGAAGAGTGGGAGGGAGAGTAGATTATAAAGGAAAAATGTTTATACTTGCCTTATTTTATACTTTCGTAGAAAGTTTTATACTAACAAAAATTATTATTTGTAGTCATGAAAAAAATTATTATCATTTGTATAGAGAGCTTATTGAATAGATTAGACTAGAAGAATTAAAAAGACTAGAAAAATTGTATTGTTAAAACGTACTTAAGAAATTAGATTTTAAAAAACGTGTTGATTGTTTTAAAAAAATATTTAAGCTCTCATTAAAGTTATTTCTACTTTAATTTAAAGAAATTTATAAATTAAATACTTTCGAGGAAAAATATTAATGCTTTCTTTTTAAAGAAAACATTTTTCGAAGATTCCGTAGATATTTCAAAATAAAGTTTGTTATTGTATTATTCTTGTACAGAATGTCTTGAGGGCTGTTTTAAAAAATATTCAACATTTTTCATGGAGTTATTATACATAGTTGTTAAGTAAAAATAGACGAGAGAGATAGGGGTGGGGATTTTTTTACAAAGCAACTTAACAGTGGTTTAGAGAAATAGTAAAAATAATTTAGTTTTGTTAGCATATAAGTTTTGCATGAACTTTTCATTTTTCTTCTTGTTTTTTTTTGTAATTAATTTTTTCGAAAAGAAAGTTTTCAGTTATTAAGATTATTTGTACAGTCATGAAAAAATTATTACCATTTGTAGAGAGTGCTTATTGAATAGATGAGACTAGAAGAATTAAAAGGACTAGACAAATTGTTATTAAAACGTACTTAAAAAAATAGCTTTTAAAAAACGTGTTCATTGTTTTAACAAAATATTTAATCTCTCATTAAAGTTTTTGTTACTCAGTTTGACAGATGTTATGGGCGCGAGGGAGAGAGAGGGGAGGGAAAGAGAGAGAGGTCGTGAGAGACAGGGGAGAAAGAGAGGGAGGGAGAGAGAGAAAAGGAGGGTGAGAGGGGGAGGGAGAGAGAGACTAATACTTGCCTTAGTTTAAACTTTTGTAAAAAGCTTTTTTAGATAGATTTCACAATTTTTGAATAGAAAATAATAATTACATAGTGTAATAACGTTACGAGAGTTTATTATAGTATATTTTTAATATCATTATTTTAAATGGTATTATTTATTTGTACAGTCATGAAAAAAATTATGACCATTTGTACAGAGTGCTTATTGAATAGATGAGACTAGAAGAATTAGAAGGACTAGACAAATTGTTGTTAGAACGTACTTAAAAAGTTAGCTTTTAAAAAACGTGTTGATTGTTTTAAAAAAATATTTAAGCTCTCATTAAAGTTTTTGGTACTTAGTTTAACAGATGTTGAGAGAGGGAGAGGGAGAGAGAGGTGAGGGAGAGAGAGACTAATACTTGCCTTAGTTTAAAATTTTGTAAAAAGTTTTTTTAGATAGATTTCACAACTTTTGGAGAGAAAATAATAATTACATAGTGTGATAACGTTACGAGAGTTTATTATAGGATATTTTTAATATCATTATTAAATGGTAGTATTGTTATTCACAAAAGTTTTAAATTTGAATGTTTCTTCAAGGAGCTCGATAAAGTGATTACATTGTAAAATTTTTTGAAATAATATAATCAAACGTGTATTTTCTTAGGTATGATGATTAATTAACAATACTATTAATTGTAAAGTTATATGATTAATAAATTAAAGAATTTGCAATGAATGATAATGTACACTTGCCTATAAGTTATGAATTTCGTAGTTAATTATAATTATATTTAATAAAACTTTCTAATGTAGCATACTTGTTCGATTTAATTTTGACAAATTCATGAAAATAACCCATAAACATAAAAATATCAATAAAAATGTTGTTCGGAATATGTATTTTAAAAAATATTTAAACTTCTATTTCACTTTGACGAGCAATCTTATTGTATTTATCTTTATTATTTTCAATCATCTGTTTCAAATCTTTTAAAAAATTATCATGATAAAATAAAATATATGGCAGTCTTATTTCATATTTGAGATTATTTTCAACTGATCAGACTGATTTCAAACTTTTAACACATTTTTAAATCATTATTCTTCTCATGTTTTATTCAAATATTATAATAATGGCATATATCATATATTCTAATTCTATTTAATATTATGTTCCTCTGATCAGCCGTTCCAAATACACTACGTGCACTTGTGACATAAAGTTAATATAAAATATCTAGACTTCTATTCGACTTTGACAACTGTATTAGAAATGAATTTCATACGCCATAATTCATCTTTAGCATTTGTACAATTCACTTTTTTTTTCCCTAACCAGTACTTCTGTTCTTCAATAACAATATCTTGCTCATATATTCACAGAACAGATGGCTCCACTGAAACATTTGGCGCCCCTCACCATAAGCCAATCATTAGTTATAAAATAATAATTTTCAAAACTTGGATTCGTTGAAGTTTTCAATATAAACCACTATTAATTAATTAAGAACCGATCAGACACATCTTACAAAATTAAAAACAAAAGTTTATGAACTAAGAATCATTGAGCCAAAAAAGGTTTCTCGACATTCTTTTATAGTAGAAAATGTAAAACATCTTAATATAATTATTCATTGAATTATCCATGATTGCCACACATCTTGTAAAATTAAAAACAATCAGTTTATGAACTAAGAATTGCTGAGAACTTCTCTGAAACATTTTGACGTCTCCCATCGTGAGAAAATTATAACATTAGATTAACTGAGCATTTTTATTTGTTGAAATTTTCACAACAATAACCTATTATTTTTTCTTTTTTTTTGTATTTTAATGTTCATTTGGCATAATCTTTTAATTGGTGTTTAAGTAAATATTTACAACAGAACAGCACTAATATCGACTAAGTTTCTTGAAGTATAGACAAAAATCCTGTTTTTTTAACCAAGGCTTTGACCAATATTTTAAATTCTGATTTTAAGTAGAGGTTCTAAATTACACACTTCATTTAACACATCATACCGCTACTATATTTTAACATAATCTTGTAAAATTAAAAACAAACACAACCAGTTGATGAATTAAGCATTATTATTATCTGAATCTTGTATAGAAAAAATAAATATATACTAAAACGTCTCTGAAACATTTTGACATCTCCTACCGTGAGAAAATCATAAAACAGATTAACTGAGCACTTTCATTCCTTGAAATTTTCACAATAACACATCATTTTTACCCTTTTTCGTATTTCCATGTTCATTAGACATAATTTTTTCATTGGCACTTGAATAAATATGCACAACACTGATATCGGCTAAGTTTTTTAAAGATGACACGATGCTTTCTAAACCAACGCTCAGACCAATATTTCAAATCGGCATCATAAATTATATTGTAGTATATAATTTCAAATCGGCATCATAAATTATATTGTAGTATATATAAAAAATATATATCTACTATACTTCTACTCCATTGAAAACTGTATTTTTTATATATTTCATTTAGAAATTTCGTACGCCATAATTCATCTTTCGCATTTACTATTCTTTTTCTATAACCAGTACTTCTGTTCTTCAATAACTCTTGCTCTTTGTATTTCAATAAAATCACTGTTTCTGTAATTGGTATAGTAATATTAATGGCACAGTCCTATTCTATTTCACTTAGATTTATATAAATAACACAACCTAACCTAGAATAAAAAAAATAAAATTAACTTTATAATTTTAATTAAACAAAAAAAATTGTTAACATAATGCTGTTTTACCTTACCTTATAAGATTAAATTTTTCTCCTCATAGTTTGATACATCAGCTGCTCATCAAATTTTAATGACTCCGAAAAAATTTTCTTGACTACTTATCTGTAAATAAAAATTTTCACAAAGTATCAATTCTTTAAAAAAATTACTATTTAACATTTAGTCATTTTAATACTTATCTAAAAAATGTTGTTGCCTCATTGATGCTCGTAAATAAATCTTTTATTCTTTTCGTCAGTCGACTTCCTCAGATCTTTGATGATTATTGAAACGAATATATATATATACACACACCTATTACTATAGAGTCATTCTCTACGGTATGCCTGACACCGATACGACACCGAAATACTATAGGGATGTATATCTATAATGTGTGTGTGTGTGTGTGTGTGTGTGTGTGTGTGTGTGTGTGTGTGTGTGTGTGTGTGTGTGTGTGTGTGTGTGTGTGTGTGTGTGTGTGTGTAGGTCACGTGACAGGAAGTCGCAACACCGGATGACAGTCTGAAACTATGGAGAAAATTTAGAATCGGGAAGTGGACATAAAAAAATTCAGCTCTCTATATCTTTTAAACGAGATAAACTTTTTAAATAAAATCTTTTGATTTGTGTAGAGTAATGAAATGGCTTTCGATTAAGAGGGATATGTTATATAGTTGAAACTAACGCAATAGGTATATAAGTGCTTTGATTTTCTCGTACATCCATTTCAATGTATATCATCGCGCGGTCACTCCTAAGGCTCTTCTATACTTGCCTTCGGAGCGCTCCCGCGCTCCTTGATAACGTAATTAAAGATAGAAAAAAACAGTTAGTTCCTAGAGGGTCGAGCACTCGTATTCTGAGAAGTCGGGGTAGCACGATGGTATGAGCGATGTTGAGGTTGCACTACTTAGTTCCTGCGTATGCACATGTGTGTGCAGTGAAGAGGAGCGCCAGGAGCCTCTCGACTCGCTATGGTTCTTGGATGCTTTGTAGTAGCAGGGCGATCCACGGACACTGTGAGTGGCGCACCGCTTGTACTGTCGTCTCCCCCCACTCGATTTTTGGGTATAAATAATCCCCTGGGATGTCACCTATCCGCAGTCCTTCTTTGATAGCTCTGTTGGCTACCATCCGGGGAAAACTAGTAGCTTGATAACGGGTCAATGTACCACAGTTCCTGTCAGTTTTTCATTTTTCCAACATGGTTTCGTTTTTTATTTAGTAAGTTCATTTCATAATTCGTGCGGTTCATGATTATTTGAAATTCACATTCAGCCTTCTAATCATAATTTTTTCGATTTAATTACAGTGCAAATATGACGTGCGTTAGAAAGAAAATGTCGAGAGAGCTACGTGTTCAATCTTTTTATATTGACGAGCAACTACATTGCTATTAAATTGGGCGTATGTGTTAGTTAATTTAATTAATTAGCTAAGACTTGTGCTGTGTATTGTTTGTTATTATAGTGGCGAAATTAGATCATACGAATTAAGTTACATCGTTGTTTTCTAGTCTCTGGAAAAGGGAATCCTATAATGATTCCGAAACGTCGACTGATAGTAAATTAATAAAATACTTAATTGCTCAAAAGGATCCACGTGTTTCATTACACATACAAACAACCTATCAAAGTTGAATTGCGAGCAGTCTGAAAGGACAAAAAACTCATTTGACTACATATACATTGAAATGGATGCCCGAGAAATTGAAATATTTACTGCAATTTTCAATCGCTTTTATATTCACCCAAATTAAAATAACAACATGCTATTTTATCATACTATGTTGCACAAAAAGTTTCATGTAAAAAGATGTTCTCATATTAGAGATATTAAATAGTGAACAATTTTATGTCTGGTTTCCGATTCTAAAATTTCTCCATGTTTCTCCATAAGATTCATAAACTATACATTTTTCTTCCGACCGTACATACTATAGCATTTTTGTCCGACCACATATACTAATAATGAATGAATGGCGATGACGACAGAACAGAGAGAGAGAGAGAGAGAGAGAGAGAGAGAGAGAGAGAGAGAGAGAGGGAGAGGAAGAGAGAGCGAGAGAGAGAGAGAGAGAGAGAGCCAGCGCCAGAGTATGCATAGGTTAGAAATAGTAGTTATTCAAAGATCTAAGAAAGCCAACTAAACTAATAAGAATGTACCTACGTGCATCAAAGGAGCAAATAACTTTTATTAGATAAGTATTGAACAGCTAAATGTTAAATGGCTACAATCATTTTTAAAAAATTGATACTTTGTGTGAATTTTTTATATTTACAGATTATACAAGATTGTTTTACAGTCATTGAAATTCGATTTTGAATTGACTTGGATGGTTGTACAACGTAGACAAATGCTGAAAGCCTTATTCATTCTATTTTGAATAAATAATATAGCCAATAATGTTGAGGTGTGCTAATTGTGTACTGTCTGAAAAATCTAATTTTGATTAGCAAAAATGAACGAGTGCCTTCATGACCCTGCTGGTTATTTTATTATTTATTAATGGACAAGAAAAATTTTAATACAAGAACAGACGCTTAGGAATAGAACTATATTAAAGAAGATAGTAAGAATATAGTACTACTCAAGAAATAAAAACCAAACCAATATTAGCCTATGGAAGAGCAGGCAAATACTATTTATGACAATATTTTTCAAGAAGTATCTATGTATCCTCAACATGAAAATTTTTCATGAGATATAATTTTAGAAGAATATTAAAAATTTGTCTTCATATTTGACAGGACGAATAGAGGACTTGGATGTCAATGAAGAAAATGACAGTTTCATTGCTTTCAATGAGTAACACATAAAACAAACAACCAAGATGTTTATTTAGACAGTATTGGATTCAAAGTACGAAAAAAGTATTATGTATTGAAGTAAGTTTTTCAAAATAAGAAAAGGAAATTGTGATTTTCATAGTTCGTCTATCTAGTTGAAAATTATATTGATAATAAAAATGTTGTGTAATAAATAAAATAAAATACCGGTATGATGTGCTGCATGAAGTGCATATATAATCAAATGTTCTTGATAACAAATAACATAGTGATTAAAAAATGACATCTAATCAGTATTTTGTGTAAGATTAAAAAAATAAAATACTGGTAAAATGTGTTGCATGAAGTGTTATATCAAATTTAAAAACTTCTACTTAAAATCAGTTTGAAATGTTTTGAAAATAGAACAAGTGTGTATTAATAAATAATTATGTGTTATGAGGTTCATAAACTTCATAATAAGCTTTTGCATAGAAGAAAATATTGCTGAGTGACACGTGAGGTTATAAATATACAATATAATTTTCAGTGTTTTGTCTAATAATAAATAAAATACAGTATTGGTATGACGTGTAACATGAAGTGTCTATAATCAAATTTTAAAATTTCTCTTAAAAATCAGTTTCAAATGTTTTGAGAATAGAACAAGTGTGCATTAATAAATAATTACACGTTATGAGGTTCATACACTTCATAATAAGCTTTGGCATAGAAGAAAATACTTTTGAGTGACACGTGAGGATATAAATATACAATATAATTTATTATGTCTATTTGAAATATTGGTCTGAGTCTTGGTTTAAAAAGCATCTGTCATCTTTAAAAAACTTAGTCGATAACAGTGCTGTGCTGTTGTACATATTTATTCAAGTGCCAATAAAAAAATTATGTGTAATGAACATGGAAGTACTGAAAAGAGCAAAAATGATGTGTTATTGCGAAAATTTCAAGGAATGAAAGTGCTCAGTTAATCTATTTTATGATTTTTTCACGGTAGGAGATATCAAAATGTTTCAGAGAAGTTTTCAGTACATAATTTTCTATACAAGATTAGGATATTAACAATGTTTAATTCATCAACTGGTTGTGTTCTTAATTTTACAAGATTATGTGTATGATGAAAAAAAAAATATTATGAAAAAGAAATATGTGGATACCAAAATAATGACACTAATTCCAGCATTAGAATGTGCAATAGAAGGCTAGAGGTAAATTTTAGCATAATGTAATAATAATTTGTCAAAAAAACAAGAGCAAATGGATGCATAAGTGTGTTTTGTGAAAAAACTTAGTATCAGGTGCTCTTACGTAAGGATAGTTGACTTGGCAAACTTTGAGCTTCGCATTTCGTAAAGACTAGAGGATTAGGTGATTTCAGAGAAATAGATGCGAAAGAGTAGTTTTTAAAAACTTTGTAGCACCGGCTGCTATGGAAATGGTAGTTGACATGAGAACACAACTTCTCAGCCAACTTTGAGCTTCGAGTTTTATAAAAGCAAGAGAATCAGGTGATACAGAGATTTGAATTGTAATTCTGAGAACTTGTACTATTTTCTTTTATTCCTTGTGATAGCTACAAAGAAAAAATATATTATTGTTATCTTTTTTAACAACTTTAAATCCTCTGTTGAAATACTAATAAAAGTTTAATGTTTTTATCCAAACAATCTTACTCTCAATAACTGTCCAACTCTCTACAAAGAACTTGACTGAAAGCTTAAATGTTTTTTTGAAACAATTATAATAAACACTTTCGAAAACTATTTTTTAAAGTATTTTCTATTTGTCTATAGTCCTTTTATTTATTCTAATCTCATCTATTCAATAAGCACTCTCTACAAATGGTAATCATTTTTTTCATGACTGTACAAATAATAATTTTGTTAATAAAACTTTCTACGAAAGTATAAAATAAGGCAAGTATAGAAGTTTTTTCTGTATAATCTATAAAATAATATTTATGATTTTTTAAAAGAAGTCAAATAAATACTAGTAAAAAAGTCTTTTACTTCTTTGAGTCAATGTATGCTCAACAAAATATATGTAAGTACATTCAAATTGTTCACTGTAAATCAAACAAACGAAAGTTGTGAAATCAATTATCGATAGTCAAGTAATGCAAAAACTATATGACTATGTTCTCAGAAATGTATTCAAATTTCTTCATTCTTCTATACAAATTAAACACGAGAAAGTACTGAAATCAATTACTTGTAGTCAAGTACCGGCCATAAGAACTTTTCGTACCTCGTGTATAAAATTACATTTTACTTACTTACATAAAGTATTTATACATAACGCCCAAGAGGCCCAATAGCTCACATATTCCTACAAAACTTTATAGTACCTATGTACTTTACGCCAGCGTGGGCGAAAATTATTTTAATTATATAACTATAATGCCTTCTTTTCATTTCTAAAATTCATAAGAATTTTTTCACCTTTTTACGAAAAGTCAAATCCTGTATAAAAAATTACATATAGTTACCAACATATCACTATTTTTCATTATTCCTCCTCAATTTTGAACTTTCTATAATATTACGCATCTTGGAAGGACAAGAGAAGTCTAGAGCTGCTCTAGCAGGGTTGATCCTCCGATCTCCCGTACTTACATACTTGGCGGGCCCGACGGTTTGCAGTTACGTGGGCTACTTAAATGTAGAATACTAAATTTTTGCATAAATTCATTAAAAATATTTATACTTATAAGTCCACCATAAATAATTACATTGGCTCTAACTTTTAACTCATTTCTTCGAATTTTTTTTCTTCGATTAATTTCCCAAATATTGTATGAACTATTGGGTATACAAATAAGTTTCCGCCATTTTCAAGAGATGGCTCCAACGACAAGATTACTTTGAAATCGTCAGATGTAAAATGTCACATAGAAACTTTGGACACCTGGCAACAACATAACCTTAAAATACTATTGACTTTGTATTGGCAGTATACATTTTTTTTGTTCGAAAATGTCGAGTTTTGTACCGAATAAGGGTCATTTGCCGGAAGTTTTGATTTATTTATTTCATTTAAAGAAATCTGCTGCTGAGGCGCATCGGTCGCTTGTAGAAGTTTACGGTGATGCTGCCTTAAGTGAGAGAAGTTATCGTGAGTGGTTACAAAAGTTTAAAAACGGCGAGTTTGACGTGGACGATAAAGAAGGCGGAGGAAGGCCAGTCAAGTTAGAAGACGCTGAGTTAAAGGCATTATCGAACCAAGACTCATGCCAAACTGAAGAGCAGCTCGCAGAAAGCTTGGGAGTGACTCAACAAGCGATTTCACACCGTCTCAAGACCATTGGTATGGTACGAAAGCAAGGAAATTGGGTTCCGCATGAACTGAAACCCAGAGACGTCGAGCGCTGTCTTTTCACGTGCGAACAACTTCTCCAAAGACAAAGTCGAAAGGGTTTTCAGCATCGAATAGTGACGGGGGATGAAAAGTGGATCTACTACGACAACCCAAAGCGTAGGAAATCATGGGGTAAGCCCGGTCATGTACCAACTTCAACGGCCAAACCGAATATTTATGGCAAAAAGTTAATGTTGTGCATTTGGTGGGATCAGCACGGAGTAATCTATTACGAGCTACTCCAGCCTAACGAAACTATCACTGGAGAACGTTATCAACAGCAACTGTTGCAATTGAGCAGAGAATTGAAGCTTAAATGCCTCCAATATGCCAAAAGACATGACAAAGTGATTTTTCAGCACGACAACGCTCGGCCACATGTTGCGAAGGTCGTCAAGGATACTTTGGAAGCTTTACAATGGGATGTCTTACCCCACCCGCCGTATTCACTAGACATTGCTCCTTCGGACTACCACTTGTTCCGGTCGATGGCTCACGCCCTGGTTAAGCAGCACTTCACTTCTTACGAAGAAGCCAAAAATTGGGTCGATTCATGGGTAGCCTCAAAAGATGAAGAGTTTTTTCGACGTGGCATCCGAATGCTGCCAGAAAGATGGCAAAAAGTAGTAGCCAATGACGGACAATATTTTGAATAAAATGTAACGTATATTTTTTTTACAATAAATTGATGATTTTTATAAAAAACGGCGAAAACTTATTTGTATTTGCAATACATTAGTTGATTGAAGGATACAACGTTCAGAAAGTGCTAAATTATCATGGGCATCATTCAAAGTTCCATCACCAATAACAAAAATCTCGTAAAATCAACTTCATCAGGCAAAACTCTCATATTTACAGAAAGATTGTATTTTTTAAATGTTTCCATGATTCGCTGTATTTAATAGAAAGATTTAATGTTACAGATCGAGTTCCTTTAACTTTAATAGGAAGAAGTTGTCAAAAGTTATCACCTAAAATAATAATTTTACCACCAAATGGTAAATCATTGCCCATTATGCTTTGTAGTGTTCTGTTGACTATTTGGCACTTCGTCCCATATGAATATTTTGGTTTCTTTTAAGAAGAGACCCTCTTTCGATTGCGCTTTAATATTTGATGATGAATCATCAAACATTGGAACTGGAAGACCAAATGTTTTGTGCACTGTCCTACCATTTGGCAGTAAAGTTGCAGCAATTCCCGTAAATGCCATTGAGCATACTTTAATATTTTTTGCTGTCAATAAATTGTATATAGCAGTGTAAATAAAGGACTTTCCAGAACCTCCTGGACCATTTATATATAATTACTTCCATTATAGTCCGTATCAGTAGCTCGCAAAATGACATCAACTATTTCCTTTTGTTGTTCGTTTAGTTGCATATATTGTTATTGACCAATTTCAGACATTTGTATTAGCGGTTGTGTTACATCATTGATTTCTGGCGTTATATTTATTTGTACTGTTTGATCCATTAAAGGAAAATCAGATAAATTGCGACCTTCTTTGTCTAACAAACTATTAATGTGAGCATACGCAAGTTTGTGACTTATTTCAATTTCATTTGTTCGTGAAAAATCCTCAGACATTGCGTTCTTAAATTTACTTCACGAGTCTTCAGGGTGGACAGGGTGGCAATGTATTAAAATAATAAAGTAGCATACTACTTGCTTGATTTAAATTTTCGGTAATACTAATCCCATCATTAGAAATGATTACACATTGCTCATTAGGTAAATGTACTGGCAATCGAATAACAGTATGACTTTTATCTTGCAATGTCTTACTTAGTATTCGATAACATGCTTCAACGGGACCAACATATCGAGCTTCTATAAAATAACTAATTTCATCATGATTAATAATTCTTTCATTATTGCATTCTGTAATAGTCGCAGTAGCTGCGTCATGTCCCTTATAAACATATTTATACAAATACTTCACAGAGCGGATACTTGTAACTATTTCTACATTAATATGACAGTTAAACATTTCTAACAGTTTAGGGCAACGTGGTACAACCCAGCTATTATCAATTAGATGACCATCCGACGATTCATACGTTATACCATTGTTTCTCCTACGATCATTAGGATAACCATTTTCGTCCATATTTGTTTCAGTATGAAAATGCTTTGGAAATTTTTTTGAGCATTTGCCATTTATCATGCACCAATCTCCACACGGCCCATGTATCATATTTTTTAAAACGATTTCGTGCAATGTAGGATTTTCTGTTTTATTGGGTATTTCTGCTGATATAAATTTATCGACAATATCAGGAGTAGTTATTTTATAACCACGTGATAAAGTAATTAACAAATGCATGTGTGGCAACCTTCTCTTCTGAAATTCAATAACGTAAACATAAGATGCCACTTCTCCATAGAACTTATTTTGTACAATGCAATGAAGCAAACGATCTTTTTTAAGATGAAATACTCGAGCTACAATATCAGGTCTATCACAGGCTTGTTGACCAGGTAACAAATTTTCATCAATTTCTGACCATTTAGGATTACATGTCATTGTAAGAAAAATATCTGGTTTGCCTTTTTCATTTACTATAGCCATAGAACCTTGATAGCACTGTTGCATATGGCAAGGAGAACGAATGAATGAAGATGGGAGAATAATATTTTTCCCTACTTGTCCATTAATGCCATTTGCAGAATTTTGCATATAATCATGTAATCCTTTATACGTATCTGCTCTTATTTCTTTTTGATGATCTTTGCAATATTGAATTCTATCTTTCTCAATTTTTACATTAGAGTCTACTACCCATTGCTGAAATAATCTGCGACTTAAGAGAATAGGATTAAATTCATTAGACCTAATGAATAATGACCAATTTTGTATCTAGTGTAAGCCATTCTTGTAACGCGTTTATTTCTATCGTTATTATTAATGTTAACACGTTCCAAATTTCGGTGCCAACCTAATGTCCCATATGGATACAAAAAAGGGTAAACACATGGCTCAACATCTGGATCCATCGTACTTACGTATTGTAATGCTTTGCTTCTTGTATTTCTAACAGTGACATACGACTCAGGAATTTCGCCATCAGCGTTCGTTGAAAAAATAGTAGCTGCTTCGTTTGTTCGTTGAAAATTGTACCTTCGTCTATCAGTTCCTGGTTCCAAGGAAAATAACAATTGCAACTCGAGTTCATTTTCATTTGAATTGATTAATAAACGTTGATTAGCTATTTCTTGTTTCATCATTTCATACGACTAGGCAAATAAATTATTTTCTCAAATTATTTTATCTAATAATGCCATTGTTTCATAATCAAGGCGAGAATTTTGATTTATTCTGTAATCAGTGGCTTCTTGTGAATCGGCAAAAACAATTGTCCATATGCAGGCTGTCCATTTTCAGATGGATATAAAGCTGTATTAATTTGATAATATATTTGTCCCTGAATTTTAAAACAATGCTGTGCTTGGCGGCGTGTTTGTAAATTAAATAAATTGGCATTGAAAGAAGCAAAGGATAATGAATTATTATAGCTACGAATATATACGAAAAAGTTATTTGATTTAGCATGTGGTCCATTAAACATTCTTAAAAGTTCTTCAGGAAATGTAGGTGCAGGCTGTAAATAAATTGCTCCTTAACTACAACAGTCACTAAAAAATAACCCTTTATTTGTAATTTTTTCTGAAGCAAAATGCTTCGCTGTACAATGAATACATAAAACATCCATTTTGCCTAAATAATCTAGTTGTATAGCAGAATTTCTACGTTGATCGTTAATAAGATTTCGTGCTGCTTGTCTTCGGATTCGTTGATTCTCAGCAGCTCGCATTCGTCCTACAGTTTGAAAAATTTCTTCTTCTTCTTGAGTACGTTGTATTCTTTTGCGAGGCATTTTAATATGAAATATATAAAATATAAAAGAAACAATAAAGTATTTACTAATTAAACAAATATAAAGAAAATGTCAAACGAAGTAGTAAAGGTTTAAAATTATGAAAATTGCGATTAGTAAGTTTGTATAAAATTATAAAATAATTTTCAAATTATATATAAAATATAAAAGAAACAATGAAGTATTTACTAATTAAATAAATAAAAAAAAATGTCAAAGGAAGTAGAAAAGGTTTAAAATAATTTTCAAATTAGAATTTAAATTATAAGTTAATTCGAGATTCTTTCATTTATTGTAAGCTTTCGGTTGATATCAGTTTTTTATAGTTAAAGTCATGGTTGAGTTAATGTTATTATCATGGTTAAGTAATATTTACGGTAATGGTTGAGTAATGGTTGCGGTTTAGAAAATTGGTTATGCTTATGATTTCGTTTAGGTTGTACGTTCAATAATACTATATATGATAGGGTTTATGATATAATTTTTATTTATACAAATCAATCCTTTTTTACGTCTATACAATAATTGTGTTTAAATAATCAATGAATAAATAATGAATAAACCATTATGTATATACTATCATTTCTCTTACCCAGTGCAACACAATATTTGCTGAAAAACCTGAAACAAAGATAACATTTTTATTAATATGTTGAAAAATATGAAATATTAAGATTGTCAAAAGAATCAAGTTCTAATATTTATAGGAACAAATTTGTTATTTTGCGGTACTAATTTATAAAACCACTTAAATTAAAACTTCAAACATTTTTTTTACATGCTGTACGTTACATTTAAAAAAAATCTCTGAAATGTTAAAGAAAATTTTATTATATGAAAATAATATAGTACATTTCAACAATATAACTTTAATATAACTTTGAATGACATAAACATTTAAGTACTCAAAATAATAAAAATCTAAACTATATATTAGTTATCTAAATGTATCATGTATATTTCATATATGAGGCGTTTCACGTTAAATGTCCCAGCGCGGCGCGCGAGCGCCAAATCGTGCTATATCTAGCTCATGTTTACGATACTAAAACGTACTTAAAAAAATTTTATGATAAGCATTTCCAACGTATTTTTTCCTCAGCTTTCCAATGGTGTAGGCAGTTTTCCCGAAATGTTCCATTTTCGGCTTCAAAAAGTACAAAACGTGTTATATCTTAAAAAGTGTATTTTTAATATTCTTTTGACCCTCTAGATCGAAAGCTGAGCATTTTTTACGTAGAAAAGGATAGTTTCCAAAGAGTGCCCGAAAGGTTTTCGTGGGCTGCGCTCGCCTCGTTGCCTAATAATAATCTTTTATAATCTTTAATTCTTTACCTGTTTTTTTTTATTCTTGAATAAGGCATGGAGTAATATTTTATTAATTATTTCATAAAGAAATAAAATTTCAAAATTAGCAGCAATATGTGCAAACTCTTGTACTAACGTTTCTTTTTCAGTGTAGATAATTTTTTTGTTTTTTCTTTTACGTGCTACATCTCCAAAAGTATATTTTTAGTATTTTGTTTTACCCATAATATTGAAAGCTATCCTTTTTTTAGATAGGAAAGGATATTTCTCAAAAAGTGTCCAAGATGTTTTATGCTATGCAAATAAAACGCGAAAGATTATATGCACGGCAGGGCGAAAGCATATTCTAAGCTACGCGCGGTACAGTGCGGTTTGCCGTGCGACACGGAATCATTTATTTTTCATTCGGTAGGTGGCGTCCACGCTTTTTACTCTGTATGCAAATTGTCACGTCAAAAGTATATAATTACCATAACTTTTTATCTTTATCCTCCTCGAATTTTTTCGAATTTGTCGTTGATAGCAAAGAAAAAGCTTGCCATTTCTGTTATAAACGATTAAAATGGATTCACATTGGAAATTGAAATGTATAAATCCTTTAAATAAAAATGATCACTCTGCATCTAAGAATTTGACTGATTTTCCGACACTTTTAAGAAGTCCATTTCCTTTAGTACCTGAAAATGCTAAAATATGTTTAACCTGTCGACGCCAAATTTATAATTAGAAATCAAATTTACCTCAAACTGATGCTAAAAAAGCTAAAATAGTGTGCGATGATGAATATCATAAAGCTGGTGTTGCAGTTCTCCAACAAATTAAGAAAAAATTTTCAGAGTTAACAAATAAGCAAGAAAGAATTCAGCTATTAACTCTTGCACCGGAGTTTTGGTCTCGTAAGAACTTGATGCGAGAATTCGATTGCAGTGAACGCGAGGCTCGTGAAGCGAAAGATTTGGTAGCAAATAGCGGAATATTTTCAATACCTGCTAAGAAACGTGGCAAACTACTTCCAGCTGATACTGTAAATTCTGTCAAATCTTTTTATGAGAGGGATGATGTAAGTCGAATCATGCCGGGTTCAAAAGATTATCTATCTATTAAACAGAGTAATGGCAAAAGAGAACATATTCAAAAAAGATTACTGCTTGGTAATTTAAATGAATTGTATAATTTATATAAAAAAGAAAATGAGTACGTTAACATTGGTTTTATGAAATTTACAGAATTGAGGCCACCATATTGTGTTTTAGCTGGGAGTAGCGGTACACATAATGTATGCTTGTGTGGGCATCACGAAAATGTGAAGGTCATGCTAAGTTCTATGGACATAGAAAATTTAACTAAAGACACCCAATTGCCCCTGAAAAACTATCACGATTGCATCCAAGCAATTGTGTGTAATGATTCACACGATAGATGTTATTTGGATGACTGTTTGGATTGCCCCAATAAGTCTATATTACGAAAACATTTACTTAAATGTTTTGATGAAAATGATATTTTTCAAATCGAGTATCAATCGTGGTTTCAAACAGATAGGTGTACAATAGCTTCCAAAACTGTAAATGTGCACGAATTTATGGACATACTGGGGGAGAAATTAATGAAATTAAAAACTCACGATTTTTTTGCTAAGAAACAATCACTTTTTGTAAATAACGTAAAAAGCAATCTTCAAGAAGGAGAATTTCTCGTGTGTTGCGATTTTGCAGAAAATTATGCTTTCGTTATACAAAATTCTACACAATCCTTCCACTGGAATAACAACCAAGCAACAGTTTTTACAGTTGTAGTGTACTATAAACAAAACGATGTACTCAAACATGTGAGCATTGCTGTGATTTCCGACAACTTAAATCATGATACCATAGCCGTTTATGAATATCAAAAAAAACCGCTGCCAATTCATTGGCACGTAGCTTCCTCAAACTTGATTTACTGATTCCTTTAATTAATTTTTACTTCCAATATTTAAAATTTCATACTTTATTTTGTACGATGTAAACGGCTTAAAATCGTTTTTATAAGTCTAACAACTCGTCAGGAGTTGATTTTACACGAGAATATTAAATAGTAAAATTTTTTGTTTTAATATTATCCACAACTTTTGTATTTAACATTTTCGTGTAAAATCAAATCCAATCAAGTTATAGCCAAAAATCGCCCATTTTATTTATAACTCCTCAAATATTTTAAATATAAAAGTTGTCGATAATATTGACATAAAACTTTTTCCCATTTAACATATTTCTGTTAAGTTAAATCCTATTAAGTTATATAAAAAAAATAAGAAGGTTCTACTTTATTTTTACTCTTTCATACATAGAGCCATCCTCAATACATTTTAAAAAAAAGGATGCCAATTGCTTGATGCCAGATCTCTATACTCTGCGACCTTTATAATCATTGATTATTCTAAATAATGTAATGGGAATAACTGATTTTAAGGCTTCTCGAATTTTCTATTCAGTAGCTGTTTAATCTAAATTACTAACAAATATAGAAATTTTATGATCAAATTCATGTTAATTATGTGAATCTTCTTCTAGATGTTCATCTTCTTATTTGTACCCTGGAGGTGGTGCAGCCTTTGAATAATATAAAAATATTATTATTTTTCCTCTCTTCAGCTACTTTATCTAACCGTTCTTTTACTAGAGCTTCGCAAATTTCCATTTGCTCCAATATTCCTTCATCACGTTCAAAATTTAACCATGCATTTGCTATACTTTCTGGCCAATCTTTGCCGACGTTAATGCTTTTGAAAAAGTTTACGTAAACACTTTGTTTCACCATAACATCTGAAAAAATTGGTAGTTAAGTAATAACCTCATTATTGCAATATAAAAAGTAAATATTAAGGATTAGTAATTAGATTTACTAAAAAATAATTAAAAATTAAATACCTTTCTAGTGAAATATATTCTAACCAACTGGCAGCTGATTGAGAATGACCTTGTGACATGTGTATCTACCCATAAAGATTTAGCTTTTACCATATCGTTGACATGTATTGCTTCAGTTCTTGTCCAAAATTGCAAAATTTCATATCTACCCATAAAGATTTAGCTTTTACCATATCGTTGACATGTATTGCTTCAGTTCTTGTCCAAAATTGCAAAATTTCAAAACTTGGATCTCCTTCAAGACCAAAAGTTGGTAAGCGAACACAAGCTCTATCAAATGCATTTTGAAGTATTTCTATTTGTTTTGCTTCATCATCTGATTTATCATCAATTATGCGGCATAGATACTCAAGATACGACATCCATAAATTCTTATATTCTTCTGGTGTACAAAACACAACTGCAAAGGCGCTTCCAATCAAGGTTTGAACATCTGTATCAAATGCATTTTGAAGTATTTCTATTTGTTTAGCTTCATCATCTGACTTATCATTAATTCTGCGGCGTAGGTACTCAAGATACGACATCCATAAATTCTTATATTCTTCTGGTGTAGAAAACCCAACTGCAAAGGCGCTTTCAATCAAGTTTTGAACATCTGTAAGTGGATTATTGCTTTTTTTATAAAATCTAATCCAATTTTGCCAAATTTTAACACACCATGGCACATTTTGTGTAATCCAGCCATAAACTGGATTCAAGACTTATATCTGCTATAGCATGCTCATACAGTACCGTAACTATTCCAGTGTCTCCAATTTGTTTCTCATTAATTAAATAAGCTTTATATGTTTTAATGCTTTTTCATATCCACTTTTAATAATATTTTCGTCTTCAGTGCAGTAACAACCTTCTCCACATCACCAAATTAAAAATTATTCCAAAATTTTGTTCCATGCCTAAGAGTGGACAAGCTAATTGACGCTTATAAAGTATTCCAATCCGATTTATTTGATCAATTATTTCTCGATCAGTTGAATCCATCTAAACATAAATTCAAATTTAATAAAATTTGTGAAAGTAAGACTATAGAAGTATAAAATAATTCATTTGTTTATATACCATTAAAGCAATAAAATTTTCAAATTCCCTGTATGTATCCCAAATCAAAGATCCTTTTTTAACATGCAGTCCAGCTGTTGTTAATGCTCGTTCGAATAAATTCCAAATTTTCTCTGTTGTTTCAGTCCTGTAATGAACTGTAAATATTCCAACCATACCTCGATAGCTACAAGTATTAAAAAACAACGTGGTCATTATAATCAACAAATAAAATTGATAACTAAGAATTATAATTGCAAATTAAAACCATTAGCAGGATTCATGACAAGAAATATTAATTAACTTACAGAGGTAATCTTGAACAGCTTACTGACAAAGTTCCATAAGAGCAATCTTCTGCTCTGGTATCCATAAATTCTTATATTCTTCTGGTGTAGAAAACCCAACTGCAAAGGCGCTTTCAATCAAGTTTTGAACATCTGTAAGTGGATTATTGCTTTTTTTATAAAATCTAATCCAACTTTGCCAAATTTTAACACACCATGGCACATTTTGTGTAATCCAGCCATAAACTGGATTCAAAACTTAGCTTTTTCATATCCACTTTTAACAATATTTTCGTCTTCAGTGCAGTAACAACCTTCTCCACATCACCAAATAAGAGTGGACAAGCTAATTGACGCTTATAAAGTATTCCAATCCGATTTATTTGATCAATTCTTTCTCGATCAGTTGAATCCATCTAAACATAAATTCAAATTTAATAAAATTTGTGAAAGTAAGACTATAGAAGTAAGTATAAAATAATTCATTTGTTTATATACCATTAAAGCAATAAAATTTTCAAATTCCCTGTATGTATCCCAAATCAAAGATCCTTTTTTAACATGTAGTCCAGCTGCTGTTAATGCTCGTTCGAATAAATTCCAAATTTTCTCTGTTGTTTCAGTCCTGTAATGAACTGTAAATATTCCAACCATAACTCGATAGCTACAAGTATTAAAAAACAACGTGGTCATTATAATCAATAAATAAAATTGATAACTAAGAATTATAATTGCAAATTAAAACCATTAGCAGGATTCATGACAAGAAATATTAATTAACTTACAGAGGTAATCTTGAACAGCTTACTGACAAAGTTCCATAAGAGCAATCTTCTGCTCTGGTGTTACAACAATCTTCATTTCATATCGCAACCAAGACAACCATAATTCTGGTGTCAGTGGATACTTGGAACTCATATTATTCCTGGCAATCCTTTCCAACTCTGCCATCGAATGCAGTTTCTCTATAAGCATTTTGTGAGCCTCGTAGTTATAGTTATTTTGGGCTAGGGTAGACTCAGTAGCTTGAACCTCAGCCTCGTTCTTCATGCTGTCCTGAACCTCGTCGTCATCATCGTTATCCTCATCGCTGTCCTCATCCTCAATAATCACCTTGTCGATTTTCTCGTCGTCAAATTTCTAGAGCTCGTCATCCGACGGTCGGCAAGCAACTTTCATTCTCTTCTTCGTCGGCGGAAATACTCACTCCATTTCTTTGTCCGTTACGACAATTAAAATTAGTGAGAACGATTTACTGAGACTTTGGTACAAAGCTGCCCTTTAAAAACAACTAACTATATTCTCTGCACTAGGTAATGCTGCTTTGGAGATGGGTTTTCTACTTTGCAGTCGTGCAATAGAGATTCTCATTGGCTCGATTCCTTTACGACGACAAACGAGCGGCAGCGCATGCGCTTGGGCATACGCGTACCTACACAACACACACGGGGCCCTTTCTACATATGTGTGTTCTGTCTGTTCTAATGTTCTAGACAACTTCTCTCTATGTCTGTCTCTGTATTACATAAACGGAACAGATCCTATCTGTCTTTGTCGGGAACACACGGAACACACAGAACACACATACTTATGTAGAAAGGCCCCCGGACACGAGCTGACGGACAAGGCCGCAAGGCCAAAAGTGTCGCCGCAATTGAGTCTCTGAGTCAATGCTATAAGTATTAGAAAATATTAATATTTTAATTCTCTTTCAAATGCTACCCATCACATTCAGATACATAGAGCCATCCTCAATACATTTAAAAAAAATTGGGAAAATTTTATGGAAAATATTAACTTGAAATTTTTTTAAATATCTTTGAAATTTAAGGACCAATCATTTTGCCCGAATAACTCGACCGAAAACTATCCAAAATCCACCTCTACGAGGAATTTTGAAGCGCTTAAGTCAATTTTTACTCCCGCAATAGTTGGACATACCAAACTCATTTTTTTCATTTTTCAATGTTTACGTTTTTATTAATAACAAAAGAACCGTAATAGCTAGACAAATAATTTTTTTTAGAAAATATAGGTCTTGAAATTCTCTTTCGAATGCCGCCCACCCGATTCAAATACATAAAGCCGTTCTCGAGAAATTACGATTTAAAAAAAAAGTGAAAAATTTTAACCTCAAATATCTCCGAAATTTATGGATCAATCCTTTTGCCCAAAGAACTCAATCGATTGTGATACAAAATGTACTACCAAAAAAAATTTCAAACTGATTAAGCCAATTTTACTCTAGTTATTGAACGACAAAAAAAAACACTTTTTTTTATAAATTATTTTTTTTCTCCAAAAATAATGAATAAAAAAACCTAAAAATTTAGTAAGTTATATAGTACTGAGTATTGTTTATAACCAAAAAAATATTCATGTTAATATCTTTTTTAATTTTGAAATATAACCTATTTACTAAAAATGACGTTTTCATGAATAACTTATGACGAAATATAGCTAACGGCTTTTTTTTTTTTTTAAATTGTAGAAAATTTTATTCTGCATACAGAGAATTTATCGTATATAAATAATATTTTTTCTAAATATAAAAAAAATTGAAAATAAAAATTTTGAAAATTTAAAAATGGCGATAAAAAACAAAAAAATCGATTTTGACAAAAATAAAATATTGACCCCAATTGTTGAAGCAAAATCTGAAAAAATGATCACTCTCTCGTTAAAATCGGTTGAGTTGATCATGAGATATCAGAGTATACGGACATACATACACACACACACACACACACACACACACACACACACACACACACACACACACACACATCCATAAGGACATTTTCTAAAAATGGTGTATTTCGATTCCAAATTTTCTATACAACATTCCAAAGACATTATCTCACAAACTTTTTTTTTACTATCACAAAGCTTCCTCTAGGAGGAAGCAATAGTAATATCTTATCTTAAAACTAATTTTGCAGTCAAGAAAGATTATTATTTGACTGATGGAGCAGGTCAGCATTTTAAAAATAAATTCAATTTTCAAAATCTTCTTTTTCACGAGAAAGATTTTGGAGTTACAGCTGAGTGGCATTTTAATGCGACAGCACATGGTAAAGGTGCATGCGATGGTATAGGCGCGAACCTAAAATGAGGATATAAATATACAATATAATTTATTATGTCTATTTGAAATATTGGTCTGAGTCTTGGTTTAAAAAGCATCTGTCATCTTTAAAAAACTTAGTCGATAACAGTGCTGTGCTGTTGTACATATTTATTCAAGTGCCAATAAAAAAATTATGTGTAATGAACATGGAAGTACTGAAAAGAGCAAAAATGATGTGTTATTGCGAAAATTTCAAGGAATGAAAGTGCTCAGTTAATCTATTTTATGATTTTTTCACGGTAGGAGATATCAAAATGTTTCAGAGAAGTTTTCAGTACATAATTTTCTATACAAGATTAGGATATTAACAATGTTTAATTCATCAACTGGTTGTGTTCTTAATTTTACAAGATTATGTGTATGATGAAAAAAAAAATATTATGAAAAAGAAATATGTGGATACCAAAATAATGACACTAATTCCAGCATTAGAATGTGCAATAGAAGGCTAGAGGTAAATTTTAGCATAATGTAATAATAATTTGTCAAAAAAACAAGAGCAAATGGATGCATAAGTGTGTTTTGTGAAAAAACTTAGTATCAGGTGCTCTTACGTAAGGATAGTTGACTTGGCAAACTTTGAGCTTCGCATTTCGTAAAGACTAGAGGATTAGGTGATTTCAGAGAAATAGATGCGAAAGAGTAGTTTTTAAAAACTTTGTAGCACCGGCTGCTATGGAAATGGTAGTTGACATGAGAACACAACTTCTCAGCCAACTTTGAGCTTCGAGTTTTATAAAAGCAAGAGAATCAGGTGATACAGAGATTTGAATTGTAATTCTGAGAACTTGTACTATTTTCTTTTATTCCTTGTGATAGCTACAAAGAAAAAATATATTATTGTTATCTTTTTTAACAACTTTAAATCCTCTGTTGAAATACTAATAAAAGTTTAATGTTTTTATCCAAACAATCTTACTCTCAATAACTGTCCAACTCTCTACAAAGAACTTGACTGAAAGCTTAAATGTTTTTTTGAAACAATTATAATAAACACTTTCGAAAACTATTTTTTAAAGTATTTTCTATTTGTCTATAGTCCTTTTATTTATTCTAATCTCATCTATTCAATAAGCACTCTCTACAAATGGTAATCATTTTTTTCATGACTGTACAAATAATAATTTTGTTAATAAAACTTTCTACGAAAGTATAAAATAAGGCAAGTATAGAAGTTTTTTCTGTATAATCTATAAAATAATATTTATGATTTTTTAAAAGAAGTCAAATAAATACTAGTAAAAAAGTCTTTTACTTCTTTGAGTCAATGTATGCTCAACAAAATATATGTAAGTACATTCAAATTGTTCACTGTAAATCAAACAAACGAAAGTTGTGAAATCAATTATCGATAGTCAAGTAATGCAAAAACTATATGACTATGTTCTCAGAAATGTATTCAAATTTCTTCATTCTTCTATACAAATTAAACACGAGAAAGTACTGAAATCAATTACTTGTAGTCAAGTACCGGCCATAAGAACTTTTCGTACCTCGTGTATAAAATTACATTTTACTTACTTACATAAAGTATTTATACATAACGCCCAAGAGGCCCAATAGCTCACATATTCCTACAAAACTTTATAGTACCTATGTACTTTACGCCAGCGTGGGCGAAAATTATTTTAATTATATAACTATAATGCCTTCTTTTCATTTCTAAAATTCATAAGAATTTTTTCACCTTTTTACGAAAAGTCAAATCCTGTATAAAAAATTACATATAGTTACCAACATATCACTATTTTTCATTATTCCTCCTCAATTTTGAACTTTCTATAATATTACGCATCTTGGAAGGACAAGAGAAGTCTAGAGCTGCTCTAGCAGGGTTGATCCTCCGATCTCCCGTACATACTTGGCGGGCCCGACGGTTTGCAGTTACGTGGGCTACTTAAATGTAGAATACTAAATTTTTGCATAAATTCATTAAAAATATTTATACTTATAAGTCCACCATAAATAATTACATTGGCTCTAACTTTTAACTCATTTCTTCGAATTTTTTTTCTTCGATTAATTTCCCAAATATTGTATGAACTATTGGGTATACAAATAAGTTTCCGCCATTTTCAAGAGATGGCTCCAACGACAAGATTACTTTGAAATCGTCAGATGTAAAATGTCACATAGAAACTTTGGACACCTGGCAACAACATAACCTTAAAATACTATTGACTTTGTATTGGCAGTATACATTTTTTTTGTTCGAAAATGTCGAGTTTTGTACCGAATAAGGGTCATTTGCCGGAAGTTTTGATTTATTTATTTCATTTAAAGAAATCTGCTGCTGAGGCGCATCGGTCGCTTGTAGAAGTTTACGGTGATGCTGCCTTAAGTGAGAGAAGTTATCGTGAGTGGTTACAAAAGTTTAAAAACGGCGAGTTTGACGTGGACGATAAAGAAGGCGGAGGAAGGCCAGTCAAGTTAGAAGACGCTGAGTTAAAGGCATTATCGAACCAAGACTCATGCCAAACTGAAGAGCAGCTCGCAGAAAGCTTGGGAGTGACTCAACAAGCGATTTCACACCGTCTCAAGACCATTGGTATGGTACGAAAGCAAGGAAATTGGGTTCCGCATGAACTGAAACCCAGAGACGTCGAGCGCTGTCTTTTCACGTGCGAACAACTTCTCCAAAGACAAAGTCGAAAGGGTTTTCAGCATCGAATAGTGACGGGGATGAAAAGTGGATCTACTACGACAACCCAAAGCGTAGGAAATCATGGGGTAAGCCCGGTCATGTACCAACTTCAACGGCCAAACCGAATATTTATGGCAAAAAGTTAATGTTGTGCATTTGGTGGGATCAGCACGGAGTAATCTATTACGAGCTACTCCAGCCTAACGAAACTATCACTGGAGAACGTTATCAACAGCAACTGTTGCAATTGAGCAGAGAATTGAAGCTTAAATGCCTCCAATATGCCAAAAGACATGACAAAGTGATTTTTCAGCACGACAACGCTCGGCCACATGTTGCGAAGGTCGTCAAGGATACTTTGGAAGCTTTACAATGGGATGTCTTACCCCACCCGCCGTATTCACTAGACATTGCTCCTTCGGACTACCACTTGTTCCGGTCGATGGCTCACGCCCTGGTTAAGCAGCACTTCACTTCTTACGAAGAAGCCAAAAATTGGGTCGATTCATGGGTAGCCTCAAAAGATGAAGAGTTTTTTCGACGTGGCATCCGAATGCTGCCAGAAAGATGGCAAAAAGTAGTAGCCAATGACGGACAATATTTTGAATAAAATGTAACGTATATTTTTTTTACAATAAATTGATGATTTTTATAAAAAAACGGCGAAAACTTATTTGTATTTGCAATACATTAGTTGATTGAAGGATACAACGTTCAGAAAGTGCTAAATTATCATGGGCATCATTCAAAGTTCCATCACCAATAACAAAAATCTCGTAAAATCAACTTCATCAGGCAAAACTCTCATATTTACAGAAAGATTGTATTTTTTAAATGTTTCCATGATTCGCTGTATTTAATAGAAAGATTTAATGTTACAGATCGAGTTCCTTTAACTTTAATAGGAAGAAGTTGTCAAAAGTTATCACCTAAAATAATAATTTTACCACCAAATGGTAAATCATTGCCCATTATGCTTTGTAGTGTTCTGTTGACTATTTGGCACTTCGTCCCATATGAATATTTTGGTTTCTTTTAAGAAGAGACCCTCTTTCGATTGCGCTTTAATATTTGATGATGAATCATCAAACATTGGAACTGGAAGACCAAATGTTTTGTGCACTGTCCTACCATTTGGCAGTAAAGTTGCAGCAATTCCCGTAAATGCCATTGAGCATACTTTAATATTTTTTGCTGTCAATAAATTGTATATAGCAGTGTAAATAAAGGACTTTCCAGAACCTCCTGGACCATTTATATATAATTACTTCCATTATAGTCCGTATCAGTAGCTCGCAAAATGACATCAACTATTTCCTTTTGTTGTTCGTTTAGTTGCATATATTGTTATTGACCAATTTCAGACATTTGTATTAGCGGTTGTGTTACATCATTGATTTCTGGCGTTATATTTATTTGTACTGTTTGATCCATTAAAGGAAAATCAGATAAATTGCGACCTTCTTTGTCTAACAAACTATTAATGTGAGCATACGCAAGTTTGTGACTTATTTCAATTTCATTTGTTCGTGAAAAATCCTCAGACATTGCGTTCTTAAATTTACTTCACGAGTCTTCAGGGTGGACAGGGTGGCAATGTATTAAAATAATAAAGTAGCATACTACTTGCTTGATTTAAATTTTCGGTAATACTAATCCCATCATTAGAAATGATTACACATTGCTCATTAGGTAAATGTACTGGCAATCGAATAACAGTATGACTTTTATCTTGCAATGTCTTACTTAGTATTCGATAACATGCTTCAACGGGACCAACATATCGAGCTTCTATAAAATAACTAATTTCATCATGATTAATAATTCTTTCATTATTGCATTCTGTAATAGTCGCAGTAGCTGCGTCATGTCCCTTATAAACATATTTATACAAATACTTCACAGAGCGGATACTTGTAACTATTTCTACATTAATATGACAGTTAAACATTTCTAACAGTTTAGGGCAACGTGGTACAACCCAGCTATTATCAATTAGATGACCATCCGACGATTCATACGTTATACCATTGTTTCTCCTACGATCATTAGGATAACCATTTTCGTCCATATTTGTTTCAGTATGAAAATGCTTTGGAAATTTTTTTGAGCATTTGCCATTTATCATGCACCAATCTCCACACGGCCCATGTATCATATTTTTTAAAACGATTTCGTGCAATGTAGGATTTTCTGTTTTATTGGGTATTTCTGCTGATATAAATTTATCGACAATATCAGGAGTAGTTATTTTATAACCACGTGATAAAGTAATTAACAAATGCATGTGTGGCAACCTTCTCTTCTGAAATTCAATAACGTAAACATAAGATGCCACTTCTCCATAGAACTTATTTTGTACAATGCAATGAAGCAAACGATCTTTTTTAAGATGAAATACTCGAGCTACAATATCAGGTCTATCACAGGCTTGTTGACCAGGTAACAAATTTTCATCAATTTCTGACCATTTAGGATTACATGTCATTGTAAGAAAAATATCTGGTTTGCCTTTTTCATTTACTATAGCCATAGAACCTTGATAGCACTGTTGCATATGGCAAGGAGAACGAATGAATGAAGATGGGAGAATAATATTTTTCCCTACTTGTCCATTAATGCCATTTGCAGAATTTTGCATATAATCATGTAATCCTTTATACGTATCTGCTCTTATTTCTTTTTGATGATCTTTGCAATATTGAATTCTATCTTTCTCAATTTTTACATTAGAGTCTACTACCCATTGCTGAAATAATCTGCGACTTAAGAGAATAGGATTAAATTCATTAGACCTAATGAATAATGACCAATTTTGTATCTAGTGTAAGCCATTCTTGTAACGCGTTTATTTCTATCGTTATTATTAATGTTAACACGTTCCAAATTTCGGTGCCAACCTAATGTCCCATATGGATACAAAAAAGGGTAAACACATGGCTCAACATCTGGATCCATCGTACTTACGTATTGTAATGCTTTGCTTCTTGTATTTCTAACAGTGACATACGACTCAGGAATTTCGCCATCAGCGTTCGTTGAAAAAATAGTAGCTGCTTCGTTTGTTCGTTGAAAATTGTACCTTCGTCTATCAGTTCCTGGTTCCAAGGAAAATAACAATTGCAACTCGAGTTCATTTTCATTTGAATTGATTAATAAACGTTGATTAGCTATTTCTTGTTTCATCATTTCATACGACTAGGCAAATAAATTATTTTCTCAAATTATTTTATCTAATAATGCCATTGTTTCATAATCAAGGCGAGAATTTTGATTTATTCTGTAATCAGTGGCTTCTTGTGAATCGGCAAAAACAATTGTCCATATGCAGGCTGTCCATTTTCAGATGGATATAAAGCTGTATTAATTTGATAATATATTTGTCCCTGAATTTTAAAACAATGCTGTGCTTGGCGGCGTGTTTGTAAATTAAATAAATTGGCATTGAAAGAAGCAAAGGATAATGAATTATTATAGCTACGAATATATACGAAAAAGTTATTTGATTTAGCATGTGGTCCATTAAACATTCTTAAAAGTTCTTCAGGAAATGTAGGTGCAGGCTGTAAATAAATTGCTCCTTAACTACAACAGTCACTAAAAAATAACCCTTTATTTGTAATTTTTTCTGAAGCAAAATGCTTCGCTGTACAATGAATACATAAAACATCCATTTTGCCTAAATAATCTAGTTGTATAGCAGAATTTCTACGTTGATCGTTAATAAGATTTCGTGCTGCTTGTCTTCGGATTCGTTGATTCTCAGCAGCTCGCATTCGTCCTACAGTTTGAAAAATTTCTTCTTCTTCTTGAGTACGTTGTATTCTTTTGCGAGGCATTTTAATATGAAATATATAAAATATAAAAGAAACAATAAAGTATTTACTAATTAAACAAATATAAAGAAAATGTCAAACGAAGTAGTAAAGGTTTAAAATTATGAAAATTGCGATTAGTAAGTTTGTATAAAATTATAAAATAATTTTCAAATTATATATAAAATATAAAAGAAACAATGAAGTATTTACTAATTAAATAAATAAAAAAAAATGTCAAAGGAAGTAGAAAAGGTTTAAAATAATTTTCAAATTAGAATTTAAATTATAAGTTAATTCGAGATTCTTTCATTTATTGTAAGCTTTCGGTTGATATCAGTTTTTTATAGTTAAAGTCATGGTTGAGTTAATGTTATTATCATGGTTAAGTAATATTTACGGTAATGGTTGAGTAATGGTTGCGGTTTAGAAAATTGGTTATGCTTATGATTTCGTTTAGGTTGTACGTTCAATAATACTATATATGATAGGGTTTATGATATAATTTTTATTTATACAAATCAATCCTTTTTTTACGTCTATACAATAATTGTGTTTAAATAATCAATGAATAAATAATGAATAAACCATTATGTATATACTATCATTTCTCTTACCCAGTGCAACACAATATTTGCTGAAAAACCTGAAACAAAGATAACATTTTTATTAATATGTTGAAAAATATGAAATATTAAGATTGTCAAAAGAATCAAGTTCTAATATTTATAGGAACAAATTTGTTATTTTGCGGTACTAATTTATAAAACCACTTAAATTAAAACTTCAAACATTTTTTTTACATGCTGTACGTTACATTTAAAAAAAATCTCTGAAATGTTAAAGAAAATTTTATTATATGAAAATAATATAGTACATTTCAACAATATAACTTTAATATAACTTTGAATGACATAAACATTTAAGTACTCAAAATAATAAAAATCTAAACTATATATTAGTTATCTAAATGTATCATGTATATTTCATATATGAGGCGTTTCACGTTAAATGTCCCAGCGCGGCGCGCGAGCGCCAAATCGTGCTATATCTAGCTCATGTTTACGATACTAAAACGTACTTAAAAAAATTTTATGATAAGCATTTCCAACGTATTTTTTCCTCAGCTTTCCAATGGTGTAGGCAGTTTTCCCGAAATGTTCCATTTTCGGCTTCAAAAAGTACAAAACGTGTTATATCTTAAAAAGTGTATTTTTAATATTCTTTTGACCCTCTAGATCGAAAGCTGAGCATTTTTTACGTAGAAAAGGATAGTTTCCAAAGAGTGCCCGAAAGGTTTTCGTGGGCTGCGCTCGCCTCGTTGCCTAATAATAATCTTTTATAATCTTTAATTCTTTACCTGTTTTTTTTTATTCTTGAATAAGGCATGGAGTAATATTTTATTAATTATTTCATAAAGAAATAAAATTTCAAAATTAGCAGCAATATGTGCAAACTCTTGTACTAACGTTTCTTTTTCAGTGTAGATAATTTTTTTGTTTTTTCTTTTACGTGCTACATCTCCAAAAGTATATTTTTAGTATTTTGTTTTACCCATAATATTGAAAGCTATCCTTTTTTTAGATAGGAAAGGATATTTCTCAAAAAGTGTCCAAGATGTTTTATGCTATGCAAATAAAACGCGAAAGATTATATGCACGGCAGGGCGAAAGCATATTCTAAGCTACGCGCGGTACAGTGCGGTTTGCCGTGCGACACGGAATCATTTATTTTTCATTCGGTAGGTGGCGTCCACGCTTTTTACTCTGTATGCAAATTGTCACGTCAAAAGTATATAATTACCATAACTTTTTATCTTTATCCTCCTCGAATTTTTTCGAATTTGTCGTTGATAGCAAAGAAAAAGCTTGCCATTTCTGTTATAAACGATTAAAATGGATTCACATTGGAAATTGAAATGTATAAATCCTTTAAATAAAAATGATCACTCTGCATCTAAGAATTTGACTGATTTTCCGACACTTTTAAGAAGTCCATTTCCTTTAGTACCTGAAAATGCTAAAATATGTTTAACCTGTCGACGCCAAATTTATAATTAGAAATCAAATTTACCTCAAACTGATGCTAAAAAAGCTAAAATAGTGTGCGATGATGAATATCATAAAGCTGGTGTTGCAGTTCTCCAACAAATTAAGAAAAAATTTTCAGAGTTAACAAATAAGCAAGAAAGAATTCAGCTATTAACTCTTGCACCGGAGTTTTGGTCTCGTAAGAACTTGATGCGAGAATTCGATTGCAGTGAACGCGAGGCTCGTGAAGCGAAAGATTTGGTAGCAAATAGCGGAATATTTTCAATACCTGCTAAGAAACGTGGCAAACTACTTCCAGCTGATACTGTAAATTCTGTCAAATCTTTTTATGAGAGGGATGATGTAAGTCGAATCATGCCGGGTTCAAAAGATTATCTATCTATTAAACAGAGTAATGGCAAAAGAGAACATATTCAAAAAAGATTACTGCTTGGTAATTTAAATGAATTGTATAATTTATATAAAAAAGAAAATGAGTACGTTAACATTGGTTTTATGAAATTTACAGAATTGAGGCCACCATATTGTGTTTTAGCTGGGAGTAGCGGTACACATAATGTATGCTTGTGTGGGCATCACGAAAATGTGAAGGTCATGCTAAGTTCTATGGACATAGAAAATTTAACTAAAGACACCCAATTGCCCCTGAAAAACTATCACGATTGCATCCAAGCAATTGTGTGTAATGATTCACACGATAGATGTTATTTGGATGACTGTTTGGATTGCCCCAATAAGTCTATATTACGAAAACATTTACTTAAATGTTTTGATGAAAATGATATTTTTCAAATCGAGTATCAATCGTGGTTTCAAACAGATAGGTGTACAATAGCTTCCAAAACTGTAAATGTGCACGAATTTATGGACATACTGGGGAGAAATTAATGAAATTAAAAACTCACGATTTTTTTGCTAAGAAACAATCACTTTTTGTAAATAACGTAAAAAGCAATCTTCAAGAAGGAGAATTTCTCGTGTGTTGCGATTTTGCAGAAAATTATGCTTTCGTTATACAAAATTCTACACAATCCTTCCACTGGAATAACAACCAAGCAACAGTTTTTACAGTTGTAGTGTACTATAAACAAAACGATGTACTCAAACATGTGAGCATTGCTGTGATTTCCGACAACTTAAATCATGATACCATAGCCGTTTATGAATATCAAAAAAAACCGCTGCCAATTCATTGGCACGTAGCTTCCTCAAACTTGATTTACTGATTCCTTTAATTAATTTTTACTTCCAATATTTAAAATTTCATACTTTATTTTGTACGATGTAAACGGCTTAAAATCGTTTTTATAAGTCTAACAACTCGTCAGGAGTTGATTTTACACGAGAATATTAAATAGTAAAATTTTTTGTTTTAATATTATCCACAACTTTTGTATTTAACATTTTCGTGTAAAATCAAATCCAATCAAGTTATAGCCAAAAATCGCCCATTTTATTTATAACTCCTCAAATATTTTAAATATAAAAGTTGTCGATAATATTGACATAAAACTTTTTCCCATTTAACATATTTCTGTTAAGTTAAATCCTATTAAGTTATATAAAAAAAATAAGAAGGTTCTACTTTATTTTTACTCTTTCATACATAGAGCCATCCTCAATACATTTTAAAAAAAAGGATGCCAATTGCTTGATGCCAGATCTCTATACTCTGCGACCTTTATAATCATTGATTATTCTAAATAATGTAATGGGAATAACTGATTTTAAGGCTTCTCGAATTTTCTATTCAGTAGCTGTTTAATCTAAATTACTAACAAATATAGAAATTTTATGATCAAATTCATGTTAATTATGTGAATCTTCTTCTAGATGTTCATCTTCTTATTTGTACCCTGGAGGTGGTGCAGCCTTTGAATAATATAAAAATATTATTATTTTTCCTCTCTTCAGCTACTTTATCTAACCGTTCTTTTACTAGAGCTTCGCAAATTTCCATTTGCTCCAATATTCCTTCATCACGTTCAAAATTTAACCATGCATTTGCTATACTTTCTGGCCAATCTTTGCCGACGTTAATGCTTTTTGAAAAAGTTTACGTAAACACTTTGTTTCACCATAACATCTGAAAAAATTGGTAGTTAAGTAATAACCTCATTATTGCAATATAAAAAGTAAATATTAAGGATTAGTAATTAGATTTACTAAAAAATAATTAAAAATTAAATACCTTTCTAGTGAAATATATTCTAACCAACTGGCAGCTGATTGAGAATGACCTTGTGACATGTGTATCTACCCATAAAGATTTAGCTTTTACCATATCGTTGACATGTATTGCTTCAGTTCTTGTCCAAAATTGCAAAATTTCATATCTACCCATAAAGATTTAGCTTTTACCATATCGTTGACATGTATTGCTTCAGTTCTTGTCCAAAATTGCAAAATTTCAAAACTTGGATCTCCTTCAAGACCAAAAGTTGGTAAGCGAACACAAGCTCTATCAAATGCATTTTGAAGTATTTCTATTTGTTTTGCTTCATCATCTGATTTATCATCAATTATGCGGCATAGATACTCAAGATACGACATCCATAAATTCTTATATTCTTCTGGTGTACAAAACACAACTGCAAAGGCGCTTCCAATCAAGGTTTGAACATCTGTATCAAATGCATTTTGAAGTATTTCTATTTGTTTAGCTTCATCATCTGACTTATCATTAATTCTGCGGCGTAGGTACTCAAGATACGACATCCATAAATTCTTATATTCTTCTGGTGTAGAAAACCCAACTGCAAAGGCGCTTTCAATCAAGTTTTGAACATCTGTAAGTGGATTATTGCTTTTTTTATAAAATCTAATCCAATTTTGCCAAATTTTAACACACCATGGCACATTTTGTGTAATCCAGCCATAAACTGGATTCAAGACTTATATCTGCTATAGCATGCTCATACAGTACCGTAACTATTCCAGTGTCTCCAATTTGTTTCTCATTAATTAAATAAGCTTTATATGTTTTAATGCTTTTTCATATCCACTTTTAATAATATTTTCGTCTTCAGTGCAGTAACAACCTTCTCCACATCACCAAATTAAAAATTATTCCAAAATTTTGTTCCATGCCTAAGAGTGGACAAGCTAATTGACGCTTATAAAGTATTCCAATCCGATTTATTTGATCAATTATTTCTCGATCAGTTGAATCCATCTAAACATAAATTCAAATTTAATAAAATTTGTGAAAGTAAGACTATAGAAGTATAAAATAATTCATTTGTTTATATACCATTAAAGCAATAAAATTTTCAAATTCCCTGTATGTATCCCAAATCAAAGATCCTTTTTTAACATGCAGTCCAGCTGTTGTTAATGCTCGTTCGAATAAATTCCAAATTTTCTCTGTTGTTTCAGTCCTGTAATGAACTGTAAATATTCCAACCATACCTCGATAGCTACAAGTATTAAAAAACAACGTGGTCATTATAATCAACAAATAAAATTGATAACTAAGAATTATAATTGCAAATTAAAACCATTAGCAGGATTCATGACAAGAAATATTAATTAACTTACAGAGGTAATCTTGAACAGCTTACTGACAAAGTTCCATAAGAGCAATCTTCTGCTCTGGTATCCATAAATTCTTATATTCTTCTGGTGTAGAAAACCCAACTGCAAAGGCGCTTTCAATCAAGTTTTGAACATCTGTAAGTGGATTATTGCTTTTTTTATAAAATCTAATCCAACTTTGCCAAATTTTAACACACCATGGCACATTTTGTGTAATCCAGCCATAAACTGGATTCAAAACTTAGCTTTTTCATATCCACTTTTAACAATATTTTCGTCTTCAGTGCAGTAACAACCTTCTCCACATCACCAAATAAGAGTGGACAAGCTAATTGACGCTTATAAAGTATTCCAATCCGATTTATTTGATCAATTCTTTCTCGATCAGTTGAATCCATCTAAACATAAATTCAAATTTAATAAAATTTGTGAAAGTAAGACTATAGAAGTAAGTATAAAATAATTCATTTGTTTATATACCATTAAAGCAATAAAATTTTCAAATTCCCTGTATGTATCCCAAATCAAAGATCCTTTTTTAACATGTAGTCCAGCTGCTGTTAATGCTCGTTCGAATAAATTCCAAATTTTCTCTGTTGTTTCAGTCCTGTAATGAACTGTAAATATTCCAACCATAACTCGATAGCTACAAGTATTAAAAAACAACGTGGTCATTATAATCAATAAATAAAATTGATAACTAAGAATTATAATTGCAAATTAAAACCATTAGCAGGATTCATGACAAGAAATATTAATTAACTTACAGAGGTAATCTTGAACAGCTTACTGACAAAGTTCCATAAGAGCAATCTTCTGCTCTGGTGTTACAACAATCTTCATTTCATATCGCAACCAAGACAACCATAATTCTGGTGTCAGTGGATACTTGGAACTCATATTATTCCTGGCAATCCTTTCCAACTCTGCCATCGAATGCAGTTTCTCTATAAGCATTTTGTGAGCCTCGTAGTTATAGTTATTTTGGGCTAGGGTAGACTCAGTAGCTTGAACCTCAGCCTCGTTCTTCATGCTGTCCTGAACCTCGTCGTCATCATCGTTATCCTCATCGCTGTCCTCATCCTCAATAATCACCTTGTCGATTTTCTCGTCGTCAAATTTCTAGAGCTCGTCATCCGACGGTCGGCAAGCAACTTTCATTCTCTTCTTCGTCGGCGGAAATACTCACTCCATTTCTTTGTCCGTTACGACAATTAAAATTAGTGAGAACGATTTACTGAGACTTTGGTACAAAGCTGCCCTTTAAAAACAACTAACTATATTCTCTGCACTAGGTAATGCTGCTTTGGAGATGGGTTTTCTACTTTGCAGTCGTGCAATAGAGATTCTCATTGGCTCGATTCCTTTACGACGACAAACGAGCGGCAGCGCATGCGCTTGGGCATACGCGTACCTACACAACACACACGGGGCCCTTTCTACATATGTGTGTTCTGTCTGTTCTAATGTTCTAGACAACTTCTCTCTATGTCTGTCTCTGTATTACATAAACGGAACAGATCCTATCTGTCTTTGTCGGGAACACACGGAACACACAGAACACACATACTTATGTAGAAAGGCCCCCGGACACGAGCTGACGGACAAGGCCGCAAGGCCAAAAGTGTCGCCGCAATTGAGTCTCTGAGTCAATGCTATAAGTATTAGAAAATATTAATATTTTAATTCTCTTTCAAATGCTACCCATCACATTCAGATACATAGAGCCATCCTCAATACATTTAAAAAAAATTGGGAAAATTTTATGGAAAATATTAACTTGAAATTTTTTAAATATCTTTGAAATTTAAGGACCAATCATTTTGCCCGAATAACTCGACCGAAAACTATCCAAAATCCACCTCTACGAGGAATTTTGAAGCGCTTAAGTCAATTTTTACTCCCGCAATAGTTGGACATACCAAACTCATTTTTTTCATTTTTCAATGTTTACGTTTTTATTAATAACAAAAGAACCGTAATAGCTAGACAAATAATTTTTTTTAGAAAATATAGGTCTTGAAATTCTCTTTCGAATGCCGCCCACCCGATTCAAATACATAAAGCCGTTCTCAAGAAATTACGATTTAAAAAAAAAGTGAAAAAAATTTTAACCTCAAATATCTCCGAAATTTATGGATCAATCCTTTTGCCCAAAGAACTCAATCGATTGTGATACAAAATGTACTACCAAAAAAAATTTCAAACTGATTAAGCCAATTTTACTCCAGTTATTGAACGACAAAAAAAAACACTTTTTTTTATAAATTATTTTTTTTCTCCAAAAATAATGAATAAAAAAACCTAAAAATTTAGTAAGTTATAGTACTCAGTATTCTTTATAACCAAAAAAATATTCATGTTAATATCTTTTTTTAATTTTGAAATATAACCTATTTACTAAAAATGCCGTTTTCATGAATAACTTATGACGAAATATAGCTAACGGTATTTTTTTTTTTTTTTAAATTGTAGAAAATTTTATTCTGCATACAGAGAATTTATCGTATATAAATAATATTTGTTCTAAATATAAAAAAATTGAAAATAAAAATTTTGAAAATTTAAAAATGGCGATAAAAAACAAAAAAATCGATTTTGACAAAAATAAAATATTGACCCCAATTGTTGAAGCAAAATCTGAAAAAATGATCACTCTCTCGTTAAAATCGGTTGAGTTGATCATGAGATATCAGAGTATACGGACATACATACACACACACACACACACACACACACACACACACACACACACATCCATAAGGACATTTTCTAAAAATGGTGTATTTCGATTCCAAATTTTCTATACAACATTCCTAAGACATTATCTCACAAACTTTTTTTTTACTATCACAAAGCTTCCTGTAGGAGGAAGCAATAGTAATATCTTATCTTAAAACTAATTTTGCAGTCAAGAAAGATTATTATTTGACTGATGGAGCAGGTCAGCATTTTAAAAATAAATTCAATTTTCAAAATCTTCTTTTTCACGAGAAAGATTTTGGAGTTACAGCTGAGTGGCATTTTAGTGCGACAGCACATGGTAAAGGTGCATGCGATGGTATAGGCGCGAACCTAAAATGAGGTGCAAAACGAGCGAGTTTACAAGTTTCTTCTAGTAATCATAGTTTAATGCCAGAAGAGCTGTATAACTGGGCTAAGATTACTGCAAAGAAACGAAAGTTTTTTATAGCAGTAAAGAATCGTATGAAGAAACGGTTTTGAAAATAAAACCAAGACTGAACAAGGCTAAATCTATACCAGGCACGTTACTGCATCATGCTATTATTCCAATAGATGAAAGTACATTGAAGCTCAAAAAAACCTCTCTTAGTTCTGAGGAGAAAATCTTCCCTAAGAAAGCTGTGAAACAAAAAACAAAAAAATTATCTACACTGAAAAACAAACGTTAATTTAAAAATTTTATTTTTTTATGAAATAATTAATAAAATATTATTGCATGCGTTATTCAAGAATAAAAAAAAACAGGTAAAGAATTAAAGATTATAAAAGATTATTATTAGGCATCGAGGCAAGCGCAGCCCGCGCGCTGTACCGCGTAGTCCCGCGCGCCGGAAAGGCGATGCGTCTACTCTTTCGCATTCTATTTCTCGCAGAAAAACTTTCGGACACTCTTTGGAAACTATCCTTTCCTACGTTAAAAATGCTCAGCTTCGATCTAGAGGGTAAAAATAAATATTAAAAATACACTTTTTAAGATATAACACGTTTTGTACTTTTTGAAGGCGAAAATGGAAAATTTCGGGATATAGCACCATTTGGCGCTCGCGCGCCGCGCTGGGACGGTTGGCGTGAAACGCCTCATATGTAACCGTATTCATGGAAATCATTTTTCTGCAAAAAGAAAAAAGAAAAATTATCTAATGTTTCATTGAGTGATTACTTGTAGGTTTGTTAAATAAAATGAAAATTAACTAAGTCTGTATAAAGTATTTTAAAATCCTTTAAAATATTATAGAAGCATGTACAAAATGTTTAAGGAAAAATAATTTCAAATGTGTACAACTTAAAATTTTCTGTTAATTAAAGTAATTATATAATTGAAACATATTCTTACCTATGAATGTTTATTTGGTTAGAACTGATATCTATTTAGTCAAATTTATTAGTTTCCTATATTAGTCGAGTGAATATGAGTAGTGAAATGGCAGAATCGTTACAACTCTTTTATATGTTATGAATTTATCTTCTTATAAAATTTTTTTCAAAATTAGTTGTAATTAGACTCGTCATTAAATACTATTATCTCTTCAATACTTGCCACTCTAAAATAAAAATAATTGTTTTAGTGTTGTTAAAATAAATACAAAAAGCAATAATTTAAACGGTTTAAACAGATTATTCAGATAGATATAAGATATCATTAAAAATATTACTTATGTCGACTTCAATTTAATATCAACTGATAAGAATTTTTCCATCGGTCTTACAGTCTTACAAATTAAATTAAAATAATTAATATTTATGGCAGTCAGATTGCCCTTGTTTATAATCACCCCCGCAGAATCTGAAATAAAAACTTAATTAAAATCTGGAAAAAACTTTGTTAGCAAAGGACGATCTGACTGCCCACCACCACCACATTGTCCGACGTTTCGAGCCTGCTCCGGCTCCTCCTCAGGGACTGAAATAAAACCCGCGATACACCTCCTTATATACCATGCACCCATACCCCCTTCTTTTCTCTTACCCCACCACCCTCCACATTCCCCTCTCCAACTTGCCATTCTCACTTAAATTAATAAAGAATGATAAATGTTATCTAATTTACTTGACTCTATCATTAAATTTACATTATTCCGATTTCTTAGAATGTGAATACTTTCAAGGCTTTCCCTCTTATATTTATTCTTAATCCCCTGTTCCAAAATATCCACACTCCCAAAATCGAAAGAATGCAAACTATTTAAACAATGTTCTTTCAAACCCGATGTACAACTTGAGCTGCGTAAACTATATTGATGTTCATATATTCTCTTTTTCAAATATCTACCCGTTTGACCAATATAACAACCATTACAATCCCTACAATTAATTTTATAAACAACTCCCGATTTCAAACATTTATCATCCTTGTCTTTACAATTACTAAATAACCTTTCTAAATTATTATCATTTCTAAAGAAAACTTGAATATTATGTTTACTAAAAACCCTTCTAATCCTTTCCGACAAACCTCTAACATATGGTAAACTAAAATATGCATTCTTTCCATTTCTATTCCTTGTTTGATTATCTACCCGCTGCTTCAATCCACCATTATAAATTTCCCACACTCTCTCATCAATCATTTTATCAATAAATTTTACGGGATAACTATTTTTAATAAATGTTTCTCTAACTAAATTTAAATTCTTTTTCCTAAAATCTTTATGTGACAATTTAATCGCTCTGTCAATGACACCTTTGATCGCACCTGTCTTGTTTCCGAATTGGTGGTGAGAATCAAAATTTAAAAATCTACCTGACCATGTAGGTTTTCTATACCTACATAATATAATAATGTAAATTTAATGATAGAGTCAAGTAAATTAGATAACATTTATCATTCTTTATTAATTTAAGTGAGAATGGCAAGTTGGAGAGGGGAATGTGGAGGGTGGTGGGGTAAGAGAAAAGAAGGGGGTATGGGTGCATGGTATATAAGGAGGTGTATCACGGGTTTTATTTCAGTCCCTGAGGAGGAGCCGGAGCAGGCTCGAAACGTCGGACAATGTGGTGGTGGTGGGCAGTCAGATCGTCCTTTGCTAACAAAGTTTTTTCCAGATTTTAATTAAGTTTTTATTTCAGATTCTGCGGGGGTGATTATAAACAAGGGCAATCTGACTGCCATAAATATTAATTATTTTAATTTAATTTGTAAGACTGTAAGACCGATGGAAAAATTCTTATCAGTAGATATAAGATATAAATTTTAAATTGTAGAAAATTATTATGACAAAAAAGATGAATTTGTTATCTAATATTTAAACTTTATAAACAGGTACAGGTATTACAATGCATATCTACACTTATGTATATTTAAGAAAACAATTTAGTTTCATTATACTAACTATAAAAATAAATATCCTGTAAATAAACATAAAGATTATTTAACATTATAAAAAATAAGTGCAGCTTTATAAGGCCATACGTAAAAGAAGGTGTTATGAAAAAACATGATAGCAATGAAAATATGATTTATACTTACCAAACGAATAACAATCTTAAATATTTATATCTTTAAGTCTGTACACATTTTTAGCAAACTAAAAAATGCAATTAAATTAAGCAGCACGCTACCAGCCAGATAATACTTTATTTCTTCCTTATGAGGTATCAGCTCCAAGCAACGTCCTCAGAGATAATACTTTCACATTAGCTTTGATGAACAATATATACCTTATAGGTTATAGATTAGAGACCGTCTTCATAAGGAGTAAGGCTGAAATCACATGGTACGGCATAGAGCTGCGGCATAGAAGTTGCGTCATGGAGACAGCCAATGAAAGCTATTCTTCAAATGCAAAAATATCTCTGATTGGCTGTACCCATGATGCAATCTCTATGCCGCAGCTCTATGTCGCACCATGTGATTTCAGCTAAGGACTCGACGACTCGTGCGCCAAGCAAAAACAATCGTCCGAAATCAAGTATCAAGCATACCCGTGACCCATTACATGTAGATGGCGTTGCAAAAAATGTAGGTTATTTATTGTAGGAATACATGGATGATGGATCATATATATATTTCCTCCTCTCTTTAAAAAATGATAGCCAAAATATAGTGGCTCATTTAAAGACTCGATGTGATTGGTTAATTAGAAAAAAATGCGAATATTTGAATTTTTAGATTGAAAATGTGCTAGATTTGAATTTTGAAACTCAAGTATTTATAGAACTACTAAATAATTAAAGTAGAAAAAAAGCATTTGATTCTTTGCTTAATAAATGTATCTAATTATCTTATCATTTAATCTAATTAATTATGATACAAAATTTAGAATATTTAGTATTTTATTATTTAATATCAGTATTATTTAATCTAAGTAACTTTGAATATTTAAAAAATTTACATAAAAATGAATGTTTAAAAAATTGGTAGGGTTCAGTAATGATAAAAAACTAAAACGCAACACTTTTTACTTAGAAAATTAGTATTTTCACCGATCTTCAAATATCAAATATAATAAAAATATGAGGTTACAAAATTAAATTTTAAGTTTAAAATTGGAAATCACTAAAGTTAAATACAGAAATAAAAAATTTTAAGTTACGATAAACTTATCTCAGTTATTATACGTTAAAATCTAGTCAGACTTTTATAGATTGTAGCTTTAGAATCTCACCTTAACAATTTTTCAGTCTTAAATATACTGAAATTATTTACCACTACTAAAAGTGTAACATAACGTATGCATTAATCAATATTCTTGATACAAAATTATTTAAATGTTTTAATATTTAATAATAAATTGTTCAACAGTATTCTAAGTAAACTACAGCCATAACTTTTTGAACACGTATACGCTCTGCAAATTTTTATATTATTAAATATTAACATAGTTATATATTTAATAATAAATAATAAAACCTTCAACAGTTTTCTATAAGATTTAGCTATGACTTTGTAACACATGAACGCGTTGAAAGTAAATTTATTATTCAACATTAAAATATATTACCAAAAAATAATGAATTTACTCAAATATAGTATGACAAAATAGTACATTTCGACACGGGTGGGGAAGTCGATTATTTAGCTGGTGTGACTTTTTGCACGAGCGAAGCGAGTGCGAAAAAGTCACACCACCTAAATAATCGACTTACGCACTAGTTTCGAACGGTATTTTATACCACGAGCGCCGAAAAATCATGTCAAAGTTGTGATTTTGAGGTTAGAGTGGTATAAAAATAGTATAAAATAATACTATTAACATCATAAAAGAAAAATGAAAGTCATTTGAAATGTATTTTCTAGTCTAGTGCTTAAAAATGAACATAACGAAGTGACAGGTTCATCATCATTTTTTAAAACAATAACATTTTTTTATATTAAAATGTGTAAAATAATCTTAGTTCTGTGATGCTCTTCGTTTGAGTGATCTTAAGCCTCGAAGAAGGCTGCGTGGAGAAATTACCGCTCTGCTATTGTTAACTGTTATGTAAGCACTATCTCTGCAAGAAATAGTTATGAGTCCGCCTACAAAATAAAATTTTATTAAAAATATGAAATGTAAATAGTTTGTGACGCCGTTTATGGCATCCCATGGGGGGGACAGAAAACGACACTCGCGAGCGACCGACGGCAGGCGAAAACACTCCCCGGACACTGAGCTTCGTACACGTACACACATGTATACGTAGCTCACACACACACTTTATTTCTGCCGAGGTACGGAGCCGGCTGAAACAAACTAGACGACACCCACACACACGGATTAACCTACTGCCATGGAGTTGAAGACGACGGGGACGATGACCAAAGCTGCGACAGAGAGAAAAACGGCAGAAGAAAGCCGAGCCCCGTACTCGCGCGCTCGCAGACGGCGCACATTCTCACTATTCTGTGAGCCCAATGTGAAGGTGCCCATCCGTGCTCGGCCGCCATTCCGCTGTCAGCCGCCGGCGACGAGGGTGCGCACAAGCCCAGAGAGATGCTCACATACTCACGCACAACACTACACCGAACAAAATGCGTACCAGAAGCGGGACATCGAGCTTCTCGGCGACCACGAGGTCGGCAGCACACAATTGTACACCGGCGCGGCGATTACTAGCAGTGCGCAACCGCCTGCCCATGTACACGAAAGGAAGAGAGACAGAGCGAGCGCGCGAACACGAGAGTGAGAGAGAGACACCCGACGTCGAACAGCCGTAGCTTGTGCACTGCAGCAGCCGCCCGTGTACAAGCGTATGAGAGTGTGTGAGAGGGTACCAGCACATCGGTGCATATGTGTGCGAAGTAGAGGCACTGCTCATAGCAGCCGCCCGTGTAGCAACGTATGCTTATGGAAGAGGGAAAACTATAGCTGATAGCAGTATATGCTGTAACGTACCGAAGTTATGACAGCTCTCAGATTTGAGTCTATACCTTAATAATTGAGTTAACTTGTATGAAACTAGATGTCGTTACTTGGTAGTTACTAACAATTTTTTTTAGCGTTCGTGTACTGGACTCGAGCATACAATCGAGAGGGGAGTAGCCCGATCGCAGGGTTAGATACCGGCGCTCAATGTGCCGGAGTCCGTGCCGTCGATACAGAGAGGTGGTAGGTGCATGTAAGTCGTTAGCACTGAGTGGCTACCACCGTGCTGCTTAGATGATACGGGTAAGTAGTCGGCGCAGCCACTCAGCGCTAACGACTTACCTGCACCTACCACCTCTCCGTATCGACGGCACGGACTCCGGCACATTGCGCGCCGGTATCTAACCCTGAGATCGGGGCTACTCCCCTCCCGATTGTATGCTCGAGTCCAGTACACGAACTCTAAAAAAATTGTTAATAACTACCAAGTAATGACATCTAGTTTCATACAAGTTAACTCAATTATTAAGGTATAGACTCAAATCTGAGAGCTGTCATTACTTCGGTACGTTACAGCTGGCGCCCGAACAGGGACTCGAGCAAACTAAAATCGCATAGTGGGAATCTTCGAAAAAGGGATCATGATACCCGATCGACATAACATATTTTTAGAGAGTCGCATAGAAGCACGGATAATAGATTTAACGACACGGGTCAACGAAATTGAGGAAGCCGATCAGCAATATCACGCGGCGACGCAATATTTAATGAGTCAAATAAAAGAATTACGCGCTGTCGTAAGTAGGCAAGGCCACGCGTTATTGACAATGTCGGAAGATCTGGCAGAAGCTAGGCAACGGGTAAATGACCTGGACGAGGAGAACGAGAAACTGGGATATACGGTAAAAGTAGTCGCGAGTAAAACTTGTAAAAGCGAGAGAATGTTAAATTCGAGGATGGATCGTATCGAGAACAGAGTTCGGGATATAGCCGAATCGTTTAAAAGGCTGTCGATTAACGATAATTAAAAAGCCGATAATTCTATATTAAAGTATAGAACGTTCGTATAAATTAGTTTTTTATAAATAAATACATTAGTCAACTTTCAACGTTATAAATTCAATTAAGTTCAATCAAATTCTTTTTCATCACTTTCCGTATTAACGTTTTTTTTTCGAAGCACGTACTCTATTAAAAGTTAAAATGGCAAAAAACCGCGAATCGGGAGCGTTTATGCGCGAAATGCAAGACTCCTTTGACGAGGGAGTAGAGCACGCGAAGGAACAAAAACGTTTCAAATGGGTACGGACGGTAACTGATGAATTACGATTATTGGATGAACGGCAAAATGAGCTCGAAAATATGCTCGAAGGCCTAGAAGAGAAAAACGACACGTCAAAATCACCGAAATTAAGGGCAACGTTAGTCGCGATAATTCGAAATGAGATAAAAGAGAAATATGACGCGTTAACACAGTCAGTCGAGAAAACTCGTATGGAAAAAAAGCAGAACGCGCGGAATTAGTTACGGAAATAAATAAACTAAGAGGTCGGGTTCAGTTATTAGAAACCGAGAACAACAGTCTAATCGACAAAATATCCGCGCTGTCACAAAACGATGATCAATCGGAAAGTAACCGCGAGCTAGATTCTAGGCTCGCAGAGTTGAAAAGAAACCTTTCACGAGAAGTTGATCAAATAAAATCAAACTTTGAGAAAGAAATTCTAGAATTGAAAAATACGATTAAAGACTTGAAAAAATCAACGATGAAGAAAGGCAACTCTGGGAGCGAAGCGTCTCAAAAAATAGAATTAGACATCCCCAAGTATCGAGGACTTGAGAATGAAAGGCCAGTTAAATTCTTATCAGAGTTCAAGAAATATATAAACGTGGTTAAACCTAATTTCGATCAACTCTTATGCCTTATCTCTCAAGCACTCGAGGGTGATGCCAGGGATTGGTGGTACCTACAAAAGTCGGAGATCGACTCATACGACCAATTCACAGAACGGTTTCGCGAACGGTACTGGAGCGCGAACACACAAAGAACCGCGAAACGGAAGATAGAATTCGGTCAGCACCAGCCGGGGGGCAGTCTTAATCGCGTTGAATACGCAACAAATTTGTTCGGTTTAGGCAAAGAGCTGGATCTTGACTATACGGAGAATGAGTTTATTGTGCGCGTTAGCGAACATTTCGAAAGAAATATTCGACACGCGGTTTTAGGATGGCAAGTCAAAGATAAAAATATGTTGTTAAAAATATTAGCTGATTATGACGGAGACGACCAACGTCACCGAAAACACGACAAAATGGGCCACAGCAAACCCAGTCCTCCTTCAGATACGACTAACACACAAAATAAATCATATAACAAGCCATACCAGTGGCAGTCGAAAACCGTGAACGTAAACGAGTTACAGACAGCGACGCCGCCGGAAATAAAGGAGAAAACTCCACCACAAACGAATCAAACAAACGAGAAAAAGTCAGCTCGGAAGCAGAGAAACGAACGGAACAAAGAATTAATCCGAAGTTACGACGAGGTTGACGTAAATAATATAAATTTAGGAAATGCTAATACCGAAAATTCGGGAAACGCATAACAGTTGCTTGCTGCATGTCAAAAAATAAACCGCAACAAGCAACTCGATCGGAGAATAAAAATTGTAATAAAGATATCTCTTCTGTACTGGAGGACCCGCGAGAAAATCTTTTGTATGATGTAGAACCAGAAGGTCTAAATACGAAAGAAACGCGTTGTCCGGAGGTAAATATCAAAGTCGAAGACATAGAGGTAAAAGCCCTAATTGATACGGGAAGTGAGATCACTTGCATCTCCGAGGAATTTTATTACGCTAATGCGAAAATATTCGGGACGTGACCTAAGCTACCGATAAGTGGAAAATTCATAAAGGGAGCCACGGGCGCAAAGTCTTCGCGAATAAAACTCCAAGTTCTTCTAAATGTCGAAATTGCAAAAATAAAACTAGATTTTATATTTATAGTAGTGCCGAAACTAGTCAAATGATGCATTATTGGATATGATATGCAAAAAGCTCTTAGTATGCTAATAGATACCGGCAAGGAAGAAATTCTCTTAACCATTAACGATCAATATGTTCATTGTTCTTATAAGGAGGCCATAATGTACTCAGAAGAGTATGCGTCTCTTAGAATCGAACGATCGTATGAGTCCGAATGCGGAAACGCTGACTCATACGATGATCTCATTGCTTACGATCTTTCTTACGAAGTTTCGATAGAAGAAATCGAAGAAAAGATTAAATCATGCAAAAATCTAAAAAATTCCCAAAGGGATAAACTTAAGTGCTTAATAGTACAATACAAAGAGGTATTTCAGAAACGCCCAGGTCTATTATCTAACTATGAGTATACTTTTAAAATAAAAGATGATGCACCCTTTTATTCAAAGCCGTATCCCATCCCTATAAATTATAGAGATAAAGTTAAAATCGAAATCGACAAATGGCAAGAGTTTGGAATAATTCGGCGTTCGACGAGTCCATATATAAACCCTCTCGTGGTTGTAACTAAAAAAGACGGAACAATCCGCCTGTGCTTAGATGCACGCAAACTAAACGAAAAATTGATATATGATTATGAATCCCCTCCAGGTGTAGAGGAGATATTTTTAAGATGTAGAAACGTAAACTTTTTATCCAGCTTTGATTTAACGAGTAGTTTCCATCAAATAAAGCTTTCAGAAGAAAGTAGGAAATATACCGCGTTCATTTGCGACAATAAAGTTTACGAATTTAATGTAGTACCATTCGGTATAAAAACGAGTAGCGCCGCGCTAATAAGAGGTCTAGACCTAGCCGTTGCGGGTCTCGAAGATTTTCTTATAACTTTTGTAGACCACTTACTATGTATTTCAGAAGATTTCGATAGTCATTTACAAAATATAAAATGATTATTTGAGAATTTATTAAAAAACAACCTAAGGATTAGTTTTACGTACGCTGAAGGGGAGTGAATGCTCTTACTTTACGACTGAGAAAGAGATGTTAGCTATAGTTTGGGCGTTAACACGTTTAGATACGTACTTGCGGGGGGCACCGAAAATAGTCGTACGAATCGATCACGAAGCTCTCACTTTTCTTAAACATTGTAAATTTAAGAATGCCAGACTACGAAGGTGGAGTCTCGTGATCCAAGACTTCTGCTTAGAACCGGTATACTTGCCGGGACGCAAGAACGCCGTCGCCGATTACCTAAGCCGTCAGGTACACAACTATCCAGAGGAATCGGGTCGGGAAAATGAAATCATAATCGCTTCGATACTCGCGCAAAAATCGAGTCGCGAATTGATGAATAACTTAAAGAATTTGAAGACATTACAGGAAAATGACCCTTATATTAATAAATTAATTACGGAGATTCCAAATGACGAAAAAATGCAAAAGCGCTTTGGGCTCAAAGATGGTTTAATGCAAAAAATTGCATTAAATCATAATAGACCAATGTTACCCGAGAGCCTTCTGGATAGTTTGATATGGGAAACCCATGAGATACATGGCCACATTGGTTCATCCAAGTCTTATAAAATGATAAACGAACATTTCTTTGCGCCGAAACTAAGACAAAAAATTTATACAATACTTCGTACATGCGATACTTGTCAACGAATGAAATATTTAACATGTAAACTCAATGAACACGTCCAACCAATATTAACCGAAGAACCAAATGACACACTGTCAATAGATTGTTTTGGGCCTTTACCGACGTCAACGGGAGGCGTTAAATACCTATTAACAACGGTAGACGTATTCAGTAAGTACGTGGTCATGTATCCTATAAAAAAGCGAATACCGCGACTGTGATCAGAAAAATCTTCGGTGATTACATTGGCAAATACGGTAAACCGAAAGCAATACTTTCTGACCACGGGACGCAGTTTACTTCAAGTAAATGGGGAAAAAACTCATGGATGAAGGAATACAACCGGTATTCTCATCCATCAGACACCCACAAAGTAACCCGGTCGAACAGGTACACCGAGAACTCGGACGTTTTTTCCGAACATTTGTAAGGGACCGACATACCAGCTGGGCTAGATACGTTGAGATTATACAAAACATTATTAACGTAACGCATCATGAGACCACGGGGTTTACACCGATGGAGCTCCATTTTAATATCAAGCCTACGCGGGTATGGGAAAAGTGGTTGCCTATAGTAGATTCAGATAAAATCACGCATGAACGAAAAGTATTTCTCGCTCGCGAACGAGCGCATTCATTCTTAAAAAGGCGAGCGTTCCGAAAAAACGTCCCAACGCGACACTTTGAATTTAAGGTAGACGATAGAGTTTTAGTAAAATCACTAAACGTATCAGATGCGGCTGAAAGAAAGATCGCGAAGTTCTTTCACGTATACGAGGGACCATACACGATTACGCAAAAAATCGGGCCCGATACGTATGTATTGTTAGATGTAGAAGCGAATAAGGAACGCGGAAAGTTTCATGTACAAAATTTAAAGCCTTATTTTTAAGTATGTATTGTTTACTAAGGGTCTCGGTGAAGGTAAACATACACTGAAACTCTTAGCAGAATGAATGTAAATAATAGACTTAAAGAAAATTAAAATCGAGCACAGAATGTTAGTCAGTTCGCAGCCATGCCAGACCAAGGCACGTATAGCGAAAACTTCTTCTCGCGTGACGCGGCAGTACAGTGTACCGGGGTTGTGTGGCCACCGTGGCACATCAGGTGCATTGATAGGAAGAGTGCGTCGGAAACTCCTTGGAGACCATCACCATGGAGGTATCGAGGCGGACGGGGGATCGAGGTGAAGCCCTACATGGTAAGTCGGTCCGTACAGACCGTATCGGAGGAGAACCAGCGACAGAGAAGATTACGGCCTGCACGGCCAAGCCCATCAACGTCGCGGGGCCGTGCAGAGGAGTACGTCCCACAACCAGTGACGCGACAAACACCACCACCGCGGTCATACGTACCGACGCCCATTCAACGTCCCCCGATCGGGGAATATCTGTGGCTCCGACAAATATGCCGACGTATGCAGCATGTGCCACGGCCGGTGAGCCCACTGTCACCATCCTTCTCACCGGTCCCACCACCAACACCACCAACCCCACAACCTTCATCATCGTCGACGTCGTCTGCCGCGCCGCGAGAAGAATCTCGTGATTTAGCATACATAAATTCAATAACATTTTAAGTTGTAAGGCTAACATAGTCAAAATAAAAGGCGTTAAAATTAAATGTTTCAGTATATTTAATGTGCGAACAGAACCATTTAATTTGGGGGGCGATGTGACATACACGACCAGCTCGTAGTATACGCATCGATTTATAATTTCCCATTCAATTCATAAACATGAGAGCGAAAAATCAACAAACACGATGCATTACTGTATACAAACATACGATTGCGTGCGCCAGAGAAAATCTTACTCACTCATTCACACAGCGCCTCTGACGTCAGAGTATAAACACAAATATTGTCATGCGCAAGAGAGAAGACCAGACGATCGACTGGTATATAAAGGGCTCCGATTCTCGGAATCGGCACGCACTTGTGTCCGAGCTCTCGCCTATTCAGGATACCGATAAGCATTGCCTTTAGGTAGCTGAAGCTGGCCACTCCTTTGCGCTCGTAAAACTTATGTAAAATAATTCATTTTTTTTTAGTATATTAATAAACATACCTATAATTTTAGATTTTGATTTATGATTTTTTTCTTTAAATAAACTCTCTCGATAACAACCGAGTCCTAACCTACCTCCCACGGCACGATAGTCGGCCCTCTGCGCCGATTATTTACCCGGCTCCTCTCTTCTCACACGGCACGGTAGTTGGCCCTCTGCGCCGACTACTTACCCGTATCATCTAAGCAGCACGGTCGCAGCCACTCAGCGCTAACGACTTACCTGCACCTACCACCTCTCTGTACCGACGGCACAGACTCCGGCACATTGCGCGCCGGTATCTAACCCTGAGATCGGGGCTACTCCCCTCCCGATTGTATGCTCGAGTCCAGTACACGAACTCTTAAAAAATTGTTAATAACTACCAAGTAACGACATCTAGTTTCATACAAGTTAACTCAATAATTAAGGTATAGACTCAAATCTGAGAGCTGTCATTACTTCGGTACGTTACAATGCACTGCCATGCGACGGCCCTTGTATGTGTGAGGGAGAGGCACTGCCCGTAGCAGCCGGCTGTGTATGGGAGAGAGAGAGCGAGAGAGAGAGAGATAGAGAGAGAGATTCTTTATTCGCCTCCATGGGCAAAACCATAGTACATACTAATAATACTATTTTGAAATACAATTACAATCATGGTTTGAGAAAAATATATATGAAATACTTCGAAGTATGAAGATTAATTAAAATACAAATAAATATACAAATAAAAATAAAAAAAATAGAAATAAAAATACAGATAAAAATAAACTAATGATATCACAGTTTCACTTTATATGTTATCGCAGCAATATCACAGTTGTTTTCAGTCAAGAGGCTGTGTCTAAAATTTACCTAATTTTACCTTACATATTTGAAATACTTAATAACATAGATATAAATTAGTTATTGTGTCAATGTACAAATTAAAAGTAAAAAGTAAAACTAAAGTAAAACTAAAGTAAAACTAAAGCAAAACTAAAGTAAAACTACAACTTCTGCGGCATTGCCGTTGCTAGTTGCTGACAACTTGCCCCTTCCATAAAGGAGTGCTAGGCAACGAGTTCGAGGAGATGTTTGCGCACAGCCCTTTTAAATGCGCCTAATGATGGTAAATGGCACAAGGAGGATGGAGAGTTCTAGAACCGTGCGCTCTGTACCTGAAAAGAGCGACCTCCGGTAACCGAGGTAGTACGCGGGATTTTAAGTTCCGGTTGCGGCTCCCTACTAGTAGGCCCGGGCCTATGCTCCGGGAAAAAGCAGCCAGATAGCCAGGCTCTCGCATCCTGGTAATTTTATACATAAGCATGGCTGCGTAGTAAGAACGACGAGAGTCTGCACGGAGCCAGCGCAGGCGTTTCCTGTAAGGGGTGATATGCTGATTCCTCCTAATATCGAAAATAACCCACATAGCACTGAATATTTAAGGAATATTCCCTCAATATTTATTTGCCATTTTCGCTATTTTCGCTAATATTCCCTCAACGTTCATAAACATGGGAGAAACCTTGAGGGAATATTCCTGCAAACCAAAATGACCGTTTTTCCATTCGAAATTCTTTAATTTGAATATTTCATTTCAATATTGTAGAAATATTCCTACAATATTATTGGAAATATTCCTACAAGGTTATATAATAATGAGAAAAGTTAATTTATTTAAAAATAGAAAATGACACATATAAGCATAGAAATGACCCCTTTGGGTGTTTTTATACGTATGATAACACCAAATGGAGTCATTTCTCTGCGTATAAGTGTCATTTTTTATTTTTAAATAAATTAACTTTTCTCATTATTATATAACCTTGTAGGAATATTTCCAAAAATATTGTAGGAATATTTGTACAATATTGAAATGAAATATTCGAATTAAAAAATTTCGTATGGAAAAACGGTCATTTTGGTTTGCAGGAATATTCCCTCAAGGTTTCTCCCATGTTTATGAACATTGAGGGAATATTAGCGAAAATAGCGAAAATGGTAAATAAATCTTGAGGGAATATTCCTTAAATATTCAGTGCTATATGGGAAACCTCACACATGAATTGCTTAATCTTTGAATTCTAATCCATTGTTCTTCTGTCGCGTCGAGATACACTACCGAGCAGTAGTTCAAGTGAGGTTGGACTAGTGACACGATCAGCCTTCTGCGGAGAATCTCGGTGGTACACGGTCTAATAAACCGCAGACTATACAGGGCCTTGTTGACTTTCTTAGCTATTTTGTTATCATGCGGTCTCCATGTTAGTTCACTGTCAAATGTAACATCGAGACTCACGACCTCGCTACTGAAAGAGATGAACTCCCCATCCTGCATCTCAATGCCTGGCAAACCCAGTGCGTTCAAAGTATTTACATTACTTTTAGATCCAAAAAATATTACTTTGGTTTTCCCTGCATTGAGACGGAGGCCGGAGCGCTCCGCCCATTCAGACACCTGTCGCGCCGCTCTAGACAGTCTAGCGATGCCTTCACGTATTTTATCAACAGTGATGTCAGTGTATATTTGAAGGTCTTCAGCATAGAAGATGTGTCTCGTTGTCTGTCCGCCAAGTTCACTCTGTAAGCCATTCACGTATAAGCTGAAAAGCAATGGGCCCAGGACAGACCCCAGTGGAACTCCCAGATTTGTCTCTAGCCACTCAGAATTTCCATTATTTTTGAAAATGACAATCTGGGTATGATCCTGTAGATATGATTTAATCCACAGGAGCGCTATCCTTGAGAAGCCCAGTTGCCGAAGCTTGCTGAACAGCTTAGTCGGTGAAATAGTGTCGAAGGCTTTGCTACGATCAAATAGTAATAGTAGTGTAACACTCTTGTTATCTCTTGCCATGCGTATGTCGTCCGTTATTCTTATTAGTGCAGTCTGGGTACTGTAATGTCTACGGAAACCTGTCTGGAAGGGATCTTGTAAATTGTTTTCATTTAAATACTCCGTGATTTAAGTGTGAGCAATTTTTTCGAGCACCTTGGAAAGAAAGCACAGTAGCGCGATGGGACGAAAATCCGAAACCGACGACGGTGTTGCGCATTTCTTGAGAGCAATCAATTGTGCTTTCTTCCAGGAGCCCGGAAAGATGCCTTGGGCAAAAGAGGAGTTAAAGATACACACTAAAAAGTCACCAATAATCGACAGAGCCTTCAGCACCACCTTTTGGGGAATATTGTCTGCCCCTCTCGCCTGCGAGGAAAAGCGTGAGATGGCAAGAATCACATCATTGATATTTGTGGGTTTAAAAGTAAAACCCTGCTCACTTGCAATAGATATTAACTCCATTGCTTCATCTATGTTTTCGAGAGGAGAGATGGCAACCCCCGCAAAGTCGGCATTCAGCTCACCGGGTGAAAAACCATGAAGCTCCTCCTCGTTGTGCTTTGGTAGGAGGCCGAGATTACGTATTTCCTTCCAAATATTCTTCCTCTCATCAAGAGCGTCTGTGAGATGTCTATGGAGGAAGGAATTACGCTCTTGTTCTGTGCGCTCATCGACCTGGCAATTGAGTCGAAGAAACTCATCGAAAAGCACTACATTACCAGTTCATTTGTAGCGCCTGTGAGTAGGATTGCGCTTATCAATAAGTTGCCCCAACTCAGGCCCAATCCAGGGAGCACGATTTTTACGCGGAATAATCTTTTTTAGTGGAGCAAGTTCCTCAATAGCTAGGTGTAAGTTATTATATAAGGTATTTAAGGCGCCTTCCAAGTCGGTTTCAATAATGTCCATGGTTGTCCAGTTACAGCAGGAGAGCAAGTCATTGAGCGAAACTGGACAGATTTAACGAAAGTTTCTGTAAGAGAAAGCTTCTCCTGCAGGAGCAGGTTGAAAAATATCCAAAGTTACGTCAATTACTCCATGTTTGTCGAAACTGGGTAGCCATTCATTGTTGTAATCTAGTACCGTATCACTTTTAACTGTGAGGATCAAGTCAATCCACGTGTGAGAATTTCGTTTATAGTGAGATGGGCCATGGTTTATTATTTGAAGAGATAATTCTTTGGCGAGGTGTTTCATGATAATTGCATCAGCTTTAATTGGCTTTGCTGCCAGGTTTGCATTTAAGTACCCCATTATAATTTTGTGGCTATGCTCGGGGCAAAGATCGCGAAGAACATCGAAAAATTCCGAGTCTTTTTGCATCGCGATTTTGGGGGCCTATATATTACACCAACAAGAATCAGAGGAGAGTCGCCCTGTTGTACGCTACAAAATAAATATTCCGGAATTTCCTGTAGGCCCAGGCCTAGCGTATTAGAGCTTGCTAACTTCTTGATTTTCAAGTAATTGCGTACATACAGAGCCACTCCCCCACCATTGATGTTGCGATTCTGACGCACCACAGAAAAACCTTGAAGGTTTATTAAATGGCAATCAACATCAGGGCCCAGTCACGATTCAACAATTCCGAATATGTGGTAGGAGGGATCGTCCGCGATGAAGTTGCGGAAGGTGTGAAGGTGACCTCTTACCGAGTTGATGTTTAGAAAGCCCGCTTTCAAGGAGCTTTCGGCCCTCCTCCTTCCGACAGTTGCCGGTACGAGTCAGGATGATGCTGCCGCTGATTTGCGGCTCTGTGATGTTTCTGAGCTTACCGCTACAGACGGCTTATTAGCCGTAAGTTCACTCTGTCGATCTATTTTAGAAGTAGCTAGATACGCCATTCGAATGACTTGCAGATCAGCGGCGGACGCAAAGACATGCGCCCGCTCGCCCCCTTTCCGCTTGGCCAGGAATCTACCGCCGCTATGCCAAATGTACTTGAAGCCCAGCCCCTGCAAAGAAGAATCAAGCTCTTGAACATTTGAAATTTATTTTGGGGCAGCATTTCATTCATAAAAATTTTACGCTTTGGCACATAAGCGGCAGAGTCCGGACGAAGAGTATCGAATTTTAAGTCACTTGTTGTTAAGTAATTATTGGCGAGCCCGCGCTTGGCCCTCATCACATCACCGACTAGCCGAGCACTATTGTTAAAATGTAGGTCTGAGTCAATTGTAATTTAATTATAGCTATTCAACTATATAGTAGTTTCGCGGCTTTTGACATATATTTAGTTATATAACTGTAGTTCTCTATTGTATAGAGTAGTAGCTAGCATTGACCGAAGACGGTTTTAAATTAACTCTCTCACTCTGCTAACGTCCGCCGTACCATACGGACGCCGCGTATAGTAACTATCGCCAATAACTCCTCAATTAAATAGACACGTTTATAATTATTCAATAAAGTACAACTAACTGTAAAATGTGTTAACCTTTTACTTTATTATTATATATAAGTTGGTGTAAAGAATCAGGAATTAATTCATCAACTATCAAGCCTCACCTCACAAGAGGGAAGTGCTCTCGCGCGCGACGCCAAACACTCCTTTGGCATACTGTTCTGATCCGCGGGCGAGCATCGACGTTGAAGGCTACGAGATCCAACAATGTTCTTCCTTTCCAATGAAGGAAGGACAGTGGTGAGCGCTGCGAACGCAATATCACTTAAAATCGCGGGCGAGGCATCGCATTCATCTTCTAAGACACCGCTAATGATAACTTCACAGCACTCAGCCCCACTGTCAGTGCTCAACCGAGGAGGAGAACTCCTAAAATCACCTAAAGCTATGGAAGTGACAACATTGCCAGTATTGTTTGGATCGTACGTTTGATCCACTCGTGGCGCATTAACATTTAGATTAACGTCATATTTTTTACTTATAACTAATTTACTGTGAGCACTCTGGATATTTTCAGTATTTCTCAGAATTTGATTGAATTTAGTTTTAAGCACTGATGTATCCTTGAGAAGCAGATCGCAATTATTTTTAATTTCTAAACGATTATTATTATTTCTTAGAAATTGACGCTCAAGAGCCGAAACCCACTCAGCCAGTACATTTTCTCCATCTACTTCAGCTAGCGCTGAGGCCGTGGATGCATTACGCTCTGAGGGGCTTCTTCTCTCGAGAGACTTCCACTCGTCGATCTGCCTCTCAAGCATATCAAAGCGCTGGAAAAATAGTTCCAGAGTGCTCACCGATATCAAAATATTGGTTACGCCAATCAGCTGCGATGATCCGTGGGGCGCGTCGTCTGAGCTGGAGTTGGGTAGGACAGATATTCTGACCTGCGAATGGTTGTGGCTCGTGCTGTTGACAAGCGGCGTTAGGAGCACATTCTCCTGTCTGGTACTTTCTTCTACCGCTGGTTCCTCCGATTGCAGATTGTCATCTTGCCCTGCTGTGTCCGACCCCTGCGCTCCGGCTATTCGCTTTGCAGCGCCTGGAGCCCCGGCTACCCGCCCAGCGGGCTCGATATTCGTACTAAGCCGCGAGGCATTAGTGTAAGTGCTGCTGCTGGGCGAAGAGCGCTTGCCAGCTGGTGTTGACGAGCTGAGAGGTGTGCGGTGGTAAGTAGCGGCGAGTTTGGTAGCTGTGGGCGTACGGCGCAGGCTATGCGTAAGTGTTACGCGTGTGCCCACCTGTGTGCTCTTTTGCTTGGTGTAATTGGCAATATTTTTTCGTGTGGAAGGCTGATCTTCCTTACGACATAGGTCGCACAGGACATTGCTTTTCTTGCCTGAACACTTCGGATGGCACGGTCAGAGACATCTCGGGCATGAGCCTAGCGGCCGTGTTGACGATTCCCCACAGACGGCACATCTAACATCCATGGTTCGTAGATTGTAAACAAACCGTCGATGTCTGTGTTATTGATACTCCGTCTCCTAACGGTAGCCAGATTCAAAAACTTGCCCGTTTGGCCGTTGCAGTAGCCGTTGCAGCCTGTGGCGGGACCTGGTTTTTAGTGCGATACTGGATATTTATGCTGAGTTTCACCGATGATGCCAATGATGATGCATGGAACGATGAAAGGAGCGAGAGAACAGCACTAGGCAGCTCGCGAGGCCGAGATACAAGTTCGGTGCCAGGCCAGCTCCAATTAGTTTCACCAAGTCCCTTCAACCCTTCACTGCTTCAGATAACTTTCACACCCAAACACATCGATCCAGCACTACTCCTTATACATCACGATTTAAGAGCTCAATAAAAACCTTCGAACAACCACCCGATATTCGCCAAAAATCAGGAGCCGCACTCAAGCACGTCAGTATGCTCCGCGCTCACACACACGAGAGAGAGAGAGAGAGAGAGAGAGAGAGAGAGAGAGAGAGAGAGAGACGGAGAGAGAGAGAGAGAAGAGTCAGCCAGCCTGGGAGCTGTAAACGGCAAGAGTGAGAAGCGCGTGGGGGGGAGAATAAAGATAGCCGCGTTGTGTAAGAGTGAGGAGGGGGGAGAATTGAATGCAAGATAAAACCATCGACCGCGTAGAGAGTGGAGGCACCGAGATGGCTAAAGGTACACCGCCACTGTGTGCTAGGATATGGTTAGGTTTGATTTTCTAAATGCGCGCACGCAACAGGTAGCAGCAGGGGAAAGCGGTTCGCCCTGAGCTGCGCATCACGTGATACCGTCCGAGTGAATTCGACATGAGAGTGAGAAAGAAGGAGATAGACAAAATCGGCTAAGAAGACGGAGCCTGTACGAGGGCGTTTCCGTCTGGCCCCATTCTACCGTTAGCCATTGCACATGTCGGAGTGAGAGTTGTAAGAGCGATTTTGCAGGAGAGTGTAAGAGAAGTTAACAAGCGAAGAAAATGTAGTAAGAGTATAAACAGCGAGCGGCCGAGGAAAGAGCGTACAAATAAAGGCCTCCAAAGAGAGCGAGAGAGAGAGAGAGAGAGAGAGAGAGAGAGAGAGAGAGAGAGAGAGAGAGAGAGAGAGAGAGAGAGAGAGAGAGAGAGAGAGAGAGAGAGAGAGAGAGAGAGAGAGAGAGAGAGAGAGAGAGAGAGAGAGAGAGAGAGAGAGAGAGAGAGAGAGAGAGAGAGAGAGAGAGAGAGAGAGAGAGAGAGAGAGAGAGAGAGAGAGAGAGAGAGAGAGAGAGAGAGAGAGAGAGGAGAAAAGCAAGGAGGATTTGAAATAGACGAGGAAAGCGTGTGCGACGCGTACCTAGCCGATACTCTCCCTCACGACGACCGCCCGTGTGACGGTAAGAGTTAAATTGCTATCGTTGGCTGGCAATTACTTTCCGCCCCCGACCCTCAATTGAATATCTAAATCATATGTCTGCGAGCGGTACGACGGGTGCAAAAGTTAGTGCGAAAGGCGCGCGTTTTCTCTATCTCGTGCGTGCGCGGTTTAGTGCGAAGCGGGCGTGGCCATGTTGTGCGTCGCGAAGTGACTTGTGTCACTTTATACGATTTATTAAGATTTATTATACAATAAACTAGGACTTAATTGCAGCTGAATCCTGTTCTGATTTAATTTTCTTTTGTGTGTTTGTGTTGTATTATCAGGGATTACGTTAAAGTTAAGTAAGTTACGGGTAACCGCGGAGAAGTATCCACTGTCATGTATAACGTCGTTGTCGCTGAGTTGTCGCCGAGGGTTGCGACCGCGCCCAGGTTGTTTAATCGTGATCCACCGCTCTTGAGGAAGGAGTCCCAGAGCAGCAGCGGAAAGGAAGTGAAGATCAATTCACGTGACCTGGCGCCCATATTAAATTAAATTCGGTCACGCGAGTAAATTCACAGAGAGTCGGGGTATATTTGAGTTGAATCAAATTTGGACGCGAAATATGGCCCTTTGGGTGAGCTTAAACGTGATGAAAAGGGGGTTAGAATTTTGCCGCGCTACAAGTTATATATAATTAAGAATATATAAAAGATTATACGTACCACTTCCCAACATTTTTAACTTCAGCAATGACTTTCACATTGACACCTTTATCTAGGTTTATAGGTACATAATTATAAACTTGAACTGTTATTTTCCTTACACCATCAGTTATGGCTCCACGACCGTGGCTCATGTTTTCCAGTCGGCTTGGAGATTGAGTAAATTTGGTCCTAATATACCCTTCAATAGCTGTAAATAAATGGATAGATCAATGAATACAGAATAAGAAAATCGACAAAATTGAATTGAATGGAAACTAAAAAACTAACTAAAACTTGTATTAATTGACCTTACTTTCTACAATTGAAAAATAAAATATAAAATAAAATAAAATAAAATAAATAAAACAATAAATACTCACAAATTAATCCCGAAGCCTCAGTGATCGACTCAAATGTGACATCTGTGGGTTCCTCAGCAACAGCAGCTGTAGCAGGTAAATGATAACCCAGAAACTCTTTTTTGAATTATTAGTTCATATGGCACTAATTTCTGATTTTCCTTTAGGAATGTGTTTTGAACGGCTTTTGTGTATCCACCTTCGATGTGAACTTTCTAAACAAAAATGTAAAGCAAAATTAGACTGTGTTTAAAATGTAAAGTAAAATTTAACTAATTAGGTATAGTTTTTGTGGGATTGTAAAATTTGCATTTATATATATATATATATATGAAACAGGACTTATGTTGACATCGCGTGTTAATACTTATGTAAAATTAACACGTAAAAATTATCCGCATAAGTACCGCAAAGTCAGCATATGTCTCGCACCAGTTCAGAAATTGTCTGCATAAGTCACGTTCCATACAAATATATATATATATATATGGGATATTTCAGGTGAAGTCAGCAGCTCAAAATTTTAAAATCGCTGAAAATTGGTTTATTTCTAGTTTTTCATGAAAAAATAATGTTCCTAGAGTTTGAGACCAAAATTTTCAAAAATAAGCCAGTTATGGAACATTGAAAATTCAAATTTTTTCCATTTTTTGGTTATAATTCAACTTTAATCATTTTTTTACTCAAAAATTTAAAATCTGAAATTTTCTGTATCGGACATTGATTGGGAAAAAGTTTGCATTGTATCTCTAGAATGTGCCAGTATTTTTTTTTAGAACCCTTTTCGAAAGCCTCTGATTGGTTGCTTTTTGATATACCTTCATCAAAGAATACTGAGACTGTAGCCAAATTTTTTTCATTCGACAAATTTTTTTTGGATTCTTCTTCGAAAACCCTTCAAAATGCTTTTTTGGTCAATGTTGGCCGAGCCAGGGCAAAAGAGTTACAATTTTTTGAAATATATATATATATATATATATATATATATATATATATATATATATATATATAATTCATATATATATATTTGTTACAATTTTTTGAAATAAATATATATATATATATATATGTAAATATAATTCATATATATATATTTGTAAATCTTTCATCCCAAAGATTTCTTCACGGTCCTGCATGGATTTCATTTAGACGCGTGAGTGATTTATCTGCTAACGATTTATGGGATAAGCTAGCAAGCGTTGCACAAAGCGCTGATAATTTTGAAATTGATGATACATTATTAGTATCTTGTAGCATTGTATCTGTCCCTGTAGGTCGTGGTCGCGTAGCTTTAACTCATGAAAGTGATTTTAAGCGTTCTATATTAAAAATAAAAAACGATGATAATTTATGTTTACCAAGATCTTTAGTAGTTGCATATGTGCATACGATACGGGGGCAAATACGTTCAGGAGTACTTCAAAAAGAGTGTGAAAAAATTAGAAACAGTCATTGAAAGTATCAAACTGAATGTGCACAAAATCTTGTACGCGATGTTGGTGTAATTATCCCCGAAGGAGGGTGTGGATTAGATGAAATTCACACATTTCAGACATTTTTTGCTAGAATAGGTATTGCCATCGTTATCTACTCATTTCAAAGATTTGGAGGTGGTGATAAACCATTGTATGACGGTTCAAAATTTGTTCTCGATACGAATAATATAATTAAACATACTCTAAAGATTATATATTACGAAGCATCACATCATTATCAACCAATATTAAATTTGGTTGCTGCTGCCAGTAGTAGAGGTTTATACTGCATACCATGTAATAAAATTTTTACGTGTGGAGAAAATCATAAATGCTCACAAAAATGTAGCAAGTGTTTTCAAAAACCTCCTTATGATACTGAAAATGTTAAAATTAACTGTAGATTTTGTGCTAGAGATTTTTTCGGTAATATTTGTTATCAAAATCATCAACAACCAAAATCTTTTGACAAAAAACTGTCAATCTGCCAGAGTATAAGAATTTGTACAATGTGTAATAAAACAGTTAGAGTAAAAGAAGAAAAACAGGAGTGTGGAAAAACATTTTGTAAAGTTTGTAATGACATATTACCTACAGATCATTTTTGTTACGTAAAACCAATTGAATTAAGTAAAATTTTAAAAACTTTATTTTTCTTTTATGATTTTGAGACACAACAATGTGAAAGAGTAGATGGTGATGACAAAATTAGAATACATGTGCCAAATTTGTGTGTTGTACAACAAGTTTGTAGTTTTTGTGATAAAAATACAGACATTTCGACATCGTGTACATATTGTGGTATTCGGGAATATATATTTAATCGTGACCCTGTCAAACAATTTACAGATTCAGTGTTTGCGAAAAGAAGATTGTTTAAGCAGATTGTTTGTATAGCGCACAATGCACAAGGTTTTGATGGACAGTTTATTCTAAAATATATTGCTGAGCGGGATGACATTCGTGTTAAACCATCTATTATATTAAACGGTACAAAAATAATTTTAATGGAGCTTATGAATGTTAAATTTTTAGATAGTTTGAATTATCTTCATATGCCTCTTAGTGCTTTACCTAAGGCTTATGGTTTAATACAGATTGAGAATGACACGTTTCCACATTTATTCAACACGCCAGAAAATTAAAATTATATTGGTGAATTACCACCTCTTTCATCCTATTCACCAGATACTATGAGTGTTATTGAGAGAGGGAATTTATTAGAGTGGTATAACGATAAGAAAGAACAGCATTACGTCATCGATTTTCAGAAAGAAATTTTGAAATATTGTAAACAAGATGTTAAAATTTTAAGGCTAACATGTTTGGCTTTTCGAGAAACTTTTTTAAATTGTTCTAAAGTTGATCCTTTTACTGAAGCAGCTACAATTGCATCGTCTTGTCTTCGTGTGTATAGAAAAAACTTTTTAAAACCAAAAACTATTGGCATTATACCTCAAGGTGGATACAGGCGAGCGAATAATGAATCACTTAAAGCATTATTATGGTTAAAATGGATGGAAAAGGTTATGAATTGTGAAATACAACATGCTGATCGTTCTCATGAAAACCGGCTTCCGGAGGGGCCAATAGTTGATGGTTTCCTATCTCCTTATCAAAATAACACTCATAGTAAGGGTATAGTATTACAGTTTCACGGGTGCTACTGGCACGGGTGTCCAAGATGTTACCGAATTAACAGAGACACGCGTTTGGTAGTGGGTAAGGAAACATTGGTTGATAGGTATGAAAGAACCTGCAAAATTTCTGAAAAAATTAGATCATATAATTATTATCTTATAGAAAAATGGGAGTGTGAATATGAGAAAGAGTGTTTGGAAAATGAAAGTATGAGTCAGTTTGTACAACAGGCTAAACTTAAAATGTATGAACCCTTAAATTCTAGAAATGCTTTCTTTGGTGGAAGAACAGGCAATAGAGTTAAAGTTTATGACGCACAAGATAACCGAAAAATTAAATACGTTGATGTTTGTTCACTTTATCCGTACATATGTAAACGAGGCAAATACCCTGTTGGTCATTCAAAAGTATATGTTGGCGAAGAAGAGTGTCTTCAATTCATTGGTAATATAAATAATATTCATAAAATCGATGGACTTATTATGTGTACCATATTACCACCACGCAATTTATATCACCCGGCTTTACCTGTAAAAATGCATGGTAAATTAATTTTCCCCCTATGTCGAAAGTGTGTAGAAGATAAATTGCAAGAAGATTGTATGCACGAAAATGAAGAAGGCAGAGTATTTATTGGTACATGGGTATCTGAGGAGGTAAAAAAAGCTGTTGAATTTGGCTGCAGAATTAGAAAAATTTTTGAAATTTGGCAATATAAAATTACACAATATGATCCTGCTACTGGTCAAGGTGGATTATTTACAGGTTACATCGATGAATTTTTTAAACAGAAAACCCATGCATCTGGATTTCCTGCGGAATGTAACAATGATCCAGAGGCAATAACACAGTATATTCAAGACTTTGAACGAGCGGAGGGTATAAAACTGGACAAGAGCCAATAAATCTTAATCCTGGGAAAAGGTCTGTAGCAAAACTTTGTCTTAATTCGTTATGGGGTAAATTTGGACAAAGAGAGAATACGCCAAAAACAGAAATAGTGACAGATCCTCAAAGACTTGTAGAAATGTTAACCAACTCTGACGTCGAAGTTATGGCGTATTTACCCGTTAATGATTACACCCTGTACGTCTGCTGGCAATACACTGAAGAAGCAATGGAAACATCACATACTACTAACGCTGTTGTTGCTGCTTATACCACAGCACAGGCCCGGTTGAAACTTTTCAGTTACTTGGAACCCCTAGGAGAACGCGCTTTATATTATGATACAGATTCAATTATTTATGTGAGAAATACAGATACACAGGAGTATGAACCACCTACGGGAACACTTTTAGGAGAAATGACAGATGAATTGTCATGTTACGGTATAGGGAGTTATATAACATCTTTTGTATCAGGGGGCATTTTGATCTAATGAGAAAAAGAAAATTGTGCTATTTTTCAAGAGTTTTTTTTTTTAATTTTTTTTTATTTTTTATATTTTTTCATAATTTTTCTGATGTAAAAATTTTTTCCGACATTTAATCCTAAATCCCTACACTCATATAAAAATTATACTATTCAGGAGTAATTTAGTTCAAATCTGGAGTCAATCCATCCACAGGAAAATTTCAAAGCTTACGGTTAGTGAAAAAACTTGTTTCATTGATGACTATGGTTCTGGACCATATAAAAGGCCCATCGGAGAAAGTTTTAAGGTAAGGTAAATATACCCACTTTTATATGTAAAAAGTATGAAATAATTAGTTCACATTTATGTATTAAAATGTGACTTCTTATTTCAGAGAAAAAAGGTGTCTAGCCCCCTTAACATTTCTATTGGATAATTTAGATGAATATTTTCATCTGTTTGATCGACTCCTTTATGTGTTGCATAATCTATAATATAATATGTTATAGTTTCATGATTAATTAAGTTTAATATTTTATTATTTAATATATTTACTTCTTCATTATGTAAAGTTAATATAACATTGTTTGAAAAATCATAATTATTGTTAATATTTTTATAAATTATATGACAAACATTATTTGATTTCCATTCATTAGGAATAATAAATTGATCAATTTTTCCTTCTCCTATATTTAATAAAAATGATGCAAATTCTTTATTTTTAGTACGTATATTTATTTTTAATTTAAAAATATTAAATAAAGCCCAAACATATGAATGTTTAATGGATTCTTCTATAATTCTATTTCTAAATCCATTTTCTATTACTGGAAGAATTTGTTTAAAATCTTCACCTAAAATAATTAATTTTCCCCCAAAGGGATTATTATTATAACATACATCTTTTAAAGTTTTATCTACGATTTCCAAAGCTTTTTTAGGTATCATTGAAGCTTCGTCCCAGATAATAACTTCAACTTCTCTTAATTTTTTTTTATCTGAATCTAATTTTAGGAAAGCAGTTTCAATATTAGATAAATCTAGTTGTAATCGGAATGTTCCATGGCTTGTCATACCTTTAGATAACAAAATAGATGCTATACCTATCCAAGCCATTGATAAAATTTTTTTTTATTGTAATGAAATAATTCTATGGCACTTCCATTTAAAAACAGGGATAGATTTACGAACCAGCATTTAATTTGTAGAAAAAATTCATTTACACATTTTAACCGATCTGGCCCGTCAAGTATGTATGGGACATCATAGGACCACCCCTTGCTAGAGCATGCATCTCTAGACTTCCCTTGTCCTCCCAAGATGATGTTATAGAACGTAATGTTATAGAATTTTTTTTTCAATAGGATGTAATCGTAAAATATTTAAAAAATAAAAAGGAGACGTTATAGAATATAATTAGAAATAATTTTCGCCCACGCGTATGTAAAAGGCGTATGTAATTCTATAGTTTTGTAGAAGTACTATGGTGCAATTTTACATCCGAGGTACAAAAAGTTTTATTTCGGTACTTGCCTACAATAAATTGATTTCAGTACTTTCTTGTGTTTAATTTGTATATAGAAGCATGAACCAATTTGAATAAAATTCTGAGAACAGTCATACAGTGATGGTTTCGGGGAGTTGTTTGCATTACTTGACTATTAAAAATTGATTTCACAACTTTCATGTGTTTGATTTACAGTGAACAATGTGAATGTAGTTACATATAATTTGTTGAGCATACCCTAACTAAAAAATGTAAAAGACTGTTTTCCTAGTATTTATTTGATTTCTTTTAAAAAATTATAATATGTATTATTTTATAGATTTAATAAAACAACTAGATATGATTTTATAGATTACACAGAAAAACTCAGATACTTGCCTTATTTTATACTTTCGTAGAAAGTTTTATAACAATACAATTTATTTTACTGATTGTTTTAAAAAAATATTTAAGTTCTCATTAAAGTCTTGTATAGATTAAACTTTTGACGTCTCCCACCCTGGGAAAATCATATAATACACGAGAATAACTGAGCACTTTTATTTGTTGAAATTTTCACAATATAACACATCCGTTTTGCTTTTTTCATTTGACATAATCTTTTAATTGGTGCTTGAGTAAATATGTACAACAGTAAAGCACTGATATCGACTAAGCTTCTTGCAGATGACAAATGCCTTTCCATTAATAATATAACCACCAGGGTCATGAGGACAATCGCTCAATTTGCAAATTTATAATTAGATTTTTCAGTAGTACCTAATTAGAACTTCTTATATATAATAATACTGACAATCACCATAAAGTAGAACGAGGCTCTAATTCTAGGGGGACAACTACCACAATATTTCTGCCTCTACTACTGGAGGAATAGAGGTTGTGTGCTTTGATAGACTTGAATACTTGAATATCATAATAATCTTTTGGTGCCCATGATACATAGTGATTCGAGAACACCATCCAACAAGAAAAATTTATAAAGAATGTACGTGTATGCATTAATCACATATAATTATCTGAAAACAAAGAGAAGCCTAGGTCTGAAGGAATTAATATAATTAAATAAATAATATTATTACACTTTTAGTATATATGTAAAAATATTGAGTATATGATACACTTTTAAAGTCTGAGAAAATCTTACATCTCACTATTTCCAGATTTTAATAAGTTGATATCCTGCTTATTTCAGATGTCGTCATAAATGCTTCACAAATTTTTTTTTATAATGATTTTTACTTCCAGAAACATTTTGAAACAAAAAACTTGTAATAGTAATAGAACTTGTAATGTATTTGTTTAAAAATATAATTCTTTCAATTCTCTTCTATGATGTAGTATAATGGTAAAAAAAAATAATTCTTGCGTTCTAATACTCTGTAATAAAAAAAGATTTCACAAAGTAACAAGAACTTTTATATATTTTATATTAATACGATTAATTATTTTCTAATAAAAGTTTGCTACTTATCTGAATATATTTATTATATATTTTGTTTTATATGTGTATATTATTTCACATACAAATGGAGAGGTTATATGTTATACAAATAAATACTTATTTTGTATAATAACATATTACTTCATTTACGGCAGATGTTTTGCCAGTACCAGAAACTTCACTTATAAAGCAGCTTTAATAGATAGAACTTGAAAGAACTTGAATAGATAGAACGTGCAGCTTTAATAGATGGAACTTTACTAGCGCTACTGTCACTCTCACTTATATTCTCACTCTCACTTGTACCCGCTTGGAAATTTTAGCTGGGCTACCCCGCCAAAGGAAGTGGCCCCTCTGTGGCTGCCATCGATGGCCCCCATCGCAAATATAATGGTGTCCCCCCCTGGCCACGCTCGGGGCCACGCAAAACTTCGCTCGCTGACGAAATATAGATGCTGCCGTTTGCACATGCGCGTAGAGAATATACTAGTATATGCGCCACATGCGGTCAGGGATGGGTATATAGTACATTTCGACACGAGTGGGGAAGTCGATTATTTAGCTGGTACACCACCTAAATAATCGACTTACGCATTAGTTTTGAACGATATTTTATACGACGAGCGCCGAAAAATCATATCAAAGTTGTGAATTTGAGGTTAGAGTTGTATAAAATGTAATAACGTACTGCTTGTGAATTTCGGAGCAACTGTTTATCGGAGCATAAATTAATTTATAATAAAAAATTGTTAATAAAAATTAAAGTAGATATCGCAAATAAAAAAATAAGTTACGTAAAAAATAAATGTTATGTAGAGAAAATAATAAAATTAATTTTAACCTAAAAAGTGTCTAGTAGTCATGCATAGTAGTCGGGTTATGCCATCGTTCGATTCGTAGCCTATGTATAATAGTATATATATATATATATATATATATATATATATATATATATATTTGATGTATATATAGATATACTACATATGGGCTACGAAACGAACGACGTACGGCGTAAGAAATGCTATAAATCGAACGCAACCGTGCAATGTCTTCTGCTAATGTGGCAGCCTCCATTGGCCCATGGGAGTGCCCCATTACATGCCACAGTGGTGCCACTGTGGCAGCCACCCTCGGCCCCCAGTAGGCGATAGGGCGACCACTGGTGGCCCAGGCCAGCGCCACTAGTCAATTTCGAAGCGGGTACTTTCATCCTCTTCTTCCACATCACCATTATATTCATCACTTTCATTAACTTATTTATACATAGAATCATCAGCATGTTCATTATACTTAATTCGTTTCATATATATGTTCTTTAGATTATGTCTTTCATAATTTTTGAGGTGTACCAAATCATTGGGCTTTTAAATTTTGTTGCAGATCCTTTCCCGGTGTTGTAAATGTACTAGGTATTCTAATCAAAGTTTTTGATCCAAGACGAGCAGGAGAAATTTTTTATTTGTATTTGGCACATTTCATTTTCATCTACTTCATTTGCATCTCCTTTCTGGTTCTTATTTCAATAGTATTCTTATTACTATTTTCAGCTTTTAGAGACATAATTGTTGAGGTGTACCACATAATTGGTATTTGAAATTTTTTTGCAGATCCTTTTTCGGTGTTGTAGATTCACTATGTGTTCTAATCAAAGTTTTTATTTTAAATCCAAGACGAGCAGGAGAAATATTTTTATTTGTATTTGGCATTTCGTTTTCATCTATTTCATTTGCATCTGCTTTCTGGTTCTAATTTCAATAATATTCTTATTACCTATTATCTTCAGCTTTTAGAGTATTTACTGACTCCAACAAAAATCTTCTTGACTCTGCAAAAAATAAACAAAAAATTTTCAAAAAGTATCAATTCTTTTATTTAAAATTACCAATTAACATTTAACCATTTAATACTTATCTAAAAACAATTGTTACCCCATTGGTGCTCGTAAATAAATTCTTTTTGTCAGTGGAGTTCTCGAAACCTTTAATAATTAATTATTTAAATAAACACTCTACCGCGATGGTCAGTGATATTGTGGTATATAATAATAAATATATCACAGACATATAGACAGGTTATGTTATTACTGTATGTATTATTATTATATGTGTATTTATATAAATATACAAAAAAATATACATGTTTCTCTCTCTCTATCTCTCTCTCACTTTCTGCGTGTATATATAGTTATATATATCATAGTAGGTAGGAGCTTGACCAATCACAAACGAGCAGCGGTCGGAACAAAACAGCTGATCGACGAGAGAAAAGAAGAAGAAAATTTTTCGATTTGAAAACAGCCATCGGAAATTATGAACTCGATATACATCAAAACGAAACAATATTTTTAATTGAAATTTTTTATACATGTAGTATATCAGAAAAGCTATCCGTTGATATATTCAAGTATGAGAAAAAACATAATGCGAAGTCATAAAAAAATAGTGAAATTCTCGCACACCCATTTCAATGTATATGTAGCACGGTCGTCCCTCAGGCTTCTTCTACATTGGACAGTTACTTGCCTTCGGAGCGCGCCCGCGCTCCTTGATGAATCAATGTTTTATATAAAAAAGTTTTTCCTGAACCACCTGGACCATCTAAGAAATACATTTTATTGCTATTATTTATTATTGTTTCAAAAATATATTTTTGGTCTTCATTCAATTGATTGAACATATTGTTAAATTTTTCTTTACTGTAGTTCAAATTTCTAAATTAAATTCATCTATTTCACATATTTCGTTTATAATTGGTTCAGATAAACCAAAATCGTTACATGACATTTCTTCAGTATTCTGTAAAAAATTGTTTATAACTTTCCCAAATAATATTACCTTGAATGTTTTCGCATAAAAGAAAAATAGCAAAAAGTTTTCATAACTGGAAGGGAAGCATTATTTGACATGCTTCTTCGAAAATATTATAAATTTGTGTTTCGTGTTCGACTAAACCCATGATAATAGCAGTTTCTCTATAAGTATTATATGTTTTATTTTCGTAAGTTCTTAGATCATTAAGGTGATGCGATATCCACGCTGTTACTCAAAATTGGGTTCCCATTTTTCTCATTCAATTTTTAATTTTAAGGAAAAAGCTCTTTGATACGTTATAGTTCTTTATTAAACTTAAAACGTGTCAAAGGGTTTTATTCAAAAAGTTTAAAATTGAAGGAGAAAAAGGGGAACCCAGAATTGAGTAATAGTGTGGGATATCACATCACCTTAAATGATGTTGCTCCTTTTACTCCATTAAGTATTAGTTTAAGGAAAAAACGTTCAGTGTCTTTCGGTGATACTACATTTAATCTACCAATAGCCTTATTTATTCGCTGTTTTGAACGTTTTAACCACTTTTTTTTCATTAGAAAAAATATAATATTTTGGTATGTTTACATATTTTATTTTTTTTGCAAAATCATCATTTTTATTTAACGTAAACCATGCTGTTAATGTAGTTTCCCATTTATTTAATGCACTTAATACATTGTGTTCATCAAAAATAATCTTCTGTTGATTTTCTGTATGAATAGATAATCTTATAACTGTATGACTTCTACCACATAACGGTTAAAAAAATATTAATAGTAATAATTTATTTTTTTTTAGGTAAAAAGTTCAAAAATAATAACAGAAAGAAAGGATAATGAAATAGTGGTTATGTAGGGCTCCAGGCGAAGGATACCACTTTAAACAAAATCCAACGCGCCTCTTCACAGTAC